>CM038674.1:695976544-696210960 GCA_021605145.1 Aegilops bicornis
TAAAGTCCATCAGCATGGAGCTTCTTCTTACGCGCTTCACACCAATGTGACTAAGGCGGGCAAAGTACACAAGTATGTGGGATTATCGCTATCAACTTGACATCTTTTGGTATTCACACTATGAATAAGTGTAACATCGTCGCTCGAGATTCATTAAGATTAAAACTATCGACCAGCGGGCATGAATGATAAAATATGTCTCTCACATAAATAGAACAACCATTATTCCCTGGATTTAAATGAGGCAGCCAATTTCGTATTAAACGAGATCCGTATGTTAACGTTCATGCTCAAAGCTCGCACTAAATAACAATTGTTGAGGCAACTAATCTCAGAGGTAAATGTAAAGGTAGCGTATCGACGGGCGCATCACACTCCACCTTGGAACCATTCCTCGACGCCGTGACGGGCCACCTCCTCATCCTTCGCCAGCCTCCGCTTATTCCGTATTCTCGCTGCTTTGAGTTACAAATATGGTTAACCGAATCTGTGATTAAATACCCAGAGTTAATGATACGCTCCAACGTATCTATAATTTTGATTGCTCCATGCTACTTTATCTATTGTTTTGGACTATACTTATTTATTTTCCACTTTTATATTACTTTTGGGACTAACCTACAACCGGAGGCTCCAGCCCAGGAATTGTTGTTGTTTTTTTGCCTATTTCGTGTTTCAAGAAACGGAATATCAAACGGAGTCCAAATCGAATGAAACTCTTCTAGAACGTGATCCAGGAGACTTGGACCCTACTCCAAGAAGCTTCCCCTGCCTCGTGGGCCCCCCGACGCCCGACCGACGCATTCTTCCTCCTATATATACCCCACGCACTCCCCAACAGATCAGAATAGGATTAAAACCTAATTCCACCACCGCAACTTCCCCGTATCCACGAGATCCCATCTTGGGGCTCGTCTTAGGCTCCCGCTGAGTGGACATCCACCACTTGGAGGGCTTCTACAATCAACACTATAGCCCCTCCATTGAAGTGTGAGTAGTTGACTTTAGACTTTTCGGGTCCATAGGATAGTAGCTAGATACTTTTGGATCTCGCCACAATGTTCTCCCCTCTCGTGGATACTCTATTCAATGTAATCTTCTTTTTATGTGTGTTTGTTGGAGACTGGAAGAATTGTGGGTTTATGATCCAGCTTTGATCTATGGAAAAAAAATATTTCTATTCTTCTGAATTATTTTATGTATGATTGAGATATTCTTTGCAAGCCCTCTTCGAATCATTCTGTTTGGTTTGGCCAACTAGATTGGTAGTTCTTGCAATGGGGAGAAGTGCTTAGCTTTGGGTTCAATCTTAGTGTCCTTTACCTAGTGACAAAAGGGGTTGCAAGGGGCACGATTGTATTGTTGCCATCGAGGATAACAAGATGGGGTATTGAATATATTGCATGAATTTATTCCTCTACATCATGTCATCTTGCTTAAGGTGTTACTGCTTTTTAACTTAATACTCTGCATGCATGCCGGATAGCGGTTGATGAGGGGAGTAACAGTAGTAGATGCGTAATCAAGCTTCGCTTCACTTGTCTCGGACGTGATGTCTATATACATGATCATTGACTAGATATACTCATAACTATGCTCAATTATGTCAATTTCTAAACAGTAATTTGGTTTCACCCAATCGTGAGAATATCTATGCTCTTGAGAGAAGCCACTTTAGTGAAACCCCAGTGGCCCCTGGGTCTATTCTCATCATATCAATCTCCATCACTTTATTTTACTTTGCTTTGCTTTTTACTTTTCACTTTGCACCTTTATACCAAAATACCAAAAATATTATCTCTATCGATCTCACTTTCTCTTAAGTGACCGTGAAGGGATTTCGACAACCCCTAATCGCGTTGGTTGCTAGTAGCTATCGCTTTAATCTTGCAAAAAGCGAGGGACTTCTAGCATTGTGGCCTCCCATCTGGATTGGATACCTTGGTTCTCAAAACCGAGGGAAATACTACTACACGCTTACCGTCTGTGCTGCATCATCCTCTCCTCTTCTGAGGAAAACCAACGCAAGCTCAAGACGAGTAGCAAGAAGGATTTCCGGGCGCCTGCTGTTGCGAGAGTCTATGCAAAAGCCAAACATACCAAGTACCCACTCACAATCCCTATCTCTCGCATTACATTATTTGCCATTTGCCTCTCGTTTTCCTCTCCCCCACTTCACCCCTTGGGCCGCTTTATATTTAAGCCCTCTCTTTCCAATCTCCTCCTCCTTTTTCCCATGCCTTTTTTCTCGTCCGCTTGTTTGCTCCGGTATTGTTGGATTTGCTTGCTTGGTCGCTATGTCTGAAATTGGGAAATTATCGGCGATATGGGTGATAATAATGATTGAAAATTTGAAGTCTCTATTTGAATAATCCCCTACCTATCAAGCACAAAAAGATTTGGAATCGGTAGTGGTAATATTATTGGAAAAAGGAGTTATTCAAGATTTCTTTTACTTGTGCTGGTGCTTTTACCCTCTATGGGTGGTTCTATTCTCCACATAGAACCTTCAAGTAGTTCTATGCGGACGCTTTCATTGCCATACTTATCGTTGTGAACTTGAAAGGCAATTTATGCATATGCACCCTTCTATACAAAGAATTTTCCTTGTAATTTTCTAATATTGAACAACACCTTTCCGTTAAACGCAAGCCGCTACTACTTCTTTTGGCTCATGAATTCAGATTTTATAATAAAAAGAAGCCAAAGAAATCTTTTACAAGATTATAGGGTGGAGCGCTGTCCGCCCTCCCATAGAATCTATCATTATTTGATCAAGAAGAAATAATGCGTTTTTCAATCTATCGAGCTATGTTGCTTTCAATGAAAATCTTAGAAAAAAAGGTGCGCTCTACCAATATTTTTGGTAATTGATAGAATCTCCTGAGCTTAATGATAATTTGCTGCTAGCCGAGAATAATGAGCTTTAGGATGCTCTCTTGAGTATAGCTCTACAAAAGTTCTATCAAAAAGAATGCTTATAACGATGAATTGGGTTGTGCAATATGAATGGCCGAAAAGAGGAACCTATACGCCTCCTAAAATTGATCTTGGGGACTTTTGTCCTATTAAATATAGCCCTTTTGATTACTTTCTTGCTTGCCATTTCAAAGAAAACTTGCTGCCCGAACAGTGAGAGAATATAGAAATGAGTTTCACCGATCTATCTTATTACTACAGCACTACCTAGATCTATCCTCGCTTTTTTATGCCTAGCTAGGCGTTAAACAATAGCGCTTGTTGGGAGGCAACCCAATTTTATTTTTTTAGTTTTTGTTTTTTAGCTTCTGTTTAGGAATAAATAATCCCATCTAGCTCTCTGTTTAGATGTGTTTTTATCTTTTAATTAGTGTTTGTGCCAAGTTGAACCTATTGGATCTTCTTGGATGATAGTTATTGATCTTGCTGTAATTTTCAGAATCTTTGTGTGTTCAGTGCCCTAATTCGTTAAAAATCGCCAGAACGTGACATAAAAATACTGATTCCAATTGCTGCTGATTAATAAAACATGTTTCCAGGTCGTCTAATTTTTGTAGAATTTTTTTGGGTTCCATAAGTTTACATGTTAGTTACATAGATTACTACAGGAACTGTTCTGTTTTTTGACAGATTCTGTTTTATGTGTATTGTTTGCTTATTTTGGTGAATCTATGGTTAGTAAAATAGCTTTTACAATCCCATAGAGAAGTTGGAATACAGTAGGTTTAATACCAATATAAATAAATAATGAGTTCACTTGCCTGTACCTTAAAAGTAGTCTTTTGTTTTTCTTTTCTCTAAACTGGAGCTCACGAGATTTCTATTGAGTTTTTTTGTGTTGTGAAGTTTTCAAGTTTTGGGTGAATTCTTTTCGATGGATTATGGAACAAGGAGTGGCAGAGCCTCAAGCTTGGGGATGCCCATGGCACCCCCAAGATAATCCAAGGACACCAAAAGTTCAAAGCTTTGGGGATGCCTCCGAAGAGCATCCCCTCTTTCGCCTACTTCCATCGGTGAATTTACTTGGAGCTATATTTTTATTCACCAACTTATGATATACTCGCTTTGCTTTGGAGCGTCTTGTATTATTTGCGTCTTTGCTTGTTAGTTTACCGCACAATCATCCTTACTGTACACAATTCTTTTGGAGAGAGCCATACATGAATTGAAATTCTGATAGGAATACTCTATGTGCTTCACTTATATCTTTTTGAGCTTGATAATTGCTTGCTCATAGTGCTTCACTTATATCTTTTGAGCTTGATAAATTTTGCTCTAGTTAGCTTCAATACTTTAGATCTTTTTTGAGAGCACGGGGTGGTGGATTTGTTTTAAAGAAATTTGATCTCTTCATGCTTCGCTTAGACTTATTTTGAGAGTCGTTAATAGCATGGTAATTTGCTTAATGTTAATATACTTGGTATTCAAGATATGTGAAACTTTCTTTTGAGTGCGTTGAATACTAAGATAAGTTTGATAGCTTGATAATTGTTTTGAGATATGGAGGTAATAATATCAAAAGTCATGCTAGTTGATTAGTTGTGAATTTGAGGAAATGCTTGTGTTGAAGTTAGCAAAATCCCACATAGCATGCACGCATTATGGTTAAAGGATTATGTAACAAATTTGAAACATGAAGTGTACTCCGGCTTGTGCATCCTTAGAAGTGGCGGTCGGGGATTTGAAAGCTGATGGTCTTTTTCCTACCAATCTATCCCCCTAGGAGACATGCGCTGGGTAGTACTTGATTTTTTGATGACTTCTAATTTTTTGCAATAAGTATATTAGTTCTTTTGACAAATGTTGAGTCCATGGATTATACGACTTTTACCTTTCCTGCCATTTATAGCTTCTCTTCAAGACTGCAGGCCATTGCCCTTTCTCACATTGAGAGTTGGGTGCAAACTTCACGGCAGCATCTAAAACCCCGTGGATATGATACACTCTATCACACATAAACCCTCCTATATCTTCCCTCAAAACAGTCACCACCATACTCTACCTATTATGGCATTTCCATAGCCATTCCGAGATATATTACCATGCAACTTTCCAATCGCTCCGCTCATCATCATCATGACATAACTACCTTACTTTTGTCATATTGCCATTGCATGATCATGTAGTTATTGACATCGTATTTGTGGCAAAAGCCAACCATACTAATTATTTTCATACATGTCACTCTTTTGGATTCATTGCAAGCACCATCCCGTACACCGCCGGAGGCATTCATATAGAGGCATACCTTGTTCTAGTTTTGAGTTAGTAATCTTTATGTTGTAATCAATAGAAGTGTTAGTGATCATCATTATTAGAGCATTTCCCAAAAAAAAGAGAAAGGCCCAAAAAAGAAAGGCCCAAGAAAAAAGAAAAGAAAAGGGCGATGCCTACTATCTCTTTTTCCACACTTATAGCTTCAAAAGTAGCACCACATATTCTTCATGTAGTAAGTCTCATATTTTTGTGCTTCAAAGTAGCACCTTGTTCTTTTCATGTAGTAGAGTCTCATATATTGTGCTTCAAGAAGTAGCACCATGTTTTTCTATATAGTGAGTCTCATAAGTTGTCTTTTTTCATACCTAGGTGGGAATTTTTTCCATTTATAGAACTTGGCTTGTATATTCCTACGATGGAAGCTTCTCTCAAATGCCCTAGGTCTTCTATGAGCAAGCAAGTTGGATGCCACAACCCGCTTAGTTTCTCTTTTGTTCCCGAGCATTCATAGCTCCTAGTGCATCCGTTGCATGGCAATCCCTACTCCTCATGTTGACATCAATTGATGGGCATCTCCATAGCCCGTTGATTATCACACTGCGTCTAATGTGAGACTTTCTCTTTTTGTCTTCTCCACACAACCCCCCATCATCATATTCCTATTCCACCCTTAGTGCTATATCCATGGCTCACGACTCATGTATGTGCGTGAAGGTTGAAAAAAGTTTGAGATTATTTAAGTATGAAACAATTTGCTTGAAAGCTTGTCATCCGAGGGTAGTAGAAGTTGGGAACATCTTTTATTGTGACGAAAATGAAGCATAGCCTAACTATAATGATTTTGTAGGGATGAACTTTCTTTGGCCATGTTATTTTGAGATGACATAATTATTTTGATTAGTATGCTTGAAGTATTATTATTTTTATGTCAATATGAACTTTTGTCTTGAATCTTTCTCGGATCTGAATATTCATATCACAATTAAGAAGATTTACACTGAAATTATGCCAAAGTGTCACTCCGCATCAAAAATTCTCTTTTTATCATTTACCTACTTCGAGGACGAAAGCAGAATTAAGCTTAGGGATGCAATCGTCTCCAACGTATCTATAATTTTTATTGCTCCATGCTACTTTTATCTATTGTTTTGGACTATAATGGGCTTTATTTTCCACTTTTATATTACTTTTTGGGACTAACCTATTAACACGAGGCCCAGCCTGTAATTGCTGTTTTTTGCCTATTTGATGTTTGAAACGGAATATCAAGCGGAGTCCAAACGAATGAAACCTTCGAACGTGATCTTCTCACCCGAGCGTGATCCGTGAAACTTGGACCCTACTCCAAGAAGTGCCGGAGGCGGTCACGAGGGTGAAGGCGCGCCTCCCTTGTGTGGGCCCCCTAACGCTCCACCGGCGTACTCCTTCCTCCTATATATACCCTCGCATTACCAACAGATCGTATCAGGAGCCAAAACCTAATTCCACCGCCTTGCCTTCCTCAGATTCCACGAGATCCCATCTTGGGGCACATTCGAGCTCACGCCCGGGGGCATCCACCACGGAGGGCTTCTACATCAACACCATAGCCCCTCCGATGAAGTGTGAGTAGTTTACTTTAGACCTTGGTCCATAGCTAGTAACTAGATGGCTTCTTCTCTCTTTTTGGATCTCAATACAATGTTCTCCCTCTCTCGTGGAGATCTATTCGATGTAATCTTCTTTTTTGCGATGTGTTTGTTGAGGCCGATGAATTGTGGGTTTATGATCCGGCTTATCTATGGAAAATATTTGATTCTTCTCTGAATTCTTTTATGTATGATTGAGTTATCTTTTGCAAGTCTCTTGATTATCTGTTTGGTTTGTGCCAACTAGATTGGTAGTTCTTGCAATGGGAGAAGTGCTTAGCTTTGGGTTCCAATCTTTGGGGTGTCCTTACCCGGATGTGAGAAGGGGTTGCAAGGCACGTATTGTATTGTTGCCATCGAGGATAACAAGATGGGGTATTTATCATATTGCATGAATGTATTCCTCTACATCATGTCATCTTGCTTAAGGTGTTACTCTGCTTTTAACTTAATACTCTAGATGCATCTTTGGATAGCGGTCGATGAGTGGAGTAATAGTAGTAGATGCAGAATCATTTTGGTCTACTTGTCTTGGACGTGATGCCTATATACATGATCATTGCCTAGATATACTCATAACTATGATCAATTACACAATTTCTCAACGATAATTTGTTCACCCACCGTAGAATATCTATGCTCTTGAGAGAAGCCACTAGTGAAACCTATGGCCCCGGGTCTATTCTCATCATATCAATCTCCATCACTTTATTTACTTGTTTTCTTTTACTTTTCACTTTGCATCTTTTATACCAAAATACCAAAAATATTATCTCTATCGCATCTCACTCTCATAAGTGGAAGTGAAGGGATTGACAACCCCTAATCGCGTTGGTTGCGGTAGCTATCGTTTTGTCTTGAGTACGAGGGACTTGCTTGGCGTGGCCTCCTCTTTGGATTGATACCTTGGTTCTCAAAACGGAGGAAATACTTACGCCATCTTGTGCTGCATCGGCCTCTCCTCTTGGGGAAAATCAACGCCAAGCTCAAGGCGTGGCACTACTACGAGTCTTTGGTAAGGTACATCAATAACATGTATATCACATATACCTTTGGTGTTGTACCTTCTTTTCCGCTAAGTACTTGGGGCAGTTCCGCTTCCAGTGACCACTTCCCTTGCAATAAAAGCACTCAGTCTCAGGCTTGGGTCCATTCTTTGGCTTCTTCCCGGCAACTGGCTTACCGGGCGCGGCAACTCTCTTGCCATCCTTCTTGAAGTTCTTCTTACCCTTGCCATCCTTCTTGAAGTTCTTACCCTTGCCTTTCTGGAACTTAGTGGTTTTATTCACCATCAACACTTGATGTTCCTTTTTGATCTCTACCTCCGCTGATTTCAGCATTGAATATACCCTCAGGAATGGTCTTTCCATCCCCTGCATATTGAAGTTCATCACAAAGCTCTTGTAGCTCGGTGGAAGCGGCCAAGGATTCTGGTCAATAATCAAGCGTCGTCCGGGAGATTAACTCGGTGAGTCAGCGGTTGTGCAACCCAGACATTTTGAGTATGTGCTCAACGACAGAACTATTTTCCTCTATCTTACAATCAAGAACTTGTCGGAGACTTCCATATCTCTCGACCAGGGCATGAGCTTGAAAACCATTTTCAGCTCTTCGAACATCTCATATGCTCCGTGTTGCTCAAAATGCTTTTGGAGCCCCGGTTCTAAGCTGTAAAGCATGCCGCACTGAACGAGGGAGTAATCATCAGCACGAGACTACCAAGCGTTCATAACATCTTGGTTCTCTGGTATGGGTGCTTCACCTAGCGGTGATTCTAGGACATAATCTTTCTTGGCAGCTATGAGGATGATCCTCGGGTTAGGACCCGATTCGTATAGTTGTTGCCATCATCTTTCAGCTTGGTTTTCTCTAGGAACACGTTGAAGTTGAGGGCAACATTAGTGTGGGCCATTTGATCTACAAGACATATTGTAAAGATTTTAGACTAAGTTCATGATAATTAAGTTTATCTAATCAAATTATTTAATGAACTCCCACTCGGATAGACATCCCTCTAGTCATCTAGAGTGAAACATGATCCGAGTCAACTAGGCCGTAATCTGATCATCACGCGGAGAGGCGGACTAGTCAACATCGGTGAACATCTTCATGTTGATGCGTATCTTCTACTCACGACTCATGCTCGACCTTTTGGTCTTCCATGTTCCGAGGCCATGTATGTACAAGCTAGGCTCGTCAAGTCAACCTAAGTGTATTGCATGTGTAAATATGGCTTAAACTTACACGTTGTATTCGAACGTTAGAATCTATCACACCCGATCATCACGCATTGGTGCTTGAAACAATGAACCTTCGCAATGAATTGCACGCTTAGGGGAACACTTTCTTGAGAATTATTGCGAGGATCATCTTATTTAAGTTACCGTCATTCTAAGCAAATAAGATGTAAAACATGATAAACATCACATGTAATCAAATAGTGACATGATATGGCCAATATCATATTGCTCCTTTGATCTCCATCTTGAGCGCCATGATCATCTTAAATCCACCGGCATGACACCATGATCTCCATCATCGTGTCTTCATGAAGTTGCCACGCCAGCGATTACTTCTACTTCTATGGCTAACGCGTTTAGCAATAAAGTAAAGTAATTTACATGGCGCGTTATTCAATGACGCAGCATAGGTCATACAAAAATAAAGACAACTCCTATGGCTCCCTGCCGATTGTCATACTCATCGACATGCAAGTCGTGATTCCTAATACAAGAACATGATCAATCTCATACATCACATATATCATTCATCACATCCTTTTGGCCATATCACATCACATTACGGCATTTTGCTGCAAAAACAAGTTAGGCGTCCTCTAATTGTTGTTGCAAGTTTTTACAATGGCTTCTATAGGTTTCTAGCAAGAGCGTTTCTTATCTATGTAAAACCACAACGTGATATGCCAATTTCTATTTACCCTTCATAAGGACCCTTTTCATTGAATCCGCTCCAACTAAAGTGGGAGAGAGAGACACCCGCTAGCCACCTTATGCAACTATGCATGTCGATTAGGTGGAACCTGTCTATCGTAAGCGTAAGTGTAAGGTCGGTCCGGGCAGCTTCATCCCACGTTGCCGACGAAACAAGATAACACTAGTAGTTGCAAGAAAGTTGACAACATATACGCCCACAACAAGTTTGTGTTCTACTCGTGCATAGAAACTACGCATAGACCTAGCTCATGATGCCAATGTTGGGGAACGTTACAGAAAATAAAAAAATTCCTACGCTTCATCAAGATCAATCTATGGAGTCATCTAGCAAAGAGAGAGAGGAGTGCATCTACATACCCTTGTAGATCACGCGGAAGCGTTCAAGAGAACGGGGTTGATGGAGTGCATTACTAGTGGTGATCCAAATCACCAGCGATCCTAGTGCTGACGACAGACGGGCACCTCGCGTTCAACACACGTCACGGTTGGGAAGGCGTCTCCTCCTTCTTGATCCAGCAAGGGGAGGAGAGGTTGATGGAGATCCAAAGCTGACGACAGGCGTGGTGGTGGAAGCGTGATGATCTTGGCAGGGCTTCGCCAAGCTTCAGCGAGAGGGAGAGGTGGTGCGTGGGGAGAGGGAGGCGCCAGGGACTTGGGTGCGGCTGCCCTCCCTCCCCCCCTCTTTATATAGGGCCCCTAGGGGGGCGCCGGCCCTAGGAGATCCAATCTCCAAGGGGGGCGGCGGCCAAGGGGGTGGCTTGCCCCCCAAGCCATGTGGGGCACCCCCCACCCCTAGGGTTTCCAACCCTAGGCGCAGGGGGGGGGCAAGGGGGGGCCCACCTGCCCACCAGGGGCTGGTTCCCCTCCCACTTCAGCCCATGGGGCCCTCCGGGATGGGTGGCCCCACCCGGTGAACCCCCGGGACCCTTCCGGTGGTCCCGGTACAATACCGGTGACCCCCGAAACTTTCCCGATAGCCGAAACTGGACTTCCTATATATAATTCTTCACCTCCGGACCATTCCGGAACTCCTCTAACGTCCGGGATCTCATCCGGGACTCCAAACAACTTTCGGGTTACCGCATACTTATATCTCTACAACCCTAGCGTCACCGAACCTTAAGCGTGTAGACCCTATGGGTTCGGGAGACATGCAGACATGACCGAGATGCCTCTCCGGCCAATAACCAACAATGGGATCTGGATACCCATGTTGGCTCCCATGAGATTGATGATCTCATCGGATGAACCGCGATGTCGAGATTCAATCAATCCTTATTCAATTCCCTTTGTCCAATCGGTACGTTACTTGCCCGAGATTCGATCGTCGGTATCCCAATACCTCGTTTAATCTAGTTCTTAAACCAAATCACTTTACTCTATACCATAATGCATGATCCCGTGACCGGACATTTGGTCACATTGAGCTCATTATGATTATGCATTACCGAGTGGGCCGAAGATACCTCTCCATCATACGGAGTGACAAATCCGATCTCGATTAAATGCCAACCCAATGAGACACTTTCGGAGATACCCGTAGTGCACCTTTATAATCACCCAGTTATGTTGTGACGTTTGGCACACCCAAAGCACTCCTACGGTATCCGGGAGTTGCACAATCTCATGGTCTAAGGAAATGATACTTGACATTTGGAAAAGCTCTAGCAAAAGCGAACTACGATCTTGTGCTATGCTTAGGATTGGGTCTTGTCCATCACATCATTCTCCTAATGGCGTGATCCGTTATCAATGACATCCAATGTCCATAGTCGAGGAAACCATGACTATCTGTTGATCAGCAAGCTAGTCAACTAGAGGCTCACTAGGGACGTGTTGTGGTCTATATATTCACATATGTATTCACGATTTCCGGATAACACAATTATAGCATGAACAATAGACAATTATCATGAACAAGGAAATATAATAATAACCATTTTATTATTGCCTCTAGGGCATATTTCCAACATAAACGCGTCACCCTCCTCGCACTCTAGTGCGATCTTGCGGCTGCCATGAACCGTGATGGTCCCCTTATGACCCGGCATCTTCAGCTGCAGATAAACATAACACGGCCTTGCCATGAATTTAGCATAAACCGGTCGTCCAAACAGGGCATGGTATGGACTTCTGATTTTGACCACTTCAAAGGTCAACGTCTCGGATCTTGAATCATGATCATCTCCAAAACCACTTCGAGCTATCTTGCCGGCATTTGGGTAGGCGATTTACGGACACCACACCGTGAAAAGCGGTGTTCGACGGTTTAAGATTCTTATCCGTCAACCCCATACGCCGGAAGGTTTCATAATACAAGATGTTGATCTTGCTCCCTCCATCCATGAGCACTTTGGTGAACTTATAACCTCCAACTTTGTGGCGCGACCACTAGCGGCGGAATGACCGGATTATCAACCCGGGGCGTATGGTCTTATCGACTCCACACAATAGGCTGCTCAGACCAGCATAGATAACGAGGCACCGCCGGTTCAACGGAGTTCACTGCCCTCTTATGGAGCTTCTGATCGCGCTTGCACAGGCTAGTAGTGAAGACATGATACTGCCCACCATTTAACTGCTTCGGGTTACTCTGATAACCCGACTGCTGATGTTGCTGATTCCCTTGTTGATTATAACCACCTTGGTTGCCCTGATTGCCTTGATTGCCCTGTCCACCTTGGTTTCCTTGAAAACCTGAACCGGAATTACCTCCGCCATAACCCGGCCCGTGAAACCCGGGTCCTGAACCGCCAGACGATCCATGATCATACCGGAAGAGATCTGAATTTTTGAACTCTTGCATAATGAAGCAATCCTTCCATAGGTGCATAGCCGGGTTTATCTTGTGTCCCATGCTTTGGGCAGGGCTGGTTCAGCAGACGCTCGATTCATACACGATCCTCACGCCACGTGGAGGCGGTTTACCCTTACGGTCTTGATTATTACCTTGAACATTGGTGTTAGCTACAAAATCAGAATTATTATGTCGCTGCGCTTAAGTTATTCCCATGGCTAGCTTTGGTTATCTTTGTTGTCCTTTTAACGCCGACATTCTTCTTTCCTTTCTCCGGCTTCTCTTCGTCGACTCGGGATCCTTGGTATTATCGAATCGGCATACTTAACCAAAGCTGCCATGGCGTTCCCATGTCATTGCGGTGGCGCTTGAGCCGTCCAATTTCATCTTCAGCCGACTTAAACCAGCAATTTCCTCCAATGTTATAATTGCGAATCAGCATTGATGCGGTCCAAGCGAATCTTGAAGTTTACGAAACCCGGGCGCGCAATGAGTCGTTGATTCGTTTCTCCTTGGACACAAGCGGCCGGATCCACGATCGACATGGGTTGTTTGCACGTGTCTTTGAAGTTACGCTATAAGCCGGGCTTTCAACTCGTCACATGAACGATCGAGTTAGCAGGCGGACTCTTCAACCAAGTGCGAGCCGTTCCGTCTAACATCATGGTGAAGTACTTACGCTGCGCCGCCGTCCACATCCGGCATCTCCATTGCCATCTCATAACTCTCAACCCGCCTCGGGGGTAAATTGGCGATATAATTAGGCACCTTCGCGGGCCCTTGAAATCCTTAGGTAACCGTACATTACGTAGAGCTGAGGGTGAGACACGGCACCCCCAAGAAGCTGGCCCACGTTCAACTGATGCTGTCGGTTGATCTGGAGCGGATTGATGATTCACATACTGTGCGGCCAACTGCGCTGCTAACTCTGCCTCCCGTCGTGCTCTGCCATTGTTTACCACATCCTGAGCATTCATACCACCGCGCATCGGATTAGGCCCTCGAGGGGCGTCAAGGTGCCGCGCACTGCTTGACACAGCTGGTTCATCAATGTGCCTGCTGTAACTCTTGCTCAGACAAGGGGTTGAATGTATTATGTCTCGGCTATATGAATAAGCCTGCTGCTGTACCATAGCAGTTTGAAGAAGATCCCTGGCCCGTCGCGTTTCAACCGCTGCTAGTGATTCACCCTCCATCGGAATAGCTGCCAAGCGAGATGCCGCAACAATCATGTTATCCAAAGGGCTAGAAAGTGACCCGGCGGCGTCGGTATGTATTCGCTGGCGGCTTATCTGTTCGTCGGCGGTCCGTCACCCGTGGCTGACCGGCGTCCAGTGCCTCGGTCGGTTCACTGCTGCCGGATCACTTGGCGACTCTGGTGTATTGAAGAGATTCATTCCTTAACCGTAAACCGACGGCGAGCGAGACGGTGCCTCCTCCTCGATTGCGCCGTTTGGCGTTACGATCAACATAAGCCGGTAATTACGCGCTGGATGCTGCTGTGGTAGGCATCTAAAGCAGCCCGTTCTTCGATCATCCTGGCTTCCTCGGCCGCCAAGTCCTCCTTGGCACGAGTTATCTGATCCCTCGACTTTGTAACCTCCACGTTATCTCGATCCACGAGTCTCACGGGGTGGCCCGTCGTGATCAACAATGTCGTCCGAGCGTCAACAAACCGGAAAGAACTTGAGCCGCCCGGCATGCGGGGCCTCCTGCCCGATTGCCGATCCGGAAATCATTAACTGCTGCAGATGAAAGATTGCAATGTGGGCTGCGTCACCGCCATGAAGATTGCAACCGGTTTGGCGGTTCAAAGGGGTCCCGTATCTATGCCGCCATACGGAACAGCCCTCGATCCGGCCATCTTGCAATTAGTACAATGACTTCGTTTTCGCCCGGATGGATGACTTCGCCATCTGAGTAGGCGGCCGTCTCACCGTCGGACACCGGTTGATTCCACACCATGGATGAATCCTCTGAGCATACGCTTCATGGAAGGCTGAACCGGGCGGGACTACGCCTGGCTGAGCCGTCTCGACGAGGTCGGTGGAGATGTCCGGCTCAGGGCCCGGTTCGCCGATCTTGCCGATGAAAACGTGAATTCCGTCAAAGGGGACCCGGTACCCGTACTCAATTGAGCCGGCCTCGGGGCCCCATCTTGCGTCGTCGATGTAGAGCTTGCCGCGACGACTCTTGGTCATCCAGCCAACCGCGTATCCCTTGAGTCCTTCAAAGTTGCCCTTCAAGAACTTGAAACCACCGTGCGATAGCCCCACGGTGGGCGCCAATGTCGTGGAATTAACACGTCGGATGTCCTAGTGAGAGGACTTAGTCGTGGAGCCATTACCTTGAGATTAGCAAAAAGGGGTTAAACGGACGAAAGGACACGAGGAGTTTACCTTTGGTTCCCGGCCTCTTGATGAAGGTAAAGCCTACTATCCGGTTGTGGTGGAATTGATGGGGTCTCATTGAGTAGGGGCGAATCCGCTTTACCTATCTCTCGAGTTGTTGTTTCTTGTCCTTGAACACTTGGCAGGTTGTCCCTTTATATACACAGGTTGATGCTGGCGGTTTCTGAACAAGAGGCGGCTCATACCACGTGTCCGGCTTGGTTTCTACCTTTCCTAACATACAACACAAGTTACATATCTCATGACGGTTTATGTCTACGGGCCCTGAACCGCCCTTGGGCTCTGGGCCTCCAAGCTTCTATAGTAAAGCGCCATATTCCTTGTCTTCATGGGCTTCAATACGGATGAACATAAACCGGCCCCTCCTGGGCGGTTTATACTCAGTAGTTATATCCTCAACACATCTCTTATTTGAACTAGTGCACCTATACAATTTACCATTGTATTGTGTGTGTTGGGGACACAAGAGACTCTTTGTTATTTGATTGCGGGTTGTTTGAGAGAGACCATCTTCATCCCTCGCCTCCCATGGATTGATAAACCTTAGGTCATCCACTTGAGAAATTTGCTCTTTGTCCTACAAACCTCTGCACTTGGAGGCCCAACAATGTCTACAAGAAGAAGGTTGTATGAACATCAGCGCTCTACATCTGCACCTTCCGTCTGCAGTGTGGCGTTCATAGCTGCGGCCACTCATGTCACTGAAGGCGTAGTTGCGGACAGCGAGGATAGCGATCACCTTGGGACCTCTTTGGGCAGCAAAGTGCAGCTGCAAGCTCGTCTTCTCGTTCTCGGTGCTGACTCGGCTCCACTTTGTGACACGATGTGATGTTGATGGTGACCGCCTAGCCTGGCCTTGCCAGGCGTGTGCTGGGCACTACGCCCACTGTCATCGAAGACCGTAGCGTCACTGCTTCCGCCCGCTTTCTTTGGCGCGTCCGGACACTGCGCTGATTTGAAGAGAGGGAGAGAGAGAGAGATGGGACATGCGGATGGATGGTGGATCTGACATGTGGGGTAGGGATGTAAGTGAGAGGTAGACTTTAATCCGAGCAGGATGGATCTTTCCCTGTGCGCCAAACAGGATCGAGTCATGATTGACCGGGATAAATGAAGTACAGGTATAGACTTCTAGGGTTCGTTTTGAGCAGGCTCTACAACTTCAAGGTTTAAAATAGACTTCACTCACGTTCAGGCTTGAGAGATGTTCAGAGACGCGTCGTACTATTTCGTGTTGCCCCTCTCACATGGGCCGCCCTCTAAACGAGCCCACTCTGGCCCATGGAAGCCTCTTGCCTGCTACTCCCTTCTTCCTGTTGGGTGACATCGCTTCAACTGGAGAGTGCTCCTTGCACATGTCATTCCCGTCTCTTGTTGGGTGACGTTTTATGTTGAATCATGTATCAAATTATGAATCATTTTCATCATTAGATTTCTTGTCGACATCTTTGAAGCTACATCCGTGTTAATAGAATTTGATGAACTTTTTTTCACAGGAAAAACAAAAAAACGGAAAGCGGAATCCATAAAAAGCGAAAATCAAAAACTGAAAAAGCGAAAGATAGGAACCAAAAAAAAATGGAACACGGAAGCCCAGTTGTGTTTTCCACTTTCTTCTAGGAAGTAGGCATGCGTTTTTCACTTTTCGGGAACCATAGTTGTGCTTCTCGCGGAAACACAAGCTGTGCTTTTCCTTTTTTTTGAAAGCACGGTTATGTTTTTCCTCTTGAAAAAGCAAAACCGTACTTCTCGTAAAAGCATGGACTGTACTTCTCACGAAAGCACAACTGTGCTTATGCTTCCTGCATAAAAGCATTACTTTCTGAAAAAAAAGATTTTCCATCAAAACCTAGGGAACCTAACAACAGCCGGAAAAACAAACAAAAACTCAAAAATGCTGCCAAAAAAGTGAAATCCCAAAGATGCACGAGCACGCAAGGCCGATAACTGGATGCACCAAGTGGCGTGCTCACGGGCCACCAAAAGTGACAATTGAGTTCCCCAAAAAGGGCACCCTCTAATTAGTCGGTTTTCTTTGTTTTATTCAGGGTTTTACTTTTTTCCTTTTCATTTCTTTTTCGTTTTCTTTATTTTTTCTTTGTTTCTTCACTGTTTTTCTTTTCTTTTCATCGCTTTTCTTCCTTTCTCGGCTTTCATCGGTTTTGTTGTTTTTTCATATTTTTATTTTTTCTTTACTCGATATTCATTTTTTCTTTCTTTGGTTTTATTTCTTTGTTTCTTGGTTTTCATCTGTTTTCTTTTGTTCTTTTTGCTGTTTGCATTTTTTCTTAGATTTTTTATTTTCTTTTTCTTTGATTTATTTATTTATTTTCATTTTTTGGTTTTCTTTGTTTCTTCTGTTTCCATTCTACAACTTTTTTATATGTCAATAACATTTTCTAATACACATTTAACATTCTTTCAATACGAATTTAATATTTTGTAACACATGCTCAACATTTTTCTAATACACATTTTAACATTTTAAAATATAAGATTAACATTTTCTGAATACTTGGTCTACATTTTTCCTATACACGCTTTTAAAATTTCTTTAAATGCTTGATAAACTTTTTCATATAAAATATTAAAATTTTCTAATACAAGGTCAATATGTTTTGTATGCACATTTAACATTTTTAAGTGCTTTATTAATATTTTCTAAATGCAATATTAACATTTTTAAGTGCTTTATTAATATTTTCTAAATTCAATATTAACATTTTTAACACATAGTCAACATTTTTCTGAACACATTTAACATTTTCAAATGCTTTTTGAGCATTTGTTAAAATTCTTGAATAACATTTTATATACATGATAAAATTAATTCATTATTTTTAATACATTGTCAATATTTTTATATACACATTTAAAAAAATTAAATACTTATTCCACATTTTTAAAATACTTGATTAACCTTTTTCTATACATGATTAAAAATTTCATCATTTTTTAATACATGGTCAAAATGTTTTCTACACACATTGAATATTTTCCAAATGCTTGTAACTTTTTTAAAACACTTATTCAACATTTTTCAAACAATTGATTAAAATTTTTAAAATACATGATCAAATTGTTTCATACATATTTTATTTTTTATACATTTTTCCTTATTCGTGATAAAGATTGTCTCTATACACAATGAACATGTTTTTAATGGTTTTTGTAGAGTGATTTTTGTAATATATTTATTTAGAATATTTGGATGTACAAACGGCAGTAAAAAAAAAGAAAGCAAAAAAACATGAAAAAAATACAGAAAAACGATGCTATTGTTTCCCTCGCGCTTGGGCCGGCCCTACTCGCGACACCCAACCTTCACCGAGGGTTCCTTTGTCTCGCTGAATGCGAGACATAAGGGTCGCCCTTCCGTCAAAGCCATTCCTTAACAAAAATTGTGTGTGCGCGCTCCCGCTGCTAATGCGCCGGCCCGGTCATGAAAATTGTGCGTGTGCTCCCACTGCTAATGGGCCGCTGGCACGATATCAGAATGTAAAATATTTTTCAGAAAAAAGAAAGTTGTCTTTTAGGCCGAACCTGTCCTGCAAAATATGATGCGTTATGTGATATTGATTCATCGAAACGGACGAATAAGATGTCCCAAATTGATTCACTTTAACTTGATGTTTGCACATGGAAATACTACAAAGGAAAGGAAGGCAAATTAACAGGAGTAATTAACTCATTAGTATTAAGACAAAAGTTATTTCAGATCCTCTAAAACAACAAGTTTTTTTCAGATCGATCGAGAAGTACATCTGAACCAATAACTCGTGACACACACTAGTAGAGTGCATCATAATGAATAACCAAAGCTCTCCCGGACACTCAGCACTACTACTAGTAGTAGGCTACGTACTAACCAACAACTTGGCAACACTCTGCTCTGACATGCACACATAGTTGACAGTTGATGCTCTACATAATGCCGAAGCCACCAAGCGCAGCTACGAAAACCAAAGGGAGGATGGACACCCAGAGGACCGTCTTCCCGACGGCATGCCTCTCGTCCAGCTTGCCGGACACCCAGACACCGAGCAGCGCCTCCACGATCCCGAAGACCACCACGGTAATGAGCACGGCAAAGTAGAGGTAGAGAAGCCCCTTGCCGTGGTGGAGGAAGATGCCCCCGGGTGCCTTGAACAGGAGGAGACAGAGCGCCGCCGCGGCCTTGAGGACACCGCAGGAGATGAGCGCCCGTGGGAGGTTCTTCCGGTCGGAGAAAGCGCCGGAGATCAGGGTCATAATGTTGCTGAGGATGGCCATGGTGGTGGACAAGTGTTGTGGTTTTGCTTGAGCTTTTGGTATTGCAGAGTGGTACAAGGTTGGGCCGTCAGGGTCTGTCTATTTATAGACAACGGCCACTGGGCCAAAGCTAGCAGCGCTGTGGAAAAGAAAAGGCAGAGGATGGCATAGTCAGAAAGTCCTGGGTCCTCTGCTTCACGACCCTGGAAGCTGCCTCAGAATTTCGTCGTCAGCTGAATCAACCCGAACCGAACCCGATCGGTGCAGTCGCCGTCGCCTTCGCCCTCTGACGTGCTGAGACCCTAAGCTTACCTAGTCCTTGAACCCCCAGCGTCTATGTTACCGGCCGGCCAGTCTCTTTAAGCAAGCCTAGTTCAAAGATTCGCATTCCAAAATGCAACATTGGTCTGTTATCTAAAATGTACTGCAGTCACATTTTACCCTGTTCATTACACCGGTTAACAGGATTTGGAGAAACGAGAATAATTTGCCCATAACCGTGCTTAATTAGCATTCCACAAATAGCTTATGTCAAGAAACAAGATGTTCAGGTCGGGTTCGGGTCGGATTCGTGGGTTAAGTCAATGCGTCATGTCGCTGTCTTAATCTAAACGGCAGAAAAGGGCAATTAGAGCAGGGTTTCCTTTTGGGTTCAGTTCGTGTTTGCCGCTCTTCTGTTCGGGTTGGTCTGTATAAGCACAAGTGAAAATTTTCGGTACATGCCTATCAGCAACAGCTATTATCCAAGCTCAATACTGTCTGAAACAACGCACTGTAGATACACAAGCCAATGAATTTGCTTGTCAGCGTTTTGGGCTGAATTCGCAAACAAAACAGTACCCCTCAAATGCACATTCAGTTTCCTAATACTAATTTTGGATTTTCATTTTTTAGCTCCATTTACATACGAAAAGAGGTACCAAAAAACCAGGCAACCAAGTATCCATCACTAATTCTTACTGTGCAAAGACAAAGAAAATGTTCAGTTTGAATGGATAACAGTAATAACATTATCACGAAAGGACATACTTCTCAAACTGACAAGGACTGATGACTGCCTTAAGTACGCATGCTTAGCATCCTACAGATAATAGTATGTCTCTGTCCAGCCGATAGGCCTGCATAATATTCTTGGGGTTCGGTTCGGTTCGGATTCAAGTGGTGGAGCATTACAGATGGAGGAAAGGTGCTGTGTCCCCATGCCATGCGTGACAAAGCCACCAACCAAAGGTCAAGCCGTGCGTGGATGATACTTAATTAATTTCCTCTGGAATCAAGGAGCAAACTCGATCGGGTTCCGTTCGGGTTCGAAACTCTGTGACAATTTTTTTTATCAAAGAAGGGCTTTCCCCTTCCGATTTTCATTACTGAAAACCAAGTTTACAAAGTTCAAAAGGACGAGCAGCACACAAACAGGTTTCACAGTACATCCCAAATACGAACGCACCCGGCCAACACGACCAACACAGGCCCAACATGAACAAGGTCCATCAGCACAAACTAAAACAGAGATAAGGATAATAACTAGCGAGTAGCAGGGCTAAAAGGACTTGGAACAGCAGCAGAAGGAGGAGTTGCAGCCCTTCATGGGAGCCTTGCCACATTGATTCGCCATCCCTGCCAACTGTGTACACCTCACTTGCTGCCGTTCTAATACTCTTGCTCCCAGTTCAGCATTCTTTTTGGCGGCTCCTTTGTCTGCAAGATGGACCAATCAAGCAACCATCGAACCATTAGTTTGATAATCTGTAAAGGATCATTAATCCTTTTTCTCTCAAAGACAATTGCATTTCTACTTTTCCAAATAGCCCAGAGTAAAGCAGAAACCCCTATCATCACCATTTTCTTGTCTTCTTTATTGAATTTATTAATCCAACCCCCAAAACAGTCTTTTACATTTAAAGGACTAGACTTCAGGCCACACATGCATCTGACCAAAGTCCACAGCAGAGATGCCCATGAGCAAGTGAACAACAAATGATCAATTGATTCATCTTGTCCACAAAAACACATTCTTTCCCTCCTTTCCACCCCTTTTTGAGTAAAACATCCCTAGTCAAGATGCTCTTTTTATTCACTAGCCACAAGAAGACTTTTATTTTAGCAGGGACTTTGGTTTTCCGATATTTCTGTGGAAATTTAATCCCAGACATGATCAATTCCTTGTATAAAAGATTTCACGGAGAATTTTTTATCAGCAGTGAGGGTCCATTCAATTTTGTCTACCCCCCCTTTCATTTTAATTGTTTCACATCTGCTTTTTAAAGCATTCCAAAACTCTAAAGTTTCTCCATGCAAAGTTCTTCTAAATTTGAAACCCTTCCATCCTTTTTGGATGGCCTCATACCTGATAATTTTATGATCAAAGCAAATGTCATATATTCTAGGGTAGGCATCTTTTAGTGGCTTGTCATCCACCCAAGTATCTTCCCAAAACCTAATATTTTTCCCCTCCCCAGGTTTTTTTTTCACAAATTTGTAAAAGATATTCTTAATGTTCAGAAGACTGGTCCAGAACTGGGAGTCTCCAGGTTTTTTTTCCATCAGAGCTAGACATTCATTCTTCCCATATTTTCTTTTCAAGACATCTTGCCACATCCCCTCCTCTGTTTCCATCTTCCAGAACCATTTAGCTAAAAGAGCTATGTTCATTACTTCTAAATTCAGAATCCCCTGCCCCCCCCCCAACTCTTTGGGCAAGCAACATTCTTTCCATTTGACCAAGTGGTATTTTCTAACATTTTCATCTTCTTGCCATACCAGTCTTGCCCTGAAAAAATCCGCTTTTTTAATGATTTCTTTTGGAACAGCATAGAAGGACATCATAAACAAAGGGATATTAGTCAAGCAAGCTCTGAATTTAGAAACTCTGTGACAGTTTGTGAATGGTTTTCGTGCTTTGCTCTTATTATTCTTGAATTATGATGATGTTTGTGATGCCTGAATCATTCTTGTGAATGGCTTCCGTGTTTTGCTCTTATTGCCTGATGAAATACTTCTATCCTTCGATTGTGCAAGGAAGATGTGTGTGGATTCTGGAATTAGCTACAGCAGTAAATCCTTGCATATTTAGCAAAACCATCTTCGATAGTGCTTTGGCTTTTGATCATTACTACCGTTGGTTGGTTGCCTCTGATTCTCAGTTGTTGCTCTGTTTTTCAAACAGCTTAATGAAAATTGAAAATACATGAGTCCATAGAACTGATTATATTCTTGACTCCTGTATGTCTAGCTGTTTGAATCATTAAAGGAATGGACACATTTTGCAAAATCTCAGAGTTAATCATTTTGTATTATATTTTATTCTAAAGAATCCCAAAATATTAACTAGATTTCTCTAGTCGTTGTCTGCTTCCTTAATAAAGGGACACAATGTCAGTGCTGCAGCAACCCGATCCGAAGTTCCGAACCGAACCCGAAAACTCACAGACAAAAGGCAAGGATGAAGACGCGTTTAGACAAGCATTCTTCTCCGTGACAGCGACCTTGGACACACGCACGCATGCCAATTGAGCATCTCTTGCTGAGCACATCTTTGCTTCCTCAACCGATCGCAGAACCCGGTCCGAACCCGAATGCTCGTTGGCAGTACTTGTGTGTCAACGGTGGCCCATGTAGTCGTAGTCACCCAATCCCAAGGAGGACGAACCTGCAGTTCCAGCCACCCATCTTCGCCGACGTAATCCAACCTGAACTACTGCATATCAGTTTTCAGCTCCGAGGAGTTTGAGAAAGGGACACCCATTGCAATAGTTCTCTAAAATGTACTGCTATCACATAATTCACATTAGAACCTGCCTGTCTCTAAATGTACTGCTATCATATAATTCACATTTTTGTGTTGCATATCACGTTTGAGCCTGCCTGTTTATCACATTGGCAAACAGGATTTGGATTTCCCCCAATTTAGAAACTAATTTGCCCACACCCCTGCTTAGCACTCCAGAAATAACTAAAGTCAATAAACGAGATGTTCGGTCAGATTCGACGGTTAAGCCAATGCATCATGTCACTGTCTTAATCTAAACGGCAAAATGGGTAATTAGAGCCGTGATTGACCACATGGGGCTTCCTTTCGGGTTCGGTTCGTGTTTGCCACTCTTCTGTTCGGGTGGTCTGTTAAAGCACCTGTAAAGTTGTTTATAGGTCCAATACCTATCACGGTCAGCAGCTACTATCCAAGCTCAATAGTATCTCAAACAAAGCCGTTTATCGTGCACCATAGATAAGCAAGCAATTGGTTTGCTTCTCGGCACTCTTGGGAATAATGCACGATCCACAGTAGCCATCAAATGCGCGTTCATTTTCCTAATACCAATAATTTCGGGTTTATTTTCAGTTACCAAAATACTAGGGAACCGAATATCCATCACTGTTCGGTTTAAACGAAATAACACTATGATAAAGGGCATTTCTGAAACTGCCGACGACTGATTGTAGCCCTAAGTATCCTTACCATTCTAAGGAGAATTAGTATTAGAGTCATCAGTGACAGCATATTTGACAAGGTCTCTAATCATCATCAGCTTCGGGTTTCGGGTTCGGTTTGGATTCAAGTGGTGGGGCATCACAGACCAAGGAAAAAGTGCATTGACGAAAAGGGCAAGCTGTGTCCCCATGCCAAAGGCCACCAACATCAAGTCATGCGTGCATGATACTTAATTAATTACTTTGGGAATCTAGCTAGGAAAGAACCCGATCGGGTTCCTTTCGTGTTCGAAACTCTGTGATACTTTGTGAATGGTTTTTGTGTTTTGCTCTTATTATTCTTGGATAATGGTGTTTTTCGTGATGCCAGAATAATTCTTTGTGCTACTTCTTGTGAATGGTTTTCCTGTTCTGCTCCTATTGCCTGAAATACTTCTATCCTTGGACTGTGCAAGGAAGATGTGTATGGATTCTGGAATTAGCTATGCTAAGTGTTTAGCAAAACTAGTCTCAGTAGTTCTTTCACCACTGAATCACTACTCGTTGGTTGGTTGCCTCCGATTGTCAGTTGTTTGCTCTGTTTTCAAACAGCTCAATGGAAATTGAAAATACATGAGTCCAGAGAACTGATTGTATTCTTGACTCATGTATGTCTAGCTGTTTGAATCATTAAGGAAAGGTTCATGATTTTGCAAATCTCAGTTAATCATTTTCTATCATATTATGTATATAACCCAAAAATATTTAGTAGATTTCTCTAGCCCCTGTATATACTGTGTTCATCTTCTCACTGATTGTCTGATCTTCAGAGAGATGTACGTACTTGTCTAGCTACTTAGAAAAATCAACCAAGAGACATTTAACTGATGAAGTGACTTATTGCTTGATGATTTTCCTCAAAGGCGGTGACGATAGTTAGATCAATTATTTCGTCTGTGCATACCTTATTAGCTTTGTCCTGTTTGATAAAAAAAATCTGAGTAGAATTTTTGAAGAAGGTTCCATTCATCCCTGTCAGTAGGGTCGTCAGTTGGCGTGTACTAAGTTGTAACACAATAAGTTCACATACACAACATATTAGTAATGAGATCAAATGATAGATGTCGCACAACACCACTGCACTGATTATTCTTGCACCAACTGTGCCAAGTCTAACATGCTAGCAAAAGGATACATGTGACATTCATATACAAGATGTACTCGGATGCCACAGCCGGCTCAGCTAGCTAGCTACTTCACCTTCCTCAGGACGATGAAGCCGCCAAACGCCGCCACGCAGATCAAAGGAAGGATGGACACACAGAGGACCGCCTTCCCGCAGCGTGCCGGTCATCCAACCTCCCAGAAACCCAACATCCCACAGACGCCTCCATGAGCCCAAAGCCAGCAATGGCGACGAGGATGCCGTAGTAGAGGTAGTAGGCGCCCTTTCCGTGGTGGAGGAACACGCCTCCCGGCCCTTGGAAGAAGACGAGGCAGAGAGCCGCTGCAGCCTTGAAGATCCCGCCGGAGATGAGGGCCTTGGGAAGGTTCTTCCTGTCGGAGCACGCCGCGGAGATGGACGCCAAGATGGTGAAGATGATGTCCATGGCTGACCTTTCAGTAGAGCTGCGCGTGGTGAGGGCGGCACAACAGAGAGTGATTCAGGTTGGGGCTTTGAGAGCTTGGAAAAGAAAATGGCGCAAGAAGGCTTGTTTTTGCAGGTTCAGGTTGAGGAGCTATTTATAGTTTTATACACATACACAAGGCCAGTTTGAATATATGGACGTTTTGCAGTGCTGTGGAGAGAGAGAGAGAGAGAGAGAGAGAGAGAGAGAGAGAGAGAGAGAGGTGACGAGTCCAGCAAGATGGTCCATGCTGCAGCAACCCGATCCGATCCGAAGTTCCAAACCGAATCGAAAACCCGAAAGTTGACAGCCCTGTGAAGGCAAAGGCAAGGATGAAGACGCGTCTAGCCAACCATTCCCATCGATGCAATCCCACAACTCCACCCTGACAGCGACCTTGGGCACACGCATGCATGCGAATGTGAGGCATCTCTTGCTCAAGACTTTTTTCCTCCCAAACCGATCGCAGAACCCGAGCCGAACCCGAATGCTTGCTGGCAGTATTTATGTTAACCGTGTTCCACGTAGTCGGAATCACCCAATATCAAGGGAGGAGGAAGCTGCAGTGTCGCCCATCTTCGGCAAAACCCAACCCAAACGTTGCATTTCAGTTTACAGCTCCCAGGAGTCTGAGAAATGAGTGAAAAAAACATGCGAAGGTGTAAAGTCTGAAAAGCATATATGTGGAGGAGTTTGAGAAATGGCAGAAGCTTGAAAACATCACCATATTTGGTTGTAGAAACATGTGATGTTTTAGGCTTGTTGTTTACTCCCCTTTTAAAATAAAAGGGAGTGTCTAAATTTTGATTTGAGTCTAGGTCGAATCTTTTTGAGATGGTGTGTTGACACGTATGTACTCTTTGTGTTTATTCCGTTTCGTCAAAACCTTTGTTGGCAGCTGAAGCAACCCGAACCGAATGAACCCGATCGGTGTAGTCGCCGTCAGTGTCACCCTCTGCTTTGTTGAGAACCAAATACTAGTATACTACTTCCACTGCCCTGCTACCTGCTGCTTACTTAGTCTTTGAACCACAACATCTAAGCTACCAGCCAGCCAAATATGGTTAAGCAAACGTAGTTCAAATATTTGCATTCTAAAATGCAATATTCTGTTCTCTAAAATGTACTTCTATCACATTTGACCCTGTTTATCAATTATCATATGGTAAACGGTATTTTGGATTCTCCCATTCTAGAAACTAATTTTCCCACACCCCTGCTTAGCACTCCGCAAATAACTTAATTTAAGAAATGCTCGGGTTGGATTCATGGGTTAAGTCAATGTGCCACGTCGCTGTCTTAATCTAAATGGCAAAATGGGCAATTAGAGCAGGGATTGACCACGCGGGGTTTCCTTTTGGGTTCGGTTTGTGTTTTCCACTCTTCTGTTCGGGTTGGTCTGTTAAAGGACCTGTTAAGTTGTTCTAAGACCCCATACTATCCAAAAACAAGGCACTGTAGACACCCAAGCCATGGATTTGCTTCTCAGCATTTTTGGGCTTAATGCACAAACAACATTATCCATCAAATGCACGTTCCGTTTCCTAACAGTAACTTCAGAATTGTTTAAGTTCCCCTTACACACGGAGTGAGCTGCCAAAAAACTAGACAACCGAGTATCCATCACTAATTCTCTACTGTACAAGACAAGGAAAATGTTCAGTTTCAATGGAATGATATAATAGTATAATCAGTATGTCCTTCAGCAAAATGTTCTGTACGAATGGACATTTCTCAAACTGACTGGAGCGCTATGTATGCTTAGCATTCTACAGATAATTAATCAATATGTCTCTGTCCAGCAGATAGGCCTGCATAATAGTCTTCGGGTTCGGTTCGGATTCAAGTGGTGGAGCATCACAGATGGAGGAAAGGTGCATTGACGAAAAGGAGAAGCTGTGTCCCCATGCCATGTGTGACAAAGCCACCAACCATGTCAAGCCGTGCGTGTGTGATACTTAATTAGTTGCCACTGGAATCAAGGAGCAAACCCGACCGGTTTCACTCTGGTTCTAAGTTCTGTGATGGTTTGTGAATGGTTTTCGTGTTTTGCTCCTATTATTCTTGAATCATGATGATGTTTGTGATGCCATATCATTCTTTGTGCTATTTCTTGTGAATGGTTTTCATGTTTTGCTGCTATTATTCTTGAATCATGATGATGTTTCTATCCTTCTATTGTGCAAGGAAGATGTGTGTGTATTATGGAGTTAGCAAAAGCAGTCTCAGTAGTGCTTTCACCGTTGAATCACAAATAGCTCATGTATTGCTCTGTTTTCAAACAGCTCAATGAAATTGAAAATACATGAGTCCAGAGAACTGATTGTATTCTTGACTCATGTATGTCTGTTTGAATCACGAAAGAAAGGGATATAATTTTGCAAAATCTCAGTTAATCATTATCTATTCTATTCCATATAATCCGGAAATATTAACTAGATTTCTCTAGTCCTTGAATCTATTAAGTAATTCTTTATCTTCTCACTGATTGTCTGGTCTTCAGAAAAAATGGACTTGTCTAGCTACTTAGAAAAAACAACCAAGAGACCATTTTATTCATAAGTGACTTCTTGTTTGAAGATTTTTCTCAAAATTGATAGTTCAATTATTTTCCGCAGCTCATATGCTGATTAAAGATGATCTAGTTAGTTTTGTCCTTCTTGAGAAAAGTTTCCGAGTTCAATTTTTGAAGAAGGATTCATTCATCCCTGTCAGTAGGGTCGTCACGTGGCGTGTTACATGATAGTTCTTTCTTTGCTGATTATTTTAGCTATTTCACCTTCCTCAGGACAACAAAGCCCCCGAATGCCACCATGGATACAACAGCAGATTTGAGATTTTGGTCTTGGAGAATGGTGCAGGAAGCCTGCACCTTTGCAGCTAATTATATCATACACACATGGTCGATCTGAAGGGACATTAGCAGTGCTGGGAAGGCACGGGCCCGACTGGTCAATGCTTGGTCCCTGCTTCGTGACGCAGCAACCTGAACCGAATTAAACCCGAGCGATGCAGTGTCCTTAAACCAACAAACCAAATTTGTCGCCATCCGCACACACGCAAACAACTGAATTTATCTATCTACTATGTCGATCCGAACTGAACCCGAACAGTTTAGTTGTTGTGGCGCCAAAGGCAAAGGATAGCGACCCATCTGGTTAATGCTAATTCCCCTGCTTAATGATGCACCAACCCGAACCGAACCCGAATGGAGCTATAAATAATGATAGAACATACTTACTGATGGACGCTACTTTTGCCGAAGCATCTTTCCTCCCAAATCCATCCCAGCACCCAAACTGGTACAACTTGAACGTCGGCACTCATTGTTAATCCGAACCCGATCCGAGCGCCGGGCCTTCCCATGTGACTCTGCATAGAGCTATGATGTGGACCACCACAAAGCCCTGCTATGTGCTTTCCATCTCCTCTGAAGAAAGTTGTATTTCTGTGCCATGTAAAAAGATTAAACATGCAATTATTTTTGGATTGTATCTTTACAGCAGCAATGTTAGTTACAAGAACACGTAGCAACCGTTTGAGTTCACATAGTCAAAAGACCTTCATATATCATTGAGTAGAAGGTCTTTTGTTCTTTTGATGTCATCGGCATACAACAGCAACCGTTTTCGCTGAAACAATTAATAGTCTTTTC
Organism: Aegilops bicornis; assembly: GCA_021605145.1. Lineage (NCBI taxonomy): Eukaryota > Viridiplantae > Streptophyta > Magnoliopsida > Poales > Poaceae > Aegilops > Aegilops bicornis. Next base: position 696,005,472 of record CM038674.1, read on the forward strand.
ATTGTATAAATGGTTAATGCTTGTTGAATTTTATCGTCACGCTCTTTTCACTGTTTTATGCTTAGATTCTGATCTCTGAAAATGAATTATTGTGCGTTTTTTACAAAATAAAGGAGTTCATGTTCTAGAATGAGCAACACAGCTTTGATATTCAGAAAAAGAAGAAGCAAACTTCAGCTAGGAAGACAGTAGGGTGAGACAAAAATTCTGGGTTTGTTTTCTAAAATCCCAACAGGTTGACACCAAAATTAAGATTACGAGACACCATAACCACCAGCTACACGATGATGGGATCCTGAAGTGAAATCAAACTTGTGCATAATCTGACAAACGGAAGCCAAGTGTATTGTAGAACGAGAGAGGCATACCCGCATGCATGTGGTTTGGTGTTTCTGGCGGCTGACTCCTACTCCCGTGTGTCACACACGACACACACATATAACTCTGGTTGCTCTCATCTAGGTCACACACATGGGCTTGGGCCCTATACCAACAGTGAAGATGGGCCAGGCCCTCATACCTGTCAACACTCCCCCTCAAGATGGGTGGTAGATATCTATCATTCCCATCTTGTCACATGATGAACTGCATTCTCTAGTTCCCAGTCCTTTAGTCAAGCAATCTACAATTTGTTGTCCTGAACTCACATACTCTATCTTGATAATCCTAGCATCCAGTTTTTCTTTGATAAAGAATCTGTCAATCTCCACATGTTTGGTTCTATCATGTTGAACTGGGTTGGTTGCTATGCTAATTGCCGACTTGTTGTCGCACCATACATTCATACAACTGGTCTTCAATATCTTCAACTCTCCTAATAGATTTTTTGTCCATAACAACTCACTCAATCCCTGATACATGGCTCTATATTCAGCCTCTGCGGTTGATTTGGAAACAACGGGTTGTTTCTTGCTTCTCCAAGACACTAGATTTTCTCCTACGGAAACACAATGGCCTGAGGTTGATCTCCTGTCATCCAGACAGCTGGCCCAATCAGCATCACAATAACCATCCACGACAAGATGTCCATGAATCTTGTATATCAATCCTTTCCCAGGAGAACCCTTCAAGTATCTCGAGGATTCTATATCTTGCCTCGAGATGTTCACTCCTAGGCTCATGCATATATCTGCTCACAACACTTCTTTGCCAAATGCAATGTCTGGTCGTGTATGACACAAGTACAATAATCTTCCCACCAATCACTGATATTTTTCTTTATTCACCAGATAACCTGATTGGGCGGTCACTTTATGATTTTGATCAATTGGGGTTGCAACAGCTCGACAACCCAACATGCCAACATTACAGAGGAGATCCAGGGTATACTTTCTTTGAGAAAGAGCTATTCCTTTTCCAGACCTTGCCACTTCTATACCAAGGAAGTACTTGAGTCGGCCAAGATATTTAACTTCGAATGCCTTACTCAGACACCCCTTTAACCTTGCTATCTCTATGTCATCATCGTCGGTGATAATGATATCATCAACATAAACTGCAAGGATGGTCATTTTTCCTTTATAGTGTCTACAAAACAATGTATGGTCAGCATTGCATTGTCCATACCCCATGCCACGCATCCAACCATAAAAGCGCATGACAACCTCTGCTTCCCTCTGCGAAGGGCCTATCTTTTACTTTATGCAAGAGTCAATGTGATCTTCACCTTTCCCTTTTTTATTTTATCCTTTGGCAAGCACCTCGTGTTGGGAAGATCCTGATATATATATCCAATTGGATGTAAGTTAGCATGAACTACTATTGTTGACATCACCCAAAGGTGAATACGTTGGGAGGCAACACTATAAGCCCCTATATTTCTCAGTGTCCGATTAAAACTCCATATCCATTAGTATTGCGTGAGTGTTAGCAATTGTAGAAGACTATATGATAGTTGAGTATGTGGAGTTTGCTTCCTGAAAATAAGATGAATTGCAATCGTTTGATGACTAAGAACGAAGTTTGCTAGTTTTATGGTCTATGCTTTAACATGTGAATTGCTTGTTACTTGTTCGTGAGAAGTTTTATGAGATGAACTACTGTTATGACATATAATCATGCTAGAAAAGGTGATTGAAATTATCATTGATCAAACTTGTGCACCTTCTTGCATTCACACTTCATAAATTATTTCTTTTATCATTTACCTACTCGAGGACGAGCAGGAATTAAGCTTGGGGATGCTGATACGTCTCCAACGTATCTATAATTTATGAAGCATTCATGCTATATTATTATGTGTTTTGAATGATTACGGGCTTTATTATAGACTTTTATATTACTTTTGGGACTAACCTATTAACCGGAGGCCCAGCCCATATTGTTGTTTTATTGCCTGTTTCAGTATTTCAAAGAAAAGGAATATCAAACGGAGTCCAAACGGAATGAAACCTTCGGCAAAGTTACTTTTGAAACAGAACCAATCCCAGGAACTTGGAGTGCAAGCCAGGGGAGCATCGAGGAAGCCACGAGATAGGGGGGCGCGCCCTCCCCTCTCGTGGGCCCCTCGAGGCTCCCTCGACCGACTTCTTTCGCCTATATAAGCCTACTTACCCTAAAAACATCAAAATAGAAGATAGATCGACAGTTCCACCGCCGCAAGCCTCTGTAGCCACCAAAAACCTCTCTGGAGCTCGTTCCGGCACCCTGCCGGAGGGGGAAACCATCACCGGTGGTCATCTTCATCATCCCGGCGCTCTCTGATAACCCACAAGTATAGGGGATCGCAACAGTTTTCGAGGGTAGAGTATTCAACCCAAATTTATTGATTCGACACAAGGGGAGCCAAAGAATATTCTCAAGTATTAGCAGCTGAGTTGTCAATTCAACCACACCTGGAAACTTAGTATCTAGAGCAAAGTGTTTAGTAGCAAAGTAATATGATAGTGGTGGTAACGGTAACAAAAGTAAAGACAACAAAAGTAATGTTTTTGGTATTTTGTAGTGATTGTAACGATGTAACGGAAAAGTAAATAGCGAGAACCAAGATATGGAAAACTTCGTAGGCACCGGATTAGTGATGGATAATTATGCCGGATGTGGTTCGTCATGTAACAGTCATAACATAGGGTGACACAGAAGTAGCTCCAGTTCATCAATGTAATGTAGGCATGTATTCCGTATATAGTCATACGTGCTTATGGAAAAGAACTTGCATGACATCTTTTGTCCTACCCTCCCGTGGCAGCGGGGTTCTATTGGAAACTAAGGGATATTAAGGCCTCCTTTTAACAGAGAACCGGAACAAAGCATTAGTACATAGTGAATACATGAACTCCTCAAACTATGGTCATCACCGGGAGTGGTCCGGATTATTGTCACTTGGGTTGACGGATCATAACACATAGTAGGTGACTATAGACTTGCAAGATAGGATCAAGAACACACATATATTCATGAAAACATTATAGGTTCAGATCTGAAATCATGGCACTCGGGCCCTAGTGACAAGCATTAAGCATAGCAAAGTCATAGCAACATCAATCTCGTAACATAGTGGATACTAGGGATCAAACCCTAACAAAACTAACTCGATTACATGATAAATCTCATCCAACCCATCACCGTCCAGCAAGCCTACGATGTAATTACTCATGCACGGCGGTGAGCATCATGAAATTGGTGATGGAGGATGGTTGATGATGACGACGGCGACGAATCCCCCTCTCCAGAGCCCCGAACGGACTCCAGATCAGCCCTCCCGAGAGAGATTAGGGCTTGGCGGCGGCTCCGTATCGTAAAATGCGATGATTTCTTCTCTCTGATTTTTTTCTCCCCGAAAGCCAATATACGGAGTTGGAGTTGGCGTCGGAGGACCACCTGAGGCCCACGAGGTAGAGGCGCGCCCGAGCGCCCCACCTCGTGAGCAGGGTGTGGGCCCCTGGTCTTCATCTTTTGCGAGGATTTTTCTTTATTTTTTCTAAGGTGTTCCATGGAGTTTCAGGACATTCCGAGAACTTTTATTTTCTGCACATAAAACAACACCATGGCAGTTCTGCTGAAAACAGCGTCGATCGGTCAGGTTAGTTCCATTCAAATCATACAAGTTAGAGTCCAAAACAAGGGCAAAAGTGTTTGGAAAAGTAGTTACGACGGAGACGTATCAACTCCCCCAAGCTTAAACCATTGCTTGTCCCCAAGCAATTCAGTTGACAAACTGAAAGAGGAAAAGAAAAACTTTTACAAACTCTGTTTGCTCTTGTTGTTGTAAACATGAAAAGCCAGCATTCAAGTTTCAGCAATTATTATGATCTAACCATACTCATATTGACACGTAGGTCTCACAATTACTCATATCAATGGCATAATCAGCTAGCGAGCCATAATAGCAAAACTCGGATGGCAACACTTTCTCAAAATAATCAGAACATGATATAACAAAATGTATCTCGCTAGCCCTTTCTGAGACCGCAAAACATAAATGCAGAGCACCTTTAAAGATCAAGGACTGACTAAACATTGTAATTCATGGTAAAAGAGATCCAGTCAAGTCATACCCAATATAAACCAATAATAATGAATGCAAACGACAGTGTGCTCTCTAGCGGGTGCTTTTTAATAAGAAGGGTGATGACCAACATAAAAGTAAATGGATAGGCCCTTCGCAGTGGGAAGCAGGGATTTGTAGAGGTGCCCGAGCTCGGTTTTGAAATAGAGATAAATTATATTTTGAGCGGCATACTTTCATTGTCAACATAACAACTAAAAAGGCAGCGATATCTTCCATGCTAAACAGATTATAGGCGGTTCCCAAACAGAATGGTAAAGTTTATACTCCCCTTCCTCCACAAGCATAAATCCATGGCTTGCTCGAAACAACGAGTGCCTCCAACATTCAACGGGTCCCAAGGGGAGTTTTGTTTGCAGTTATTTTGATTTAGTTTGCATAAGGCATGGGACTGGGCATCCCGGATACCAGCCATTTTCTCGTGAATGAGGAGCGGAGTCCACTCCTCTTGAGAATAACCCGCCTAACACGGAAAATAAGGCAGCTCTAGTTGACATATGAGCTATTCGAGCATGCAAAACAGAATGTTTATTTGAAGGTTTAGAGTTTGGCACATACAAATTTACTTGGAACGGCAAGTAAATACCGCATATAGGAAGGTATAGTGGACTCATATGGAATAACTTTGGGGTTTTAAGGAGTTTGGATGCACAAGCAGTATTCCCGCTTAGTACAGGTGAAGGCTAGCAAAAGACTGGGAAGCGACCAACTGAGAGAGCGACAACAGTCGTAAACATGCATTAAAATTAATTTACACTGAATACAAGCATGAGTAGGATATAATCCACCATGAACATAAATATCATGAAGGCTATGTTGATTTGATTCAACTACATGCGTGAACATGTGCCAAGTCGAGTCACTCAATACATTTAAAGGAGGATACCATCCCATCATACCACATCATAATCATCCTAATAGCATGTTGGCACGCAAGGTAAACCATTATAACTCATAGCTAATCAAGCATGGCACAAGCAACTGTAAGTTCTGTGATGGTTTGTGAATGGTTTTCGTGTTTTGCTCCTATTATTCTTGAATCATGATGATGTTTGTGATGTCATATCATTCTTTGTGCTATTTCTTGTGAATGGTTTTCATGTTTTGCTCCTATTATTCTTGAAATACACGCAAGGAAGATGTGTGTGGATTATGGAATTAGCAAAAGCAGTCTCAGTAGTGCGAAATTGAAAGACATGAGTCCAGAGAACTGATTGTATTCTTGACTCCTGTATGTCTAGCTGTTTGAATCATTAAGGAAAGGGATATAATTTTGCAAAATCTCAGTTAATCATTATCTATTATATTCCATATGATCCGGAAATATTAACTACTCCCTCTGTCCCAAAATATAAGAACGTTTTTAACACTACACTAGTGTCAAAAACGTTCTTATATTATGGGACGGAGGGAGTAGATTTCTCTAGTCCTTGAATCTATTGTATAATTCTTGATGTTCTCACTGATTGTCTGATCTTCAGAAAAAAATGGACTTGTCTAGCTACTTAAAAAAACAACCAAGAGACCATTTTATTCATAAGTGACTTCTTGTTTGAAGATTTTTCTCAAAATTGATAGTTCAATTATTTTCCGCTGCTCATATGCTGATTAAAGATGATCTAGTTAGTTTTGTCCTTCTTGAGAAAAGTTTCCGAGTTCAATTTTTGAAGAAGGATTCATTCATCCCAGTCAGTAGGGTCGTCACGTGGCATGTAACATGATAGTTCTTTTTTTTTGCTGATTATTTTAGCTATTTCACCTTCCTCAGGACGACAAAGCCCAAGAATGCCACCATGCAGACAAGAGGAAGGATGGATACAACAGCAGATTTGAGATTCTGGTCTTGGAGAATGGTGCACCTTTGCAGCCACTTAAGGGCTATTTATATTATATACACATGGTCGATCTGAAGGGACATTAGCAGTGCTGGGAACGCATGAGCCCGCCTGGTCAATGCTGGGTCCCTGCTTCAAGCAACCTGACCCGAATTGAACCCGAGCGATGCAGTCGCCTTAACCGACAAACCAAATCTGTCGCCATCCACATGTACGCAAAGAACTGAATTTATCTATCTACTATGTCGATCCGAACCGAACCCGAACAGTTTAGTTGTTGTGGAGCCAAAGGCAAAGGATAGTGACCCATCTGGTTAATGCTAATCCCGTGCTTAATGGCGCACCAACCCAAACTGAACCGAACCCGAATGGAGCTATAAAAAAAATGATAAAACATACTTACCAATGGCCGCTACTTTTGCTGAAGCATCTTTCCTCCCAAATCCATCGCAGCACTGGACAACCTGAACGTTGGCACTTGCAGTTAATCCTAACGCCTGGCCTTCCTATGTGGCTCTGGACCACCACAAAGCTCTGCGATGTGCTTTTCCTTCTCCTACTGAAGAAGGTTGTATTTCTGTTCCATGTAAAATAAGAGACTGTTATTTTTGGAGTGTATCTTTACAGCAGCAGTGTTGGTTGGAACAACACGTACCGCTGTAAATGCAAGAAATTTTACAGAGTTTGTAGAGGAGCTCCACTACACATACCACTGAGGCATATAAGTTTTTTTGTTCTTTTGATGTCAACGACAAAGAACATCAACCAATTTCGCTGAGAAAATTAATAGTCTCTTTGTTGTTTAAATGGTTAATGCTTGTTGAATTTTATCGCCGTGCTCTTTTCACTGTTTTATGCTTAGATTCTGACTTCTGAAAATGAATTATTTTGTGTTTTTACAAAACAAAGTACTCCCTCTGATCCATATTAACTGTCGCAGGTTTAGTACAAAATTGTACTAGAAGTACTAAAGCTGCGACAATTAATTTGTATCGGAGGGAGCAGTTCATGTTCTAGTATGAGCAACACACCTTTGAACTCCTCAAGAACTTGCCATTGCCATTGTTCAGACCCAGGTCAGATCACAAAAAAAAACTACAACAATCAAAGACGGAATAACAAATGTCATCCTGAATATATGACAGATGGAGATGAGAGTTCTGTGTACCGGTGGGTCGATCCTGATTTATTTTCTTTTCATTTTCAAGCCATTGTGCATCCTGTTTTTTTCTCTCAACCACTGACCATCCTGATTTCTGAAGAAGCAAATGTGAATTCCATCTGTCCGGGCCTATGGATCTGGTCCGCCTACCATTTGTGCATGGCGTCGTCGCAAGGGAGTTTTTGGACTGGCTTCTTTTGGTCAACTTGTGAACGATCAGCAGAACACATCTATGGGAATGGAAAATAATAATCTTTCTGAGCTCATAACATCATATAAATAAATAAATAACAATGAAACAGGCAGGTTTACCATCCAATGCCTTGGTTGATATGGCAGAGAGATAGTAGTAACTTGTACATGGAAGCATGACTCCTGGTTTTGCTTTCTGAAATCCAAACAGGTTGAGACTAAAATTAAGATTAAGAGACACCGTAATCACCAACTTGACAGCATGATGATGTGATTTTGAAGGGAACTCAAATCTGTGCATAGTCTAGAGCCAAGTGTTATATATCATAACAGAAGGAATATACATTTAGCTTCTCTTTTCTTTTCTTGAAACACAATTGGCCTGAGCGTACCATACAATGATACAATTTCTTACAATTCCAACCTGATAAATGGCAGAAGAATACCTTACAAAGCAACACACCGGTATATCTTGTGCAGGTAGTAACGTGTTCCTAGCAAACCACCCAGTTTCAGTCATAGTCTAGATTGCCCCAATGCGGATACACAAAAATACATAAATACGTCATTTCTGAAAAGCGCCAATATGTTACCAATTAAGCATCAAGCCATTTAGCATACATTTAGTCATGGCAGTCCATTATCTTCTACTACCTCTGTACCATCGTATTTGTCGTTTTAGCAGCTCAACAAACATTATGGTACAGAGGGAGTATCTTCTAATCCATGATTCCAACAAAAGGAAGAACCAATAGCATCCAGCACTACTAAAGCCTGAGAGGTATCGGGGACGTATCAGGGAAGAATCAGTATCGGATACGGTATCCGATACAGATACGCTAGTTGCTGGAAGTATCGGTTTCTTCTTGGTCATAGTCCTCATAAATTATGACATTTAGCTTGCTTGTTGCTAGCAATCTGCATTGTTTTGCCAACTCAACGCTGCAATAGTCGATTTCCAGTTCCACCAGCGAAGGTGGGAGTTCCTCCTTCAGAAGCCTTAATATGCTGCTACAGCTTCTGATCTTCAATTTCTTGAGGGCAGGAAGACCATGCAGTCCTGCAGGAAGATGCACGAGGTACCCACAATCATCAAACACTAGCTCTTGCAGGGACTTGTGGAGCAGAAGCGCGCTCTCTTAATCATCTGTTAGTCTCCTGGCCTTGCACTTCAAATTCTGAATTATTAGGCTCTGGAGACAGGTGAGCCCCTTGCAGATTGATGTGGTAAGGAGGGACAAGTCACTAATTATAAATAGATCCAGTTGAGATCCTAGGTGATAGCCCTTCCCTGATATACCACGAAAAATTGATTTTTTGCATACATTCAAATGCCTGAGTTTCACGAGGTGAAGGCCCTCTATTGCGATGATCCCTCCACAGTCTTCAATTCTCAAATCTTCCAGAGACGTGCAGGAATGCAGCTGTAGAGAATCCAATGGCTTAAGCTGAGTTTCCGAGTTGTGAGCTTTCTCGAACAGATCAAACACCCTGAGTGCGCTGCACTTCCGGATCTCCAGTACCCTTAAACTAGACACCAGACCCCCCAAGGAAGTGCAGGAACATCTCTCCAACCTGGACATGTTAACTAAAACTAGCTCCTCCACTGACGGAATCAGTACTTCTCTTACTCCCCACATGTTGGTTAACTTCAATGTTGTGAGGAATGGAAGATTTTCCAGAGATAGAACAGCTTGCTTTTCTCTGCAATTCTCTAGACACACATTCTGCAAGGCAATGAAAGTAGCATTATCCCGAACAGCAGAATTATCATACAAGTGAACTTGAGGTGAGCAGCTCCCCTGCTCACCATGACCATCGAGTTTTAGATATCTAAGATGTATAAGATTCACCAAACTATACCGGAATGAATGGAAATCAGCAGATGTTGCAGAAATTTGCAATACACGCAAATTATATGCCTTCTGGAAAACTTCTTCGAAGAAGGAAGGTTCATACTGCCCAATCAACACAAATGTCCTTAGTTTTTCCACTGATGTAAATATGCTCTTTATTTTACTTCAAACTTTTCACTACCAGGTATGTTCCCAGTCTGACCATCCGTTACTATAGACAAATGATGTATGATTGGCAATATTTCATTGTACTGCAGACCATCCATAGCAGCACACTCTGTTTTTGAAACTACCCTAGCCAAATCATGCATAAGAATAGACATAGCAAAGTAAGTTTGAGTATGGCCAGAAGGGAGTTCTTTTCTTTCAACTTGCTCAAAGAAACCAAGGTTTACCAAGTCACACAGATAGCGCCGCCCTTCTTCCCCTATCATACTTGTATGGCTACCCTTCACAAATCCCTGTGAAATCCACATATGTACCAGCTCCTCAGCAAGAAAATGATAACTGTAGGGGAATATGGAGCAATAAGAGAAGCATTGCTGTAAATTGTAGGGCAGCTGATCATAGCAAAGCTTCAAAGCAGACATGATGCCACTACTGAGTTGTAGAGACTTCCAATCTTCGTTCTTCAGAACATTATTCCAATGATCAATGGTAAGATGCTCTCTTAACAGTGTCCCTGCAGTTTCTGCAGCTAATGGGTTTCCCTGTAACCCTTCTGCTATCTGCCGTCCAAGCTCACCCAGACTAGCTTGCTCTTCATAGTTCTCGTCGCCAAATGCACACACTTTGAACATTAGCCAGAAATCATCATTTTTCAAACCATCTAAGTTAATCGGTCCAGTTGTACCTCTCTTTTTGGCAACAGGCGGTATTCTAGTTGTCACGAGTATCATGCTGCCCTTTGCATTGTCCGGCATAAACGGTGCTAATAGATTGTTCCATTGGCAATCACTTATGTCATCCCAAATGTCATCCAAAATAAGCAGAACCCTCTTTGATTTAACACGATCCTTCAAGACTTCCGGGAGCTTGGGAAACCTGCATTTCCCTTCATGTGCTCCCAGGGAGACAAAATCTAACATCTCTCTTGTGACTCTGGTTTCATCAAAGCTGCTAGAGACCCAGATCCATATCCGGAGGTCAAATTGACTCTCCAAATCTGGATCATTGTATACAAGTTGAGCCAGAGTCGTCTTCCCAACTCCTGCAACACCTACAATTGGCAGAACAGTCACCCCAGCATCTGATTTGCGTTCTTTTATCAACTCTATGATGTAACTCTTCTCTTGAGATCTCCCATACACTTTCCCTTGAACAAGACTTGATGTTCTTCGGTGTGTGTCTGAGGTGGTTGTACTCTGGCAGCGATTTGGACCTGCACGAGACCCTGGCCCAAGCATCTTGAGAACACGTCGCACGTTCCCTCGGATATCTCGCAACTGACCAGTTATGTCTTGTATCTTTTTCGAAATTCGGTCATTGTTCCAACTCCAAGGGTCTGCCTTGGCTGCGGTGATGTCGCTTGAATCGTCACCCCTTCTCCTTTTTCTTCTGGATGAATTATGAGAAGTTACATTTTGAGTAGAATCACCAGTGCTGCGACAAAAATAATGTTTAGTGGACTGGCTATTAGAATCACATTGGGCTGTTACTCAGGTGTATAAAAACAGAGTCTTATAAACAGATGTGCAAGGTCTACAGCATTTAGTTACCTTGAAGAACTTGGCAGCTGGTTACTTGGTCTGTCAATTTGGTTGAGATGGTGCCATTTGCCTGCACCAGAAGAAAACATGAACTCGAAATTAGTCTAACAAATTGAAATATGGAAGTGGTAATTGACACAAACAGGTGGCGTGCTTGGAGGACGGATGTACAGGCAGGCATTTACCTCCGTGGGCGTGGACCTCCTGCTGTAGCATGTAGCAGTCGAGCTCGTCGACCACGTCGTCGGCGGCGTAGAGCAGCTCCTTGAGGGCTGCGAGAGATCTGGCCAGCGACCTGTTTCGGGTCGCCCTGTCGTTCACGGCGGAGACGACCCCGTCGACTTGCTCGATCTCGTCCCTCAGCCCCTCCACCTCGCCGGCGAGCCCAGCTTGGCGAATCCACCCGTCGAGCTTGCCGAGGCTCGGAAGGATGGTCTGAAGCAGCCATCGAATCGCCGCCTGCAGCTGCAGGGAACTGGTGTCTTGTACAGCCTCCATTCCGTCGGCAGATCCCGATGGCAGCGGACGGCGAGGGAAGAAGACGACGGCGGGAGGGGGAAGCACTTGCCCGCCTATATGGCTAAGGGACCGAGTTTGATTTGGCAGCTACGAAGGGGTTCAGAACTTCAGATTACATCAGACCACACCCACACCGGTAGGCGAGCGAGCGATGGGTTCAGAGGAGGAAGAAGAAGGTTTCAGACTTAATTTGTTCTTCTTCTTTGGGTCTTTCTCTGAAATGACCTCCACTTTGTTGACAAGTAACCTCAACGAAATCAGAAAGTTCATGGGAATACATTGGTTGAAGAAGCCAAAGACGGCGCCCTTCACTAAGTCCTAGAGCATGTTTACCCAAAAGGGTTACCTGCTTTGTATTACAATGCAACAACATCGATACAACCCACGATAGGTCTTTGGGGCGAAGCAGCACAGAGCACGCCTAAAAGAAAAGAAAGAGAAAACACAAAAGGAAAAAAATGTCGACAAGGGCGGATCAACGAAAACGAAGATGACTTCGCAATCAGCTGCGCCACGGAGAATTCCACCACGCTCCTAGCACCACGAAACGCCGCATACCAAGTAACACCTTCAAGAAGGAACGCGACGACAACGACGCTGCTACCGGACATGGCCTAGGGTCTCCCCCGGTACGCGAAGGGCCGTGGGAGGAAGGGGGATATCCGACGCCCTTCAGGAAGGCAGCCGGGCGCCACAGGCGTCACAGCGTCGGTGCCGAACAAGCCGACAAGGATTTCTCCCAACCTCCAACCAACCACAACCCCAGACGATCCATCGCGCTCCACCATACTTGCCGTCCACCAATATGCGCCCCCACGGACTCGCAGTCACCATCGCCGTCTCACCGTGACAAGCGAAGCGAGACCGGCGGGATCGAGAGGAACCACCAAACGAGGAGCAACAGGTCGTTCACGTGGGAGGGACAACCTCCACCACCCTCGGCGGTGACCGACCGGACGTAGCTTCGAGAGCAAACCAGCACTGCCGGCCGAGCCCAAGCGGGCTCGTGAAGCTCCGTCATTGCCGCTGCGATACACGCCGCCACCGTCTCCGCCACCCCCCAAGCCACACCTCCGTCCATGGGAGATGACGCCGGAAAGCACACGCCAGCCCACCTGCACCAGATGGGGCCCAAAGGGCCCGGATCTGGGCCGAAGCGCCGCCGCCGACCATCGTGCCGCCCGACCAAGCAGCCACGCCACCGCCACCTTGCCACCACGGGCTACGCCGCTGCGAAAGGCAAACGCCACCGGATCCGGCGGCCTAGGTGCACCGCCGGGCGCAAACACCGAGCTCTGGCCGCGAGAGGAAAAAGCAGGGCCACCGTCGCCGGCATCACACGAGCCAGGCCCGGTGGCCTCTGGCCAGCAGCGGGAGGGATAGGAGGAGGGGCGTGGCGGCAGGAAGGAGCCCCAGTCGCCTCGCTCGGGAGGCGGCAGGGGTCTGAGGAGGAGGGAGGGAGGGGGAGCGCCACGCCGTGGCCGGGCGGCGGAGGCGGGGGCGGCGGCGGCGGCAGGGGGGAAACCCTAGCGGGAGCGGGAGCCCGAGCGGGGGAGCGGGGCGATGACTATTTCAGACCCCTATAGCATGTTTAGCGAGACTATAAGGAGAAATACACAGGAGCTCTTGGGTGCTTCACCCCGTACACAAAAATTAAATTAAAAAAATACCCCAAAATTCTGAAATTTGGGGATATCATACCTGGTTCTCAATGTACTCTCGTGTGAAGTTTCATGAAAAAATACCACGAAACATATCCGTGGTGAAGGAAATACTGTTCGAACAAAAATCCATCCAAACACTTTTTTTTATACATAGGAATTTTGTTGTCTTTTTTGCCATACACACGTTTCCTGAATCATAAAATTTCACACGAAAGTAGATTGAATACCCAGGTTTCATGTCCCAAAATCCCAGATTTTTTTTGAAATTTTCCGGTATTCTTTTGAACATAATGTTTATATAGGGGTGTGGAGCACCCCAAGTGCTACAAATCCTCTTCCGACTATGAGCCTCTATATTCGACTCTCTTCAAAGATAAGGAAACACGAAGCAAACTCCCGGGCCGTTGCAACTATCTCTCGAATTATGCTTCCATTTCTTCCGCCAAAGCCTGAGTTGATGTTTTGTACTATCTCCTTGCAATCTGTTGCTATTACCGAAAAAGGGTTTCCTCCGTTTTGTATTCCAAAGCAAACCACCATTGTACACATCGCAATGCTGGGGCCAGCAGCACATCAAGCCCAAAGAAAAAAAAGAAGGGCAGCTCAACAAAGCGCTAAAGACTTGCGAGCGTTACACCCTCCAAACAAGCCACCACAGCCCGAGGCTCCGATTTACCGCAAACTAAGCAGCACCTCCAAGAAGGGATGTGACGCCAACGACACTGCTGTCCGAACAAGTCCTAGGGTTTCTCCCAGTACGCGGAGGGAGGTGGGGGATAGCTACAACCGACACGCTCCAAGAAGGGATAGTGGCACCCGCCGGTGTCACCGCATCAGAGCCGGACGAACCGGCAAGGATTTCTCCCGCACTCCAAACCCCACCGGCCAACCGGAGCCGATCAGCCAAACCACCGCCCAACACCATGCGCCATCATGGTTGTGCCGCCACCAACGCCGTCTCGCTGCGAGCACCACCATGAGGCCAAGAAGACCGGAGAGAAGGTCCAAGCGACGGGAGCAGCAGCACCAAGGCCGAGCGGGAGGGAACCACCTCCACCGCCGTCGTGCGAGAGGCCCGGGCCTCCGGCACCGTCGCGGTAGCCGTCCGGACACGGCAGTGGGGCATACCAGGCCACCCTTGGCCAGCGGCGAACAGCCCGCTTCGCCCCGCCAGCTGCAACAAAGAAGTGGCAACGCCGCCAGCCCGTCGTTCATCGCCGCTTCCCCACCTCCCGGGTGTCACGCCGCACACCGCCCGCCGCCGCCCGTAGGGCCGGATATGGGTCGAAGCGCCGCCGCCACGCTGCGCCACCCGCCGTGAACGACGGTGCCGCCACCCACCGCCCACCCACGCCGCGAGGAGAACCCCGCCGCCAGCCAGACCGTGCCGCCTAGGAGCACCCCCCGGTGCAGCTCCGCCCTGTGCCGGAGTGCCACCAGGAGAGGAATGTCAGGGGGCCGCCGCCACCGGCGTCCCGGGGGCCAGGACGGCCGTGGGCACCAGCGACGGCGGCGGGAAGGAAGGAGAGAGGGGGGCTGGAGGAGGAGAGGTCGCCGCGCGGCCGGTCGCCCGCGGGGGTGACGCGGTCGCGAGAGTGGAAAGGAGATCCTGCCTAGCCGCGATGCTTCCATCTGTTGCTATTACAATGTGGCTGAGAGAAAGATCTTTAGCTAAACATGTGCACTTCCATTGTAGGAGGAGGTTAGGAGGCGGAGGGCGAGGATAAGGAGGAGGGGGAGGATGAGCGACAACTTGTTGTTCGTCAAGATCCGCGGGTTGGGATGTTCCCTCACAAGTGGTGGCCGATGCGGACCATGAGATGGAGGTGGCCGGAAAGAGGGAGGGTGGGGGTCCATCTGTCACCACTACGACGACAAAAGTGTGTTGCGTGTGTTGGAGTTGTGTCGAATATAGTGTACAAGGTAGGTTACAGTTGGACTCTGTAGTTGTATTGTGTTTACATAGGATGTGAGTCGTGTCCAAGTAGGACACTTGTATCCTAGGCCTCTCATATATAGCGGGGGTAGACACACCATGTAACCTATGCCAACATAATAGCACCCGGTGTCCAGGGCGACCGGGTGCGGTATTGTAGCGGTGTCATGGGGAGGAGCACCCATAGTCAGGCCCCGGGGATGTAGCCATATCGGTGAACCTCGTTAACAAATCTCGGTGCCGTGCCTCGTGTGATTGTTTGGTCCTCGGATGATCGATGGTATGCCTCGGGTTTATTCTATCAAGAGGTATCATGAACTAGGTTGTTCGGAGGCTGCGGATCATTGACTTAGAGGAGAGCACGTGGAAGCTGTCAATGGGATCTGACAAGGTGCAACGTGTGTGATTGGAGACATGGCAGTGAAGTTGTCGCGTCGGTGGATCAAGGTTGCTCGAGTTGAAGATTCTGGAAGATGGCTTCGTGTTTGGAAGAAGCGACAGGCACGGAATCTCGGCGAGATCGGAAGCGTGCGGCAGCGGCGTAAGTAACACGTAGTAGCAAGGGCGCGCAAGCAAAGCGCTAGGGTAGGTGGCCCGGCCGGTGCAAGCGCGTGCGGCTGACGATTGGTGCGTCAGGTGTGGGGCAACGTGCGTGCGGTGGCCAGTGCTGGACTAGGCGGAGGCCCACGTGTTGAGAATATAACTACTGAATATAAACCGCCCAGGAGGGGCCGGTTCACGATCAACCATATCGAAGTCCATGAAGATAAGAAGACGGTGCTTTACTGATGAAGCTTAGAGGCCTAAGCCCAGAGGCGGATTAGGGCCCATAGCGGTAAACCGCCATAGTTGTTTACTTGTATTGTAAGCTAGGGAAAGGAAGAGACCGAGCCGAACACTTGTATGAGTCGGCCTCGGAACTCTGTAAACCAGCCGGGCGTCAACCTGTGTATTAAAGGGACGACCCAGCGGCGGTTCAGGGACGACAGATAACAACTCGAGACCCAGGCTAGCGTGTTTGCTCCCTGGTCATTGAAACCCCAATAATCCCATCACAAACTAGACGTAGGCTTTTACCTTCATCGAAGGGGCCAAACTAGTATAACTCTCGTGTCCCTTGTCCGGTTTAACCCCTTCAGGCTAACCTCATTGCGATGGCTCCACGACTAAGTCCTTCTGCTAGGACATCTGACATGAAATTTCCACGACAGTTGGCGCCCACCGTGGGGCTATCGCATGATGGTTTCGAGTTCTTGAAGGACAGCTTTGAAGGACTCAAGGGGTACGTGGTCGGCCGGATGACCAAGAGTCGTCGCGGCAAGCTCTACATCGACGACGCAGGCTGGGGTCCCGAGGCCGGCTCAATCGAGTACGGGTACCGGGTCCCCTTTGGCGGAATTCACCTTTTCATCGGCAAGATCGGTGAACCGGGTCCTGAGCCGGACATCTCCACCGACCTCGTCGAGACGGCTCAGCGTGCAAGTCCTGCCCGGGTTCGGCCTACCGTGAAGCGTGTGTTCGTGGGATTCATCCACGGAGCGGAATCTGAACCGGTATCCGATGGTGAGACGGCCGTCTACTCGGATGGTGAATCGTCCACTAGTGAAACCGAGTCGCTATACCAACTGCACGATGGCCGGTTTGATGGATACTCCGATGGTGATAGTATTCCGGATCCCCTTGAACCGACAAACCGGGTTGCTATCTTCATGGCCTGTACACAGCCCACTGTACAATCTTCGTCTACAGCAGCAATGGTCTCCGGAACGGCAGCCGTGGCGGGAGGCCCGGTGCGCCGGCCGGCTCAAGTTCTTGCCGGTTTACTGGACGACTGGACGGCACTATTGACCACAGCGGTAACTCCAGAGACTCAGGTTCAGCACAATGCGGATGTTGCGAAGTTAAAGGATCAGATAGTTCAGGCCAAGGTGGACTTGGCGGCTGAGGAGGCCAGGATGGATGAAGAACGGGCCGCTTTAGATGCCCGATCACAGGAAATCCAAGCGCAGAATTACCAGCTTACGTTGGATCAGAATGCATCAAACGAAGTTATGAGAAGGAAGTACCGGTCCCGACTGCCGCAAATTTACGAGGGTCTGAATCTCTTCAGCACACCAGGAGCTGGGCCTAGCAATCCGGCAGGAGTAAACTGGACTGAGGCACCGGGGGCGTCTCCGGATCAGCCACGGGCGATGGACCCGCCTCGATGGACGGACAACCCGACACAGTATGTCACAACGCCGCCGGGTCACTTTTCCAGTCCTTTGGACAACATGATTGCAGCAGCGTCACGTTTGGCGGCTATTCCGATGGAGGGTGATTACTTAGCAGCGATCGAGACTCGGCGAGCCAGGGATCTTCTTCAAACCGCCGTTGTTCAGCAACAAGCTTATTCCTACAGCCGAGACAGAATACATTGAACCCCCCGTCTGAGCAAGAGTTATAGCAGGCACATGGACGAGCCGGCCGTGTCAAGCAGTGCGCGGCGTCGAGATGCGCCTCGAGGGGCTAATCCGGTGAACAGTGGTCGGAATGCTCAGGACGTAGTGGATAATGGCAGAGCACGAAGGAAGGCCGCTTTAGCGGCACAGTACGCGGGTCATCATCAACCCGCCCCGGTTCAGCCAACAGCATCCATAGAGCGAGGGACAGGGCTTGGCTTCAGCTCTTGGGGAGTGCCGTGTCTCATCCGGCTCTCCGTAATGTCGCGGCTGCCAAAGGATTTCAAAGGGCCGCGCAAGGTGCCTAATTACACATTGATCAGCCCCCCGAGGCGTGGGTTGAAAGTTATGAGATGGCAATGGAGATGCTGGATGTAGATGAAGCAGCATGTGCAAAATACTTCACCATGATGTTGGAAGGAACGGCCCGCACTTGGTTAAAAAGCTTGCCCGCCAACTCCATCGGATCATGGGACCAATTGAAGGCCAAGTTCATAGCAAACTTCAAAGATACGTGCAAACAACCTATGTCAATTGTGGATTTAGATGCCTGTGTCCAAGGAGAGAACGAGTCAACGACTCATTGGGTGCGCCGGGTTTCAGAAGTCTTGCATTCGTCGGACCGTATCAATGCTGACACGACGATCGTAACATTGGAGCGTAATTGCCGGTTTAAGTCATTGAAAATGAAGTTGGGACGACTCAAGCGCCACTGCAATGATATGGGAACGCTTATGGCGGCTCTGGTTAAGTATGCTGGTTCTGATAACACCAAAGACCCTGATTCTGATGAAGAGAAACAGGAGAAGGGAAATAAGAATGCCGGTTCAAAAGGACAACATAATCAGGCAAGCCAGGGAAACAGTGGTAAGCTTAAAGTGGATAATTCCGATTTTGTGTATAACACCAATGTACAGGGTAATATGCAGCGTCGTAGGGGTAAACCGCCCCAGCGCGGTGGAGTAATGAATCTAGAACGCCTGTTAAACCAGCCCTGCCCGAAGCACGGGACAAAGGAGGCTCCGGCCAAACACCTTTGGAAGGATTGCCACATCATGAAGGAGTTCAAAATTTTTGATCTTTTTCGGTATGACCAGGGTCCGTCTGGCGGTTCCGGTCCAGGATTCCATGGGCCGGGTTACGGTGGTGGCGGTTCAAGCTCAGGATTCCAGAATCATCAGGGCAATCAGAACAACCAAGGTGGTAACCATCAACGAGTGGTAATCGAAGTCAATAGCAGTCGGGTTATCAGAGCAACCCAAAGCAGTTAAACAGTGGACAGTATCATGTCTTCACCACTAGCTTGTGCAAGCGCGATCAGAAGCTCCATAAAAGAGCAGTGAACTCTGTTGAACCGGCGGTGCCCCGTTATCTACGTTGGTCTGAGCAGCCTGTTGTCTGGAGCAGGGAGGATCACCCGCCCCGGGTTGACAATCCGAGTCACCTGGCTTTGGTGGTTGCACCTCAGGTGGGAGGATATAAGTTCACCAAGGTACTCATGGACGGAGGGAGCGGTATCAATATCTTGTACTATGAAACCTTCCAGCGTATGGGGTTGACAGATAAGAATCTTAGACCGTCAAACACCGTTTTTCATGGAGTGGTGCCTGGCAAATCGGCTTACCCAGTTGGTAAAATAGCTCTGGAGGTGGTTTTTGGAGATGATCATGACTCAAGGTCCGAGACACTGACCTTTGAAGTGGTCAAAATCAGAAGTCCGTACCATGCTTTATTTGGACGGCCGGTTTATGCTAAGTTCATGGCAAGGCCGTGTTATGTTTATCTGCAGCTCAAGATGCCGGGTCACAAAGGGACCATTACGGTTCATGGCAGCCGTAAGATTGCTCTGGAGTGTGAGGAAGGAGATGCGGCATATGCTGAATCGGTTTGTGCAACGGAGGAGTTAAAGTTCTATAAGGAAAATGTTGATCCGGCAGACATGACTTCCTTGAAGAAGCCTTCTACAGAACATGATCCGACCCTGAAGTTCAAACCGGCTGATCAAACTAAACCTTTTGATTTTGTTCCTGGCAATTCATCCAAGCAGTTTAGTATCAGCACAAACCTGGATCCGAAATAGGAAAGCGCGCTCATCGAGTTCATCTGTGAGAACCGGGACATTTTTGCATGGAAGCCTTCTGACATGCCAGGTGTACCGAGGGAACTCGCTGAGCACACTCTCAATATTGATCCCAAGTTTAAACCGGTCAAACAGTTCCTTCGCCGCTTCAATGAGGAACGACGCAAGGCCATTGGAGAAGAGGTAGCCCGTTTGTTGGCTACTGGTTTTATTGTCGAAGTGTTTCACCCAGAGTGGTTGGCTAATCTGGTGCTGGTGCTTAAGAAAAAATGGCACTTGGCGTATGTGTGTGGATTACACAGATTTGAATAAAGCTTTCCCAGCTGATCCCTTCGCCCTCCCTCGTATTGATCAAATCATTGATGCTACGGCAGGTTGTGAGCGTTTGAGTTTTTTGGATGCTTATTCTGGTTATCATCAGATCAAGATGGCAGTTAAGGACCGGGAGAAGACATCTTTCATTACTCCCTTTGGAGCCTTCTGCTATGTATCCATGCCCTTTGGGCTCAAGAGTGCCCAGGCAACTTATCAACGTAGAATTGTCTTCATACTCAGATTGGGCGCAATGTTCATGCTTATGTGGATGATATTGTGGTCAAGTCCACGAAAGCAGAGACACTAATATCTGATCTGCGAGAAACCTTTGATAATCTGAGAGTTTATAAAATGATGCTCAATCCGGCTAAGTGTGTTTTTGGTGTTCCGGCATGCAAGCTCTTAGGCTTTCTGGTGTCTAACAGAGGCATTGAGGCTAATCCGGAAAAGATCAAGGCAATTACATCCTTGGCTAAACCGGCGTGTATCAATGATGTTCAGCGACTGGCAGGTCGTATTGCGGCTTTGAGCCGGTTTATCAGCCGTTTGGGAGAGAAGGCAATTCCTCTGTATCAGATGTTGAAGAAGACCGACAATTTTGTCTGGAGTGACGCAACTGATGCGGCGTTCGAGGACTTGAAACGGCAGTTAGCTGAACCGCCTGTTCTTGCTGCTCCCGTTGCTAAGGAGCCACTACTGTTGCATGTGGCTGCTAATGCCCGGGCTGTCAGTGTTGCCATTGTGGTGGAGCGCAAGGAGGCTGGGAAGGAGTACCCGGTTCAAAGGCCGGTTTACTATATCACAAAGTGCTCATTGAGTCAAAGCAAAGGTATCCGCATTGGCAGAAGCTGGTGTATGGGGTGTTCATGGCAAGTCGAAAGCTTAAACAGTACTTTCAAGGTCATCCCATCACAGTGGTCAGTTCTGCTCCTTTGGGGGATATAATCCAGAACAGGGAGGCAACTGGCCGGGTTGCTAAGTGGGCTATTGAGCTTGGACCACACGGTTTGAAGTATATGCCCCGCACAGCCATCAAGTCCCAGGCTCTTTTGGATTTCATCAATGACTGGACCGAGTTGCAGGCACCAAAAGACAAACGAACAGTACATACTTGTGACACCCTCGATTCAATCGTACACTAATCATGCACGCAAATGTGTACGATCAAGATCAAGGACTCACGGGAAGATATCACAACACAACTCTAGACACAAATTAAAATAATAAAAGCTTTATATTACAAGCCAGGGGCCTCGAGGGCTCGAATACATAAGCTCGAATACACATGAGTCAGCGGAAGCAACAATATCTGAGTACAGACATAAGTTAGACAAGTTTGCCTTAAGAAGGCTAGCACAAAAGTAGAAACGATCGAAAAGGCAAGGCCTCCTGCCTGGGAGCCTCCTAACTACCCCTGGTCGTCGACGGTCTCCACGTAGTAGTAGGCATCGGCGGTGGCATCTGATTCCTGGGCTCCAACATCTGGTTGCATCAACCGAAAAAAAGAAGAAAGGGGAAAAGGGGAGCAAAGCAACCATGAGTACTCATCCAAAGTACTCACAAGCAAGGATCTACACTACATATGCAACATTATCAAAGGAAGGTCAGTATATGTGGATCGGCTGCGTAAATGCCAGAATAGAGGGAAGGCCTAGTCCTATCGAAGACTAGCATCTTCTGGAAACCACCATCTTGCAGCAAACAGGAGGGAGTAGAGTAGCATAATGTAAAGTAGTAGTAGTGTTATCAACCTCGGCCGGAGATCCTTTCTTGACTCCCTGCGAGAAAGAAATCCCAGAGCCATACTATCCAGTTATCATCACAATCCATTACTCATCACAAGTATCTAGTTCTAGTTGTATCGATCGGGATACAACTCCAAGTGTCCGTTACCGTAGGACAGGCTATCGATAGTTGTTTTCTTCCCTGCAGGGGTGAACCAACTTACCCACCACGCTCGATTAACTCCGGCCAGACACACTTTCCTGGGTCATGCCCGGCCTTGGCCAAACAATACGCCGCAACCCGACCTAGGCTTAATAGAGAGGCCAGCACACCGGACTAAACCTATGCCCCCAGGGGTCATGGGCCATCTCCCCGGTGAGCAGACCTAGCTACCTCCCTAAAAAGGCAGGAGCTTACCAGTCCAACCCGGCGCGCGCCGCTCAGTCGCTGACGTCTATTAAGCTTCGGGTGATGCATATGACGCAGAACGCCCATACTATGCCCACGTGATGGTTAGTGCTATCAGGCCAGAGGCCCCTTGGATCAAAATATCCAAATCGTAGTGGATTAGGAGCGCGCGGTAACAAGCAGAGACTCACGAAAGATGTGACCCCGTTTCCCCATCTCGAGGACTTGCGGCAAGGGCTAGGAATACCCGGCCACGCCTCGTAATTATCTCGCGGGCACCCTCCAGGTCAACCCGACTCCACATCACTCGCAATTAAGCTCGCGCGGGTACCCCTCAGGGTCGACCCGTCTTTCCAAGTAACAGTGGTAAAGTCCAAGTATCCGTATGTCCAAACATCAAGGGGAAAACCCGAGGAATCACCCCCGATGGATTCCACTCGATGTAATCATCAAGGTGAACGTAAGAGGAACCATCCCCGAGGTTCACACTTGAGGGGTTGCACGACAGAGCCGTATTGGAAGTGGTTAAGGCGGAATCACCCTCGATGACCATGACCGAATAGCTACACTACAAGGTTAACATCAGAAGTGATGTAGAGGTCTCACCCTCGGTACTCGATAGTAACCCAGTAGTGTCGAGCAACTAAGGGGAAAGTGATGTGCGGTGCCGGGGCCTGGTCTTCGATCCTGTTGATCGGGTCTTCAATGATGAAGCAGGGGCAACAAGGACAAGGTGGGGGTCACTGATGGATCACTAACCAACCTATACTAAGCAGTTTAGGATAAGCAGGTAAGGTACAACAGCAGATACAAAAGCAGGCTATGCATCAGAATAGGAGCAAACAATAACAGTAGCAAAATCTAATGCAAGCATGAGAGAATGGAATGGGCGATATCGGGATGATCAAAGGGAGGCTTGCCTGGTTTCTCTGGCAAGGAGGGGTCGTCGTCGACGTAGTCGATCACAGGGGCAACATCGGTCTCGGGTTCTACCGGGGAGAAGAGGGAGAAGAAACAGATAAGTACACAGTAATCACATGCAACACAGTGTAAGCTATGCTAACGTGCAGTGCAGGGTTGCCTAAAAATATGTCTAAGTCATTTAGTTACTTTAGGATTAAAGTTGGATTTAACAACCGGTGTATATGCACTATTCATCTACCAGAATCGGGTTAAAAGTTACGGGTTCACCTACGTAGAGGGTTTCGACATGAAAACAGACGACACGATCAGATTCGTCTCGTCGTTTTGAACAACTTTCATGTACAAAGTTTTTCCATCCGAGCTACCACTAGTGCAGAACCGGGCAATAGCACCGGTTCGTAAGGCCCTTTAGTGCCGGTTCCATAACCGGCACTAAAGTGTGGGCACTAAAGGCCCCCCCCTTTAGTACCGGTTCAGCACGAACCGGTGCTAAAGGGAAACCACGTGGCACGAGCCAGCTCCAGGGGCCTGGAGCCCTTTAGTACCGGTTGGTAAGACCAACCGGGACTATAAGGTTTGGGGGGTTTTTAGTTTTATGATTTCTTTTTCATTTAATTTTGTGTTTACATTTTAATTCTTTTTTGTTTGCTGGTAGAACCAATCATGCATATATATATCATCAATGTCTCACAAACCATCATATTAATTAATTCACACATACACACATGTATAGCTATATACAATTTCTCCTACATATGCATGTTGCCTTCGGAGCCAGTGGCATTAGCCTAATTGGTGCCTTGAGCACGATGACAATTGGAAGTGGTTTTCATGGGGCGGTAGCGGGTAATAGTATTCTCCCTTTGGATTTATGACCTGGTCGAGCAAAAATCCCGCTATTTCCTCTTGAAGTGCTTCAACACGCTCCGTTTCTAGGAGCTTCTCCCGCACCTCTGTGAACTGTTAAGAAGGAGATCAATATGCATGTGTATTAGTTGTGTGACTAGATATCGATAATGGTGTAAAAATTGTGAATAGTGTTTTGACAAGCGTACCCATTCCTGTCTTTGAGATCTGCTCCTTTCGGACGCCATCATGCGAATGTTCTCGCAAACGCAGAATGCACACAGATCAGTCCTCTGCGCCTGCTTCAGGGCCTTTACGAGAATGGAATTTGATCAGATAATAGTTAATCAAGCATGATAATTAAAGAGATGGCAGCTAGCTAGCTAGCTAGTACTACTTAATTACTTACCTTGGTTCGAAACCATTTAAGCTTTTTTTTCCATTCTCCTGGGGTCACGCTGATGAAACTTGCCCAAGCCCTGCCCGCCGACAAAGAAAATGAATAAAGGGGTTATTAAATAGTTCATATCATGGAATGACGAACTAAATAGGCCGAGATATATAGTTAATAATGATTGAAATTACCTGTTGACTATCCCAAACAAGATGTTATAGCAGTTTTTTCTTTGAGTAGTGAGTCCAGTATTTCAACTGTTCTGGCGTCAACTTTAATGATACACAAGACCTGTGAAATCTGCATGCACACACGTTTGCATGTCTTAATTAAGCGGGCATATGTAAGCAAAAACATGTAGCTAGCTAGTAGGCAAAAACAGAGAATTTGTAGTACAAGACAGTGTGACTCACTGGAAGTTGTAAGGAAGTAGTATATCTTCATTGTATTTGAGGCGCTTCAAGAACTCTAGCATGCTGTCCTCTACGGCCTTTTGATGACGTGGATTTATTTTCCATGTGTATTCATTAACGGTGTTTGGGTCAATGAACCCAATGCCAAAGCGTCCACCTTTTCTCATTTCATACATCTTCATCCTGCATATAATACCACGTAAAAGAATATAGTGAGGATAATTACAGGTAATGATTGATCAAAAGGATCACTACAGCTAGCTTGAGACTTAAATTACGTAAAGAAATCACTTACGTACAATAGCAATCGACGATAGATTTGTCGAGTGCGTCTTGATTGTATAACTGAAACAGTTCGAGAATACTCAACGGACACAGCTTTCTCATGGAAGTAATGCTCCTCCTTGACATTCACCATGAGGGACAATCGATCGGAAATCTTGGTAATGTTCATGTACCATTGATGCAATTCATACATTCTCGTTGGGAGGTTCTTGACCTTGTCCTGCTCGACCAAAGGTTGGCCCCGGACATATTTCCGTTTTATTTCATCCTCTCTAAGCACAGGCATGGGCTCGATCTCGAGGAGTTGTCCAACAGTGATTTTGAGAACTTCAGCCTGCATTATATGGTCCTCCGTTATTACCACATTGCCCACCTCAGGAACGTAAACTGTTTTCCCACAATAATACTCTTGGCACAACAAGCGAGGGGATTGATTGCGCCGCCTGTTCTCCCAGCTGGGGAATGGTTGTCCCGCATTTTTTGACAGCTGCTTCTTGTTTGCTCGATCCCGAGCTCGCCTCCTACATAGACGTGCTCGATTTAACTTCCTAATGTGGTGCTCATAGTCTGTGTCAACAGGCTTGGGAGCTGGTGGTTGAGCCATACGAATGAAGTGGTCAATCGTTTCCTCAGGCACTTTCTCCCTTGGCGGCGGTGGCGGTTTCGGTGCAAAATGGGCTTCCACCTCGGACTTCGATATGGCTGTGATTTCCTCCTCGGACCTGTCATAAGCCCTCTGCGGAAGAGGCATGAGGCTTGGACCATATTTATATCACTTGCCTCCGCCTGTACTTCCTGTACTACCTCGACTCGTACCGATACGCACCATAGCTGCGGGGTGTCTCTTCTGCGATTGCTGAGGCGGCGGAGACGGCTGACGGGCCTGAGTTGGACGAGGAGGAGTGGCCGCCTGACGCTGTGCCGGACTTGGAGGAGGAGTGGCCTGAGGTTGCGCCGGACTTGGAGGAGGAGTGGACGTCTGACGCTGTGGCGGACTTGGAGGAGGAGGAGTGGCCTGACACTTTGCCGGACTTGGAGGAGGAGTGGCCAGACACTTTGCCGGACTTGGTGGACTTGCAGGAGGCGGAGACTGACTCGGTGGCGGACTTCGACGAGGAGTCGGGCCGACGCGTTGTCGGTGGCCTTGAAAGATGATGCAATCCTTTTCCATAGGATGATACGATGGTTGGCGTCTCCGAGAAAGCGCCTGCGTCACCTCCGGAATGTCAAGCTCTAGCCCGAATATGGGTGCACCACTTCACAACCATGACACGAGCATAGCCCTCTGGAATCGGGATGCAATGGTAGGTTGCTTTGGGGGTAACTGGAAAAGCAACGCCGTCCGCCACCTTCATGGATATGTTCTTCATTTTGATGTGTAGCTCGCAGCTAGTGTTCTCCGTGATGTCATCCACGGGGTATCTACCCAGCATTGCGTCGTCCGGGGCGGAACCCACGCTGCTTCTCGGCATGGATGGGGCGGTGCTATCCAATGCTGGATCATTCGCTAGCTGCTGCAGCTGCTGAGACCCCCTTTGCTGGGTAAGTGAGTCGATCTGCTCCTGCTGCCGCTGGAATTTGACTACCAATTCCGCTTGACTTGCTTCTAGGCCTTGAAGGCGTTCATAGTCCCGCTTCCTCTGCTCCTCCTCCATCTTCCTCTTCTTCTCCTCCGCAATCTTCTTTCTCGCACGGGTTCTGTAGTCGGTGTTCCAGTCTGAAAACCCCTCATACCACGGAATAGCGCCCTTGCCTCGTGTTCTTCCCGGGTGTTCAGGATTTCCCAGGGCACGCGTAAGCTCGTCGTTCTCTCTGTTGGGCTGGAACACCCCCGATCGTGCCTCTTCTATTGCAACAAGTATCGCATCGGCACCCTCCAGACTTGCCCTCGTCGAAACGTCGCCTGTCTTCGGGTCCAACTCCCCCCCCCCCATGCACATAGAACCAAGTCCTGACCCTGGCGGGCCAGCTCTTAGTAACCGGAGTGGCACATGCATCCTCCATCTCTTTCTCAGACTTATCCCACTTAGGCATTGCCACCGCATAGCCACCTGGCCCCAGCTTATGGAACTTATCCTTTTTTCGGCATTCTTCTTGTTTATTCTCGACCGTTCCTTAGCTAATTCTGAATCCTTGAATTTCACGAAATCGTCCCAATGAGCATGTTGGTTCTCTAGTGTTCCCTCGAATACTGGAGTCTTTCTTCCTCCCTTGACGTACTTGTCCCATTCACGATTCTTGTGGTTCTTGAATGCAACCGCCATCTTCCTAAGAGCAGCATCCTTGACTTTCTGCACATCTCGCTTACGTGAAATGATCTGGTAGGGTGAAATGTTCCATGAGAGTATCCCAAAGCAGATCTTTTTATTCTTGTCGACAAAAGTAACATCCGGACGTGGAGCAGCGTCCTCTTTATGCGTTTTGTCTTTTGTCTTTGGTCGGCTCTCTCCATTCTTGAAGGGAGATCGGGAGTTGGTCCTTCACAAGAACTCCACACTGACGAACGAACTTGTCCGCAATCTTCTTAGGCGCTAATGGTTCGCCATTAGGTCTGACTGCCTCGATATTGTACTTTACGCCCTCCTTCAACTTTTTGTTCGGGCCTTATTTCGTCCTTTTGCCTGAAGATTTGCTCGATCCAGATGGCTGAAAGAACAAAGATCGATTCGTTAATATCTTCAAGTCATTTAAAACATGTGATGATCACCAGATACCTTCTTATATAAATATATATACCTCGCCGGTCTTTGTTGTTTCAGGATCAACATGTTCTTCGTCATCGTCATAATCGTAGTTCATGACTTCATCAATTCGGTCGTCGCGATCGAATATCATATCACCCTCTCCGGTGTTGTTTAGAAATTGAGCCGTCATAATCTTCTTCATTACGATCATCATCCGCCCGCGTATCATATCGAACATGGTCTGTTCTCCCTCTCTGTCGGTATTGTCTGCCATAGCTTTTATTTAACTAATTCATAAAACAATTTAGTATTCAAATTACATCGTCTCGAATAATAGATATAATCTCGAATACTTCGTCTAGAATAATAGATATAATCTAGAATACATCATCTCGAATAATATATAATATTGAATAGTACATCACTGGCTAGCTAATTAAAGATCGAATACTACAGAAGAATCTAGGACACTCTCGCGGTTCCTGCGGCGCGGGCGGTGGACACCCAAAGAGAAGGAACCCTCACATGATCATAGCTGAAGTGAGATCCTCAAGATACCGCCAGTATTGGAGAACCTGCCGCCCTCTAACGCAACCATGTAGCGATGGACGTGCTCGTCCTCCTCCCCGACACGGCGACGTACCACCTCCCGGCGGGCCGGGTCCTTCCGCACCAAACTGGCCCACGCGAACGCCACCAAACGAGATCAGGGTCGACGGCGGGACCCGGGGCCGGGTTCCTTATCAAGCGGGCGCGCCTCCAGTGCAGCACCTCCCGGTGCCAGCCAGTGAGCCCAGTCCCGGACATGGGTCGGATGGACGTCGTCAGCGACGGGTCGACGGCGAGGATGCGGGCGGGCATCATCGAGAACAAATACTAGCTATATGCCCGCAAAAGTAATATTTTTTAATGATTGGATTTTGATAACTAAAATTTCTAACATTTCTACTATTTCAAAAATCTATATACTATTTCATACTAATTAAGCATCTAACACTAAAAACAGAAAACACAACTTCTATACATCCATTAAAAAACTGAAAAACAACATTATATAAAAAATTCCATACTAATTAAACACTAATTATATCCATCTAACATGCATTCATACATATATAATAGTGAAAAAATAATAATCTAAATAATCTAAACTAATTAAACATACAAAATACGTATATACTAATATATACATGCATTAATTCATACATATGTGTGTGTGTGTGTTCATCATGCTTGTGTGTGTGTGTGTGTGTGTATGGGCTTGGGGAGGGGCGGCGCCCATGGTGGCCGTCGGGGGCGAGGGAGAGGGGTTAGAGGGGGAGAGCTCACAGCGGGGCGACGGCGACGGCGAGGCGACAGGCGACAGCCGGGCGCGACGGGGCCGGGCGGCGACGCTGGGACGGCGCGACGGGGACGGCCCGGGCATTTTGAGACGAGGGCGGCGACGGGACGGGCGGCGATGGGGACGGGCGGCCACGGAGACGAGGGAGGCGACGGGACGGCGGCAAGGCGACGGAGACGCATTTAAAACAGAGGAAGAAATAGAGGGGGAATGAAATTTTCGAAGTGTTGTATATATAGAAGGCACCTTTAGTACCGGTTGGAGCCACCAACCGGTACTAAAGGCCAGTTTTGGCCAGCCCAAGAGGCGGAAAGCGACCCCCTTTAGTACCGGGTGGTGGCACAAACCGGTACTAAAGGCCCCCCCTTTAGTACCGGTTGGTGGCTCCAGCCGGTACTAAAGGCCTCGCGCTGCCACCCCAAAGTTTAGTCCCACCTCGCCGGGCGAAGGGCAGCCGCACTGGTTTATAAACCCAGCCGCGGCTACCACTTCGAACTCCTCTGTCTAGCAGGCTTGTGGGCCTCACCTCTGCGCGCTGCCCGGTGAGTCTGTTGGGCCTGTCAGGCCTGTCATTACACACACATGGCCTATCAGCCCACAGGCAGCGCCCCAATTTTTTTATAGTTTTTCTTTTCTGCTTTATTTTCTTCTATTTATTTTTATGTAGTTTTTTGTATAGTTTTTTCTTTTCTGTTATATTTATTTTCTTCTATTTATTTGTGAGTAGTTTTTCATCTAGTTTGCCATAGCCTGACCGGAGGCTGACACAGCCTTTTTAGGTACAAAAAATTACAAACTTTCTGTTAGTGCCCGTAGTTTTCAAATTTCAATAGTTTAAATTTTGAATTATTTGAAATTAGTGTGAATTTGTTTGCACATAAAATTTCTTCACGTTTCAAATGCCAAAACACATAACTACCCTAACTATTACAGAGATTCCCCTCTCGGTGCGAAACACAGAAGAAAGTGATGATAGCTAGTGAAGCCGATCACATCCCAGATCTTTGGGTGTGAAACTTTTTCTTCGCGTGTCTCCCTTTGCGCCGTAACCATGAAAAATCTTCATCATTTAACGGGATGCTCGGGTCAATATTCACTGTGAATGGAGCAATTTCATCAAACTTTTCATAATCTTCTGACTTGTCTGTCTTGTCATCCACTCCCACGATGTTTCTCTTCCCGTAAAGAACTATGTGCCGCTTTGGCTCATCGTGCGATGCATTCGCTTCCTTATCTTTTCTTTTTCTTGGCTTGGTAGACATGTCCTTCACATAGAAAACCTGTGCCACATCATTGGCTAGGACGAATGGTTAAATGCTCATACGCAAGATTGTTGAGATCCACTGTTGTCATTCCGTCTTGCGGGTCTTCCATTACCCCGCCTCGTGTCATATTGACCCATTTGCACGAAACAAAGGGACCTTAAAACCACGTCGATAGTCAATATCCCATATGTACTGTATATAACCATAATATGTTTCCTATCACGTCTTGGTTTCTTCATCGAAGCGGAAACAACTGTTGTGGTTGGTGATCTTCAAATATTGGGCGATCGTGTAAAATGTATTACCATTTATCTCGTACCCTTTGAAAGTCATTATATTCAAGATGGTAACTGGGACAGCAAGTACAAGTCATCTTCAATAGAGGTGTCATGCATGGTAATGCGTGTCCGCAACTGTGGCGAAACTCCTGGTTTGTTCACGTGTAATCCGATCATCGACCGCTCACGGGTGTTTGGAGCGTAGCAAATTCTTGTGTTCATCCATATAAGGAGCCACCAAGGCGGAATTTCAGTAGAACTGTGTAGTGTGCTTCAAAGAGAGAATGTCCGTCCATACATATTATTTGTTCCCCTCCTAGCGTGCCTTTTCCATACAGTCTGCCCTTATGCCGCGATTCAGGAACACCAATCGGCTTAAGGTCATGAATAAAGTCAATACAAAACTCAATGACCTCCTCATTTTGATGGCCCTTGGAGATGCTTCCTTCTGGCCTAGCACGGTTATGAACATATTTCTTTAATACTCCCATGAACCTCTCAAAGGGGAACATATTGTGTAGAAATACAGGACCCAAAACGTTAATCTCTTTGCATAGGTGAACTAGGACGTGCGTCATGATGTTGAAGAAGGATGGTGGGAGCACCAACTCGAAATCGACAAGACATTGCACCAAATCATTCTCAGTAACCTTGGTATGATTTCTGGATCGATTACCTTACGAGAGATTGCATTGAGAAATGCACATAGCTTCACAATGGCTAATCGAAAGTTTTCGGTAGAAGCCCCTCAATGCAACCGGAAGCGGTTGCGTCATAATCACGTGGCAGTCATGAGACTTTAGGTTCTGGAACTTTTTCTCTGCCATGTTTATTATTCCCTTTATATTCAACGAGAAGCCAGACGGTACCTTAATACTGAGGAGGCATTCAAAGAAGATTTCCTTCTCTTCTTTGGTAAGAGCGTAGCTTGCATGACCCTGATGTATGCCGTCTTCTCCGTGCATACGTTGCTGGTCCTCCCGTGCCTCAGGTGTATCTTTTGTCTTCCCATACACGCCCAAGATGCCAAGCAGGGTCACGCAAAGATTCTTCGTCACGTGCATCACGTCGATTATGGAGCGGACCTCTAGGTCTTTCCAATAGGGCAGGTCCCAAAATATAGATTTCTTCTTGCACATGGGTGCGCGTCCGTCGGCGTCCTTTGGAACAGGTTGTCCGCCAGACCCTTTCCAAATATCACCTTCAAATCCTTGACCATATCATGTACATCAAGACCAAAGACGGTGGCGAGGCTTTGTCCGGTGATCCGCCTCACCTTTGAAATGCTTGCCTTTCTTTCTTACGGGATGCCTGCTCGGAAGAAATCGACGATGTCCTGTGTACACATTCTTCTTACAACTATTCAAATATATACTGTCGGTATCATCCAAACAGTGCGTGCATCCACGGTATCCCTTGTTTGTCTGTCTTGAAAGGTTACTGAGAGCAGGCTAATCATTGATGGTCACGAACAGCAACGCCTTTAGGTCAAATTCTTCCCCCATGTGCTCATCCCACGCACGCATTACCTGTTCCATTCC
The DNA here is from genome assembly GCA_021605145.1 of Aegilops bicornis. Lineage (NCBI taxonomy): Eukaryota > Viridiplantae > Streptophyta > Magnoliopsida > Poales > Poaceae > Aegilops > Aegilops bicornis. The sequence continues at coordinate 696,037,793 of CM038674.1, forward strand.
ACAGTTGTAAGAGTTCTTCAACTAATGGCCTTAGGTACACATCAATGTCGTTGCCGTGTTGCTTAGGGCCTTGGATGAGCATTGGCATCATAATGAACTTCCGCTTCATGCACAACCAAGGAGGAAGGTTATACAAACATAGAGTCACAGGCCAGGTGCTATGGTTGCTGCTCTGCTCCTCAAAAGGATTAATGCCATCTGCGCTTAGACCAAACCATACGCTCCTTGCGTCATCTGCAAACTCCTTCCCGTACTTTCTTTAGATTTTACTCCACTACGACCCGTCAGCTGGTACTCTCAACTTTCCGTCTTTCTTACGGTCTTCTCTGTGCCATCGCATCGCCTTGGCATGCTCTTTGTTTTGGAACAAACATTTCAACCGTGGTATTATAGGAGAATACCACATCACCTTGGCAGGAATCTTCTTCTGGGCGCTCGCCCTCGACATCACCATGCTCATCGCGGCTGATCTTATAGCGCAATGCACCACATACCGGGCAAGCATTCAAATCCTCGTACTCACCGCGGTAGAGGATGCAATCATTAGGGCATGCATGTATCTTCTGCACCTCTAACCCTAGAGGGCAGATAGCCTACTTTCCTTCGTACGTACTCTCGGGCAATTCGTTGTCCTTTGGAAGCATATCCTTTATCATTACCAGCAACTTTCCAAATCCCTTGTCAGATACACCATTCTCTGCCTTCCATTGCAGCAATTCCGGTGTGGTGCCCAGCTTTTTCTTGTCACCTCACGCAATTCGGGTACAACAATTTTTGTGATCCTCTAACATGCGCTGCAACTTCTTCTTCTCCAAATCACTTGCTAGCTTTCTCTTTGCATCGGCAATGGCCCGACCTAGATCATCAACGGGCTCATCCGATGCCTCTTCTTCAGCTTCTTCCCGCATTGCCGGCTCAGCTTCTTCCCGCATTACACGGCTCAGCTTCTTCCCCATTGTTGTATCATCATATTCAGGGAACCCATGGCCGGGATAGCTGTCGTCGTCCTCTTCTTCTTCATTGTCTTCCATCATAACCCCTCTTTCTCCGTGCTTGGTCCAAACATTATAGTGGGGCATGAAACCGGACTCAAACAGTGGACGTGAATGGTTCTTGGCGTAGAGTAATTGCGACCATTCTTACAGCCAGCACATGGACAAGGCATAAAACCATCCGCCGCTTGTTTGCCTCAGCCGCATAGCGTAAAAGTATGCACGCCCTCAACGAATCGGGAGAGCATCGGTCATCGTACATCCATTGCCGGCTCATCTTCATTACACAACACCGAATAGACCAAATTAATACAAGTTCATACATGAAGTTCATACAACACTTAAATGCAACAAACAAATAACTCTCTAGCTAAAGCATTTAAATGCAACAACAAATGCGATCAAGATCGCAACTAAGGTAACAATTGACCCAACAGCATAATGATACCAAGCCTCACTATCGATGGCATATTTTCTAATCTTTCTAATCTTCAAGCGCATTTTCTCCATCTTGATCTTGTGATCATCGATTTACATCGGCAACATGCAACTCCAATTCCATCTTCTCCCCTCAATTCTTTTCAATTTTTCTTTCAAGTACTCGTTTTCTCTTTCAACTAAATTTAACCTCTCGACAATAGGGTCGGTTGGAATTTCCGGTTCACATACCTCCTAGATAAAAATATCTATGTCAACTTGATGGGCATAATTTGTCATAAACACGAAATGCAACAAATAGTTCTAAAAGAGAATATACCACATCCGAATCATAACAAGGACGAGGCGGCGACGGGACGGATATCAAAACCATGGCACTATGTATAACAAACAACGTCACGGGTAAGATAATTATTATACGAGTAACTATATATCCAAATCACACAAACATCAATTTTTATATAAAATTTCATGAACAAGAGGCTCACCACAAGGTGGTGCCGGCGATCGACGGTGGTTACGACGGAGATTTAGAAGGCACTAAGTAAACCACACCTACATATGCAAACTAAGTGTTATTTTGACCTCAAATTGCATATAAATCAAATACTACCACATATAATTCCTCCCAAATTACTAAAACCCACAATTAATCACTATATAAACCAATGCAAGAGCTAATCTAGCAATGAGAGATGAAAGGACAAAGTTGCTAACCTTGGTGATCATTTGAATGGATGAGGGCTGCAAATCTTGACAAATTTGGGGCAAATTTTGTGATGAACTCGAGAGGAAGAAGGGAAGAACAGAGGAGAGGGAGAGGGAAAGGGGAAGAACAGAAAAGTGCGGGTGGACGAAGGATTTATATAGGATGACATTTAGTACCGGTTCGTGTCAAGAACCGGTACTAATGGTGCCGGAAGGGCCCCATTCTCGACAACATCCTCGCCACCACTCTCATTAGTACCGGTTCATGGCACGAAGCGGTGCTAAAGGTTTGCCACGAACCGGTACTAAAGAGCTCCTCCCGGCTAGCCGTTGGAACCGGCACTAATGGACACATTAGTGCCGGTTCTGTTACAAACCGGGACTAATGTGTCTCACATTTGACCCTTTTTCTACTAGTGTACAGATGAATTACTATGAATTTTCAAAGTTTTAATGATTTTCTGGAATTCTGGAATATACCTAAATTCGACTTTAAACAGTGTATTACTTTTTATACACACACGCAGCTAGCCTATTAGAATGACAGGTGGGGTCCAGTGGCTGAGTCAGCATACACAGTCAGCAAGTCCACAGTCAATGTTTGACCTGGTCAAAGTGTGAATAGTGGCCGTGGGGCCTACTTGTCATTGACCACTATTTTAACTAAAGGGGGATTTAGTGTGAGGGACCACCTGTCACAAACACATTAGGCTATTTAACATAAGGAGTAGCAGCCCTAAACTAATCTAATTAGTACTAACTAATCTGGATAGGGCCGGCCTCATACCCAGAATACACGCACGCACACCACACAAGGCCATGGCAGAGAGTCAGCCGGCCACCAGGCCGTGCCCACGCACGGGCGCACCTAGGGGCGCCGGTGGCTGAACCTGCAACGGCAATAGCATGCGGCGGCACTAGCAGCACGATAACAGGCAGCAGGAAGTGGCACTAGCAGCGGCAAGCAGTAGAGCAGAAGCAGCAGCGGCGACTACTCGCGGGAGTAGCGGCGGCAGCTGCTGCGGCTTCCAGCAGGAGCGGCAAGGCAGGTGCGGGCTGGCACGCGCTGGGCGGCCAAGGCCGCGGCCCGACGCGGCCAGAGGCCCGCAAGCGCGGCTAGGGGCGCGTAAATGGAGCAGCGAACAGGGGCGCGCCCGAGCTCCCTGTCATGGCGGCCAATGTGTGGGGCGGCCAAACGACGATGAATTTGAGGGGAAAGAAAAGGGGAACGGAGAGAGGAGCTCACATCGAGCCTGTAGGTGAGCAAAGCGGGCTCGGGGAGGTTCCTATGAGGCCGAATTGAAGACAGCAGGCAGCGGGGCGGAGGTTGAAGATGACCTCGATCCGGTCGATGTGGGGGCTCCCGGCTTGACCTCGTGGCCGCAGACGGCATAGTGGACGGCGACGGTCCTCCTGGACTCGCCTGCGTGGAGAGGGGCGTGCAATGGCCGTGGCAACGACGGGGAGGAACTTGGTCACGTGAAGCTTACGCGTCTGAGATCGAGCAGAAGGGGATGAGGAAGACAGGGGATCGAGGGGAGACGGATGTGGGCGGTCTAGGGTTTCGCTGCAGGGGGCTTGGGATCGGCCTTATCTCCTCCGGAGCTCGGGTGGATGCCCGACGTGTGTGCATCGCCGGCCATGGTGTCGGTGGATGGGCGACACGCCCTCCCTGTGTACAGGAGAAAGGAGATGTGGAGTAGGTGGGCTGGGCCATAGGTCAGAGGCCGAGTAGGCCCTTACTCTTTTCTGGTTTTCTGTTTTTTTAGACAGAGACAACTAGGGAAAGGTTTGGGCTACCAAAATACTTTGAAATTTTTTGGGACTAGGCCACTTAAATTCTTTGTAGTTTTTAAAGTTTGAGGGGCAACCGAACCGATTTGGATTTTACACAAATAAAATAGCATTTTGAAATGTCGAAATGGCACAATTTTAATTGCTATAGTCCATCTTGGCTTGGAGGTGATGTTGTTTTCCTTAACAATCATTTGTTATGGAATGTTTGACGAATGATGAACATTTTAGTTTTCATGTCTGACAAATATGACTTTTTTTTATATTTAGATTGGATTTGAATTTGAATTATGATTTGGATCAAGTGAAGATTAGCAAAAGTAACATGATGACATGGCACCATTAACAGGGGATTACTATAGCATGACACTGGGGGTGTTACAAATGTCCTCCACTACAAGAAATCTCGTCCCGAGATTTTAGCGGTGGAGTAAGGGGTAACTTCAGGAGAACGGACCCTTATAGGGTTACTTGTCTAGTGAATATTTCAGGAAAAGTGTGGCCGAGGTATCTCTCGAACATCGAGAGCAGAAATAAGAAGACACGGTAAGAAGTTTCAAGCAAATGAACCAACGATCGATACCTGAACAACGTGTGAGAAGGGGGTTCAGAGTATCGGGTATAGATCATCTCTCGGAGGGGGGCTCGTGAGTTACATACGAAGGCAAATGCAAAGGATACTTCAAAATCAAGGATGTACAGGAGAGTCAGGTTTCGATCCTGTGGAACTGTGGGTTATGGGCCCACCTTGTGGTCCAAAAGTAGGAAGGACATTGACATATTGCACGGTCATGGTAGCAAGGCATGTCGGAGGATAGCCGGTCAGTTATGTTGGCAACAACGTTGGTACCAAGGGCGAGGGACGAAGAGAACCATTTTCCTGCTCGTTAAGATGAGGCGGACCAATAGGCAAAGTTCTCATCCATCGGTGGTTACCGGAATGTCATCAACAATAGTAACAGGGTCTCACTGACAAGGTTGTACATCGGGGTGTTTTATAAGCAGGGATTTATTTCTGCTTATATCATATAGATCACAAGAAGGTTAAACAACCCAAATGGAAAGGAAAATGAAATTATCGGATTAATCAGACCAATGGAAAGGAAAATGTGTTTACACACCAGAATTGGGAGTATATCCTTCCCAAAGGGAAGCGGAGCAGGATATACATGATATGACAGCAAGTTCAAAAGCATTTAGATAAAAGGGGGGAGGGAAGAATCATGATATTACCCATACAACGGTGTTTGGATAATAGATCAAGTAACATTCGACAATGTGCTTCCAATGTTCTTGTTGATATTCGGAATACCTCACCATGCTTTGAGGTAGCATTAACATGGTGTTCCAAGTAGGGGTTGGAGTTGAAGATCACAAGAAATACTCAAGAACAATTGCAGGAATAGCAAGGAGTCCAAGGTATAACCAAAACATTATCAAACATGTGTTGGAAAGAAGACAAGGGGGTTGTCGATGACAACTCAAATCATCGAAGGTCAAGGATGGTATTTCTTATCTGAATTCGATTGATATGCTGGAAGAGCTCAGAATGTTGACAAGCATGACACAGTTGTCGAGAGATTTCAGGAAGATGTAATCGATCGGCGATGACGTCAAGTCAAAGGAATGATGAAGCGAAAGGTTATTGGAACCACGGGTACAACACAAACTCGAAATTAAGCTTGCTATTCAAGACAAAATGATATGACGAGGAAAATCGATGTAGGCTTAGCTCATCATCGAAAATTGTGCTCCGGGAAGACGGATCAGGTAGCACAGTTAAAATTTATCAAGATAATGATATAGCCGATCAGGCTAGGAATGACTTGAAGGATTATTAAACTTGTAAGCAACAAAAATTACTTAGAGTTGTTGAATTGGAGTGCGGGATCGATTCTCTTATCGGTGTTCTCGAGTGACTGATAACTCAGAACCCGGGGGAAATTCTGAAAGCGGTGAGAAGTAATACTAGATGAATATTCATAGGAAGCAACTCGGTTATTTGATATTCTCGAGATACCAGGGGTAATACTCGAAGGTAGAACCGGATAAAGGTTGGATAGATGAGAAGATCTGCAGAAGACAAGTACTTTAACTTGTCCGAGAACTGAGATCAAAGAAGAACAATATGGTCGGAACCACGATTGCAAAGGACCAAACATGGATACGAGATGAACTTATCGCAACAGGGCTATTATTATAACAAGAAGCTTCCATGTTAAGCTCCACATCGGGTCCATGGGCATGAACACAAGGCTCAAGGTCGACTCCCACTTCTCTAATGCACAACTTTTCATTTACTTCTCGTCTTTGACAAAGTTGTAGAATTGAAAATTTATCCAAAGAAATGCTAGTAGATATAACCCGCATAATCTTCGGGTTCACGCAGATTAGGGAAGGCAGAGGCTCAACCCACTGCGGCATCTTAGGAACATATACCACAAAATTTTTAGGAAAAGTAACTCAAAGTCAAAAGCAGAGCATGGTTAAGGAAGTAGAGGATACCATTCACCAAAGGCATTATGTATCCAAGGAAAGGCTCACAAGGTCACTGATTATGAAGTATGTTGCCGGATAAAACCCAGCAAAGGACACAGTGGTCCACAAGGGATCTGATGTGAGCATCGATACTCACCCGTAAGAAGAAAGAATGCAAGGATATCAGATTATAGAAACAACTGACTAACTCAAGCTCGAAGGCAAAGGGAATTATGAGTTCCAAAACGGGGATCAGAAGAAGAGGCTCTGATCAAAGACAAGTAAGTTGAATAGACATAGATCGACAATTGATCAAGGTTTGATTTGTCGAACACCAGCTCATGTCCGGGGTGACGTCTGAGCCAATGGAAAGAATTCTAATTGTGATTGTGGATTGTGAGCATTCACAAACATATAGAATCAAATGCTCAAAATTAAAGATGACAAAGGATATTACTGAATACTGCCCGACATATGGAAAACATCTACCATGCAAGCAGACAAGGAGGAGCAAGAGTAATAGGTTTCTAAGGATTTTCGGAAGATCGGATAATATCTCAAAGAATTTTGTGAAACAAAGATCAGCTGGGGGCGAACAGATACTCGACAAGCGCGAGTAATTATTCGCAGGGGTATTCATGTGGCAAAGAACTGCAAGGCAGTAGGCTCAACGGATTCTCATGACAATAGAGAGTAATTCAAGGCATCTTGTAACAACAAGAGCAACTGGGGATGAAGGTATGAACGACAACGTAGGTAGTTATGCATAAGGATTTATCGGTGGTAGGGATCGCAATGGCGAAGGGTATAAGGGTCTTGCGAAAACATCTAAGAGTATCTTCAGAATCTTCTGGTGCACCAAGCAATCATCTGGAGTGAGGGGCTCTCCGGGAGAACGTATTTACGAGAACCTAGAGTTAGAGTTAGCAAAACCATTTAACCCGAATAATAGAGATCAGAGTCCCAGAGTATAGACGAGGAGTAAAAGATCCTAATACCACCCAATGGCGACGTGGGCCCGTCAGCCACACAGCCATGTTAGTAAAACAGTTCTTTTAAAGACTAGACTCAACTTCGGCAAAGGAGTTGGAAAGGGGGATCCTACAGGCAGTCGTCTCTGATACCAACTTGTGACGCCCTCGATTCAATCGTACACTAATCATGCACGCAAATGTGTACGATCAAGATCAAGGACTCACGGGAAGATATCACAACACAATTCTAGACACAAATTAAAATAATACAAGCTTTATATTACAAGCCAGGGGCCTCGAGGGCTCGAATACATAAGCTCGAATACACATGAGTCAGCGGAAGCAACAATATCTGAGTACAAACATAAGTTAGACAAGTTTGCCTTAAGAAGGCTAGCACAAAAGTAGAAACGATCGAAAAGGCAAGGCCTCCTGCCTGGGAGCCTCCTAACTACCCCTGGTCGTCGACGGTCTCCACGTAGTAGTAGGCATCGGCCGTGGCATCTGATTCCTGGGCTCCAACATATGGTTGCATCAACCAGAAAAATAAGAAAGGGGGAAAAGGGGAAGCAAAGCAACCGTGAGTACTCATCCAAAGTACTCGCAAGCAAGGATCTTGTTCCAAGTAGGGGTTGGAGTGGGGTATTACTCTGCAGAAGACAAGTGCTTAAACTTGCACGAGAAATGGTATTCAAATGAGAACATGGTCGGAAACCACGATCATAAATGATCGAACCACGGATACAAGATGAACTTATAGCAAGGGGGTAACTATTTTTACGAGCAGCTTCCATGATAAGTTATACATCGTGTCCATGGGCATGATCGCCAGGTTCAAGGTCGACTCCCACTTCTCCAATGCATGACCATTCATTCACTTCTCTATTAAAATGACTTGAGTGTGAAACCTACCTAGTGAATTACCAGAGGAGTATGACCCGTGAAAAATTTCGGGTTCACACAGATTAAGGAAGGCATATGTTCAACCCGTCAGGGTATCGTGGAAACATATATCACAAGCTTCAATAGTAAATACCACCAGCTCGAAAGCAGAGCATGGTTGGCCAAGCAGATGATACAATTTATCAAGGGCATTATGTATCAGGTAAAGAACTTCCAACGTGATTGAATATGAAGGATATTGTCGGATAAAATCCAACAAAGGACTTGATGGTCCACAAAGGATCTGATGTGAGTATCAGTACTCAACCAGAAGAGGAAAGAATGAAAATGCACCAGGTTATGGAATCATCTGAATAATTTCGAAGCTTAAATGCAAAGAAATTATAATTCCAAATCTAAGGATCGGAAGCAGATGCTCTGATCAAGGATGGACAAGTTGAATAGACTTCCATCCACTTTGACGGGTCCAGACAATTAGAGGGCTCGGGGGCTGGAGTTGTCCTTACTTCCCCTCGAGGTGATAAAATTCATTATGTTCTTCGCTTAATGTTCCCTTGTACTAACAATGCAGCTGAGTATGAAGCTTTACTCCATGGTCTTCGAATGGCTAAGGAGATGAACTTAAGCCTCGTACGATGCTTTGGAGACTCAGACTTGGTAGCCCAGCAAGTTTCAGGTACTTGGGATTCCAAGGATCCACTCATGGCGGATTACCGACGAGAGGTGGATATTGTGGCTGGTCACTTTAAGGGATATCAAGTGGAGCACATTGATCGGCGCAAAAACGAGGCAGCTGACACTTTAAGCCGGCTAGGATCTCAGCGTAAACCAGTGCCGCACAATACCTTTTTGGACGTCTTGCATAACCCGTTGGTTCAGCTGCCCACAGAGGACGACCTCGCTATTCCTGATCCAGGGGCACAGTTGGTGGCCGCTTTACATATCATTCCAGATTGGACAGTTCCATACTTTGCGTATATGAACCGGGGCGAGTTATCAGATGATGAAATTTGGGCCAGACAGATCGTCCGGCGGTCCAAGTCCATGGTTGTTCACAACGGCGAGTTACACCACTTCAGTGTTTCTGGTGTGTTCCAGCGCTGTGTTTCTCCTGAAGAAGGCCGTGAGATTTTATGTGAGATCCATGAAGGAGACTGTGGTCATCACGCCGGTTCAAAATCCTTGGTTGCTAAAGCTTTTCGTCACGGTTTCTATTGGTTGATAGCTCATGCTGATGCTGAGGACTTGGTCAGACGGTGCGACGGTTGTCAAAAATTCTCAAGACGAGCTCATGTGCCGGCTCAGGAGCTACGGATGATTCCTATCACCTGGCCGTTTGCCACTTGGGGGCTTGACATGGTAGGGCCTTTCAAGCGATCAAAGGATAAGAAGACCCACCTGTTGGTGGCGGTTGACAAGTTCACTAAATGGGTTGAAGCGGAGCTAGTAAGCAAGTGAGACGCAGCCACGGCGGTTCAATTCATTAAAAAGGCGATCTTCCGTTTCGGTTTTCTACACAGCATTATCACGGATAATGGCACGAACCTCTCTAAAGGCGAGATGGAGGATTTTTGTCAGCGAGAGCACATCCGGCTTGATGTAGCGTCTGTGGCTCATCCCCAATCCAATGGTCAAGCTGAACGAGCTAATCAGGAAATTCTAAAGGGTATCAAGCCCCGGCTTATGGTCCCCTTGAAGCGGACGCCAGGTTGCTGGGTGGAAGAACTATCATCTGTGTTATGGAGCATAAACACCACCCCAAACCGATCTATAGGTTATACGCCTTTCTTCATGGTTTACGGAGCAGAGGTGGTACCCCCCAGTGATATTCGTCATGACTCGCCTCGGGTTGCCAATTATGTTGAAGCAGACAATGAGCAAGCACGTCAAGAAGCACTGGACCTGTTAGATGAGAAGCGGGATATGGCTTTGGCTCGTTTGGCGGTTTACTAGCAAGACCTGCGGCGTTATCACAGCCGCCGGGTTAAGACAAGAACCTTTCAAGAAGGCGATTTAGTGCTCCGGCTCATCCAGGATTAGACCGACATGCACAAGTTATCCCCACCTTGGGAAGGGCCCTTTGTGTTCAGCAAGAATCTGCACAACGGATCATACTACCTCATTGACGTTCGAGAAGACTCACGCACTTCTGAGGAGGAGACCCGGCGGCCATGGAACATAGCTCTCCTTCGGCCTTACTACACTTGAGTTATAGGCTCTTCTGTTGGGGAACGTAGTAATTTCAAAAAATTTCCTACGCACACGCAAGATCATGGTGATGCATAGCAACGAGAGGGGAGAGTGTTGTCTACGCACTCGTGAGACCGAAGCGGAAGCGATCACAACGTAGAGGAAGTAGTCAGACGTTCTCCTCGCGATCCAACCGATCCAAGCGCCGTTACTCCGGCGCCTCGAAGTTCTTGGCACACGTGCAGCTCGGTGACGCCTCCTCGGGCTCCGATCCAGCAAAGCTCCGGGAGAGAGAGTTCCACAAGACGACGGCGTGGTGACGATCTTGATGTTCTACCGACGCAGGGCTTCGCCTAAGCACCGCTTCTGATTTGACCGAGGTGGAATATGGTGGAGGGGCACCGCACAGCTAAGGAACGATCTCAAGGATCAACTTGTGTGTTCTAGGGTGCCCCCATGCCCCGTGATATAAAGGAGCAAGGGGAGGGCCGGCCGGCCCTAGGAGGCGCGCCAGGAGGGGGGAGTCCTCCTCCTAGTGGGAGTAGGACTCCCTTTCCTAGTCCTACTAGGAAGAAGGAAGGGGAAGGAAAGAGAGAGGAGAGGGAGAGGAAGGGGCGCCCCCCCTCATTGTCCAATTCGGACTCCCCATGGGGGGCGCCACCTCCTGGTGCAGCCCTCTCTCCCCTCTTGGCCCAATAAGGCCCATTACTTCCCAGGGGTTCCGGTAACCCCTCGGCACTCCGGTTTTCTCCGGAAACTTCCGAACCTTTCCGTGTCCGAATATAGCCGTCCAATATATCAATCTTTATGTCTCGATCATTTCGAGACTCCTCGTCATGTCCGTGATCACATCCGGGACTCCGAACTCCTTCGGTACATCAAAATACACAAACTCATAACCGTCATTGAAACCTTAAGCGTGCGGACCCTACGGTTCGAGAACAATGTAGACATGACCGAGACACGTCTCCGGTCAATAACCAATAGCGGGACCTGGATGCCCATATTGGTTCCTACATTTTCTACGAAGATCTTTATCGGTCGAGACCGCATAACAACATACGTTGTTCCCTTTGTCATCGGTATGTTACTTGCCCGAGATTCGATCGTCGGTATCCAATACCTAGTTCAATCTCGTTACTGGCAAGTCTCTTTACTCGTTCCGTAATACACCATCTCACAGCTAACTCATTAGTTGTAATGCTTGCAAGGCTTAGTGATGTGTATTACCGAGAAGGCCAGAGATACCTCTCCGACAATCGGAGTGACAAATCCTAATCTCGAAATACGCCAACCCAACATCTGCCTTTGGAGACACCTGTAGTACTCCTTTATAATCACCCGATTCACGTTGTGACGTTTGGTAGTACCAAAGTGTTCCTCCGGTAAACGGGAGTTGCATAATCTCATAGTTATAGGAACATGTATAAGTCATGGATAAAAGCAATAGCAACATACTAAGCGATCGGGTGCTAAGCTAATGGAATGGGTCATGTCAATCAGATCATTCAACCAATGATGTGACCTTGTTAATCAAATGACAACTCCTTTGTCTATGGTTAGGAAACTTAACCATCTTTGATTAACAAGCTAGTCTAGTAGAGGCTTACTAGTGACACTGTTTGTCTATGTATTCACACATGTATTACGTTTCCGGTTAATACATTTCTAGCATGAACAATAAACATTTATCATGATATAAGGAAATAAATAATAACTTTATTATTGCCTGTAGGGCATATTTCCTTCAGTCTCCCACTTGCACTAGAGTCAATAATCTAGATTACACAAGAATGATTCTAACACCCATGGAGTCTTGGTGCTGATCATGTTTTGCTTGTGGAAGAGGCTTAGTCAACGGGTCTGCTACATTCAGATCCGTATGTATCTTGCAAATCTCTATGTCTCCCACCTGGACTAAGTCCCGGATGGAATTGAAGCGTCTCTTGATGTGTTTGGTTCTCTTGTGAAATCTGGATTCCTTCGCCAAGGCAATTGCTCCAGTATTGTCACAAAAGATTTTCATTGGACCCGATGCACTAGGTATGACACCTAGATCGGATATGAACTCCTTCATCCAAACTCCTTCATTTGCTGCTTCCGGCTGCTATGTATTCCGCTTCACATGTAGATCCCGCCACGACGCTTTGTTTAGAACTGCACCAACCGACAGCTCCTCCGTTTAGTGTAAATACGTATCCGGTTTGCGATTTAGAATCGTCCGGATCGGTGTCAAAGCTTGCATCAACGTAACTGCGTTTACGATGAGCTCTTTGTCACCTCCATATACGAGAAACATATCCTTAGTCCTTTTCGTGTACTTCGTAATGTTCTTGACCGCTGTCGATGATCCCCTCTGGATTACTCTGGTACCTCCTGCTAAGCTTATAGCAAGGCACACATCAGGTCTGGTACACAGCATTGCATACATGATAGAGCCTATGGGCTGAGGCATAGGAACATCTTTCATTTTCTCTCTATCTTCTGCGGTGGTGGGGCATTGAGTCTTACTCAACTTCACACCTTGTAACACAGGCAAGAACCCTTTCTTTGCTTGATCCATTTGAACTTCTTCAAAATCTTGTCAAGGTATGTGCTTTGTGAAAGTCCAATTAAGCGTCTTGATCTATCTCTATAGATTTTGATGCCCAATATGTAAGCAGCTTCACCGAGGTCCTTCATCGAAAAACTCTTGTTCAAGTATCCCTTTATGCTATCCAGAATTCTATATCATTTCCGATTAGTAATATGTCATCTACATATAATATCGTAAATGGTACAGAGCTCCCACTCACTTTCTTGTAAATACAGGCTTCTCCAAAAGTCTCAGATAAACCCAAATGCTTTGATCACACTATCAAAGCGTTTATTCCAACTCCGAGATGCTTGCACCAGTCCATAAATGGATCGCTGGAGCTTGCACACTTTGTTAGCTCCCTTTGGATCTATAAAACCTTCTGGTTGCATCATATACAACTCTTCTTCCAGAAATCCATTCAGGAATGCAGTCTTTACACCCATTTGCCAAATTTCATAATCATAAAATGCGGCAACTGCTAACATGATTCAGACAGACTTAAGCATCGCTACGGGTGAGAAGGTCTCATCGTAGTCAATCCCTTGAACTTGTCGAAACCCCTTTGCGACAAGTCGAGCTTTGTAGACGATAATATTACCGTCGTCGGTCTTCTTCTTGAAGATCCACTTGTTTTCTATTGCTTGCCGACCCTCGGGCAAGTCAACCAAAGTCCACACTTTGTTTTCATACATGGATCCCATCTCAGATTTCATGGCCTCAAGCCATTTTATGGAATCTGGGCTCACCATCGCTTCTTCATAGTTCGTAGGTTCATCATGATCTAGTAGCATGACTTCCGAGAACAGGATTACCGTACCACTGCAGTGCGGATCTTATTCTGGTTGATCTACGAGATTCTGTAGTAACTTGATCTGAAGTTTCATGATCAACATCATCAACTTCCTCACTATTTGGTGTAGATGTCGCAGAAACCGGTTTCTGTGATAAACTACTTTCAAATAAGGGAGAAGGTACAGTTATCTCATCAAGTTCTACTTTCCTCCCACTCACTTCTTTCGAGAGAAACTCCTTCTCTAGAAAAGATCCATTCTTAGCAACAAATGTCTTGCCCTCGGATCTGTGATAGAAGGTGTACCCAACTGTCTCCTTTGGGTATCCTATGAAGACACATTTCTCCGATTTAGGTTCGAGCTTATCAGGTTGAAGCTTTTTCACATAAGCATCGCATCCCCAAACTTTAAGAAACGACAACTTTGGTTTCTTGCTAAACCATATTTCATAAGGTGTCGTCTCAACGGTTTTTGACGGTGATCTATTCAGCGTGAATGCGGCCGTCTCAAGAGCATAACCCCAAAACGATAGCGGTAAATCTGTAAGAGACATCATAGATCGCACCATATCTAGTAAAGTGCGACACGACGTTCGGACACACCATTGCGCTGTGGTGTTCCGGTGGCGTGAGTTGCGTAAACTATTCCGCATTGTTTCAAATGTAGACCAAACTCGTAACTCAAATATTCGCCTCCACGATCAGATCGTAGAAACTTTATTTTCTTATTACGATGATTTTCAACTTCACTCTAAAATTCTTTGAACTTTTCAAATGTTTCAGACTTATGTTTCATTAAGTAGATATACCCATATCTGCTTAAATCATCTGTGAAGGTGAGAAAATAACGATATCCGCCACGAGCCTCAACATTCATTGGACCACATACATCTGTATGTATGATTTCCAACAAATCTGTTGCTCTCTCCATAGTACCGGAGAACGGGGTTTTAGTCATCTTGCCCATGAGGCACGGTTACTTAAGTGCCAAGTGATTCATAATCAAGTGACTCCAAAAGTCCATCAAGATGGAGTTTCTTCATGCGCTTTATACCGATATGACCTAAACGGCAATGCCACAAATAAGTCGCACTATCATTATCAACTCTGCATCTTTTGGTTTCAACATTATGAATATGTGTATCACTACTATTGAGATTCATTAAAATAGACCACTCTTCAAGGGTGCATGACCATAAAAGATATTATTCATATAAATAGAACAACCATTATTCTCTGATTTAAATGAATAACCGTCTCGCATCAAACAAGATCCAGATATAATGTTCATGCTTAACGCCGCACCAAATAACAATTATTTAGGTCTAAAACTAATCCCGAAGGTAGATGTAGAGGTAGCGTGCCGACCGCGATCACATCGACTTTGGAACCATTTCCCACGCCGCATCGTCACCTCGTCCTTTGCCGGTGTTCGCAATCCGTAGTCCCCTGCTTTGAGTTGCAAATATTAGCAACAGAACCGATTATCAAATACCCAATTACTCTGCGAGCTCTAGTAAGGTACACATCAATAACATGTATATCACATATACCTTTGTTCACCTTGCCATCCTTCTTATCCGCCAAATACTTGGGGCAGTTCCGCTTCCGAAAGAACTGCGCTTGCATTAGAAGCACTCGATTTCAGGTTTAGGTCCAGACTTGGGTTTCTTCTCTGAGCAGCAACTTGTTTGCTGTTCTTCTTGAAGTTCCTTCTTCTTCCCTTTGCCTTTCTTCTTGAAACTAGTGGTCTTATTGACCATCAACACTTGATGCTCCTTCTTGATTTCTACCTCCGCAGCCTTTAGCATTGCGAAGAGCTCCATAGTCTTTACTAACCCTTGCATATTATAGTTCATCACGAAGCCTTTGTAGCTTGGTGGCGGTGATTGAAGAATTACATCAATGACACAATCATCCGGAAGATCAACTCCCGGTTGAGTCAAGTGATTGTAATACCCGGACATTACGAGTATGTGCTCACCAGCAGACCCATTCTCCTCCATCTTGCAGCTATAGAACTTATTGGAGACTTCATATCTCTCAATCCGGGCATTCTGTTGAAATATCAACTTCAACTCCTGGAACATCTCATATGCTCCACGACTTTCAAACCGTCGTTGAAGACCCGGTTCTAAGCCGTAAAGCATGGCACACTGAACTATAGAGTAGTCATCGACTTTGCTGCCGCCAGACGTTCTTAACGTCGTCGGTTGCATCGGCGGCGAACTGGCACCTAGCGGTGCATCCAGACGTAACTCTTCCGTGCAGCAATGAGGATAATCCTCGAGTTACGGACCCAGTCCGTGTAATTGCTACCATCATCTTTCAACTTTGCTTTCTCAAGGAACGCATTAAAATTCAACGGAACAACGACGAGCCATCTATCTATAAGTAAACATAGACAAGCAAGATACTATCGGTACTAAGTTCATGATAAATTTAAGTTCAATTAATCATATTACTTAAGAACTCCCACTTAGACAGACATCTCTCTAGTCATCTAAGTGATTACGTGATCCAAATCAACTAAACCATAACCGATCATCACGTGAGATGGAGTAGTTTTCAATGGTGAACATCACTATGTTGATCATATCTACTATATGATTCACGCTCGACCTTTCGGCCTCCGTGTTCCGAGGCCATATCTGCATATGCTAGGCTCGTCAAGTTTAACCTGAGTATTCTGCGTGTGCAAAACTGGCTTGCACCCGTTGTAGATGGACGAGAGCTTATCACACCCGATCATCACGTGGTGTGCAGGCACGACGAACTTTGGCAACGGTGCATACTCAGGAGAACACATCTTGATAATTTTTAGTGAGAGATCATCTTAAAATGCTACCGTCAATCAAAGCAAGATAAGATGCATAAAGGATAAACATCACATGCAATCAATATAAGTGATATGATATGGCCATCATCATCTTGTGCTTGTGATCTCCATCTCGAAGCAACCGTCATGATCACCATCGTCACCGGTAGCGACACCTTGATCTCCATCGTAGCATCGTTGTCGCCTCGCCAACTATTGCTTCTCGACTATCGCTACCGCTTAGTGATAAAGTAAAGCAATTACATGGCGTTGCATTTCATACAATAAGCGACAACCATATGGCTCCTGCCGATTGCCGATAACTCGGTTACAAAACATGATCATCTCATACAATAAAATATAGCATCACGTCTTGACCATATCACATCACAACATGCCCTGCAAAAACAAGTTAGACGTCCTCTACTTTGTTGTTGCAAGTTTTACGTGGCTGCTACGGGCTGAGCAAGAACCGTTCTTACCTACGCATCAAAAACCACAACGATAGTTCGTCAAGTTGGTGCTGTTTTAACCTTCGCAAGGACGAGCGTAGCCACTCAGTTCAACTAAAGTGAGAGAGAGACACCGCCATTACCTTTAAGCAACGAGTGCTCGCAGCGGTGAAACCAGTCTCGCGTAAGCGTCTGGCGTAATGTCGGTCGCGCCGCTTCATCTCACAATACCGCCCGAACCAAAAGTATGACATGCTGGTAAGCGGTATGACTTATATCGCCCACAACTCACTTGTGTTCTACTCGTGCATATGACATCAACGCATAAAACCTGGCTCGGATGCCCTTTGTTGGGGAACGTAGTAATTTCAAAAAAATTCCTACGCACACGCAAGATCATGGTGATGCATAGCAACGAGAGGGAGAGTGTTGTCTACGTGCCCTCGTGGAGCCAGGCGGAAGCGATCACAACGTAGAGGAAGTAGTCGACGTTCTCCTCGCGATCCAACCGATCCAAGCGCCCGTTACTCCGGCGCCTCCGAGTTCTTGGCACACGTACAGCTCGGTGGCGCTCCTCGGGCTCCGATCCAGCAAAGCTCCGGGGAGAGAGTTCCGTCAACCTGACGGCGTGGTGGCGATCTTGATGTTCTACCGGCGCAGGGCTTCGCCTAAGCACCGCTTCTGATTTGACCGAGGTGGAATATGGTGGAGGGGGCACCGCACGGCTGAGGAACGATCTCAAGGATCAACTTGTGTGTTCTAGGGTGCCCCCCTGCCCCCGTATATAAAGGAGCAAGGGGGAGGGCCGGCCGGCCCTAGGAGGCGCGCCAAGGGAGGGGGGAGTCCTCCTCCTAGTGGGAGTAGGACTCCCCTTTCCTAGTCCTACTAGGAAGAAGGAAGGGGGAAGGAAAGAGAGGGAGAGGGACAGGGAAAGGGGGGCTGCGCCCCCCCTCCTTGTCCAATTCGGACTCCCCGTGGGGGGGCGCGCGCCACCTCCTGGTGCAGCCCTCTCTCTCCCCTCTTGGCCCAATAAGGCCCATTACTTCCCATGGGGGTTCCGGTAACCCCTCCGGCACTCCGGTTTTCTCCGAAACTTCCGGAACCTTTCGGTGTCCGAATATAGCCGTCATATTTTTGAATCTTTGTGTCTCTAACATTTTGAGACTCCTCGTCATGTCCTTGTTCACATGCGGGACTCCGAACTCCTTCGGTACATCAAAATACACAAACTCATAACCGTCATCGAAACCTTAAGCGTGCGGACCCTACGGTTCGAGAACAATGTAGACATGACCGAGACACGTCTCCGGTCAATAACCAATAGCGGGACCTGGATGCCCATGTTGGTTCCTACATTTTCTCTGAAGATCTTTATCGGTCGAACCGCATAACAACATACGTTGTTCCCTTTGTCATCGGTATGTTACTTGCCCGAGATTCGATCGTCGGTATCCAATACCTAGTTCAATCTCGTTCTTTGGCAAGTCTCTTTACTCGTTCCGTAATACACCATCTCACAGCTAACTCATTAGTTGTAATGCTTGCAAGGCTTAGTGATGTGTATTACCGAGAAGGCCAGAGATACCTCTCCGAGCAATCGGAGTGACAAATCCTAATCTCGAAATCGCCAACCCAACATCTGCCTTTGGAGACACACTGTAGTACTCCTTTATAATCACCCGATTCGTTGTGACGTTTGGTAGTACCCAAAGTGTTCCTCCGGTAAGCAGGAGTTGCATAATCTCATAGTTATAGGAACATGTATAAGTCATGGATAAAAGCAAGAGCAACATACTACACGCTCGGGTGCTAAGCTAATGGAATGGGTCATGTCAATCAGATCATTCAACCACTGATGTGACCTTGTTAATCAAATGACAACTCCTTTGTCTATGGTTAGGAAACTTAACCATCTTTGATTAACAAGCTAGTCTAGTAGAGGCATACTAGTGACACTCTGTTTGTCTATGTATTCACACATGTATTACGTTTCCGGTTAATACATTTCTAGCATGAACAATAAACATTTATCATGATATAAGGAAATAAATAATAACTTTATTATTGCCTCTAGGGCATATTTCCTTCATCTTCCTATGTACATATTATGACAATGTATATATTATGATCAATATAATAAACCGGCGTCCTTGCTACAAGCAGGGCCTCTTCCGTTCTTCCAATGTTTCTTGGTTACAAGGGGGCTTCTGCTTCCAGAGCGATGACCTGTTTTGTCCATTAAACCGGCTATTGTGCCATCATACAGCTTGGGAGCTTCACACTCAAGGGGCCAAAGAGAGATCTGTCGCTATAAGCACGACTCAAACATAGGCACCCATTGGGCACAGCTCACAGAGTTACTTGGGGGCTCTTTGTGTAAGTAACAAAGAGTTTGAAAGGACCCTTGTAACCGGGTATTGACCCACGGCTTGGAAGCCTGGTGTATTCACCTAAAACCCCGGGTTAACCTGCCTTCATCAAGTAAGCCACTCCTATCCAGGTAATCCTGGCATGACCCGAGCGTTTGTGATTACTCTCATTGAGACCCTGAACTAGTCAAAGTTAAAACGACGATTGGTTAGTTGGAGGCCCATCTTAAAAGGCTTTGTCAAATGGTTTAACTCAGCGGCCTGGCAGCCCACGAAAAGCTTCAAATTTGGGCCTGGCAGCCCTCGAAAAGCCTCGACTACAAGTTTTTTATTTTCTTTGTTTTTTGCAAGTTTTATCCTTATTTGGTCACTGAGGGAGTCCTGGATTAGGGGGTGTCCGGATAGCCGAACTATCATCTTTGGCCGGACTCCTAGACTATGAAGATACAAGATTGAAGACTTCGTCCCGTGTCCGGATGGGACTTTCCTTGGCGTGGAAGGCAAGCTTGGCGATACGGATATGTAGATCTCCTACCATTGTAACCGACTCTGTGTAACCCTAACCCTATCGGGTGTCTATATAAACCGGAAGGTTTTAGTCCGTAGGACAGACATCAATCATACCATAGACTAGCTTCTAGGGTTTAGCCTCTCTGATCTCGTGGTAGATCTCCTCTTGTACTACCCATATCATCAATATTAATCAAGTAGGAGTAGGGTATTACCTCCATCGAGAGGGCCCAAACCTGGGTAAAAACATCGTGTCCCTTGTCTCCTGTTACCATCCGCCTAGACGCACAGTTCAGGACCCCCTACCCGAGATCCGTCGGTTTTGACACCGACATTGGTGCTTCGTCACCTATAGGCCCGATGGCTCCTTCGATCATCAACAACGACGCGGTCCAGGGTGAGACTTTTCTCCCCGGACATATCTTCGTATTTGGCGGCTTTGCACTGCGGGCCAATTCACTTGGCTATCTGGAGCAGATCGAAAGCTACGCCCCAGCCATCGTGTCAGATTTGGGAGTTTGAACTACACGGCCGACATCCGCAGAGACTTGATCTTGACGGATTCGAGCCACAGCCAAATGCGCCACACTTGTCTCGATGGGCACGATCTAGCTCTGCCACCGAGCAGTGTCACGGAGGCCGCACCAGCGTCCGCTCCGACCCTTAGCTCGGGGCCGACTCCCCCGATCGAGGACGAGTGGTTGGACACCGCCTCGGGGGCTACGATCTCAACGGCGATTGAGCCGAACTCCATCCCTGTCCTTTGCGAAGACCGTGATTCCAAGGCGCCGGACTCCTCTCCGGACTTTGAACCCTCCGCGTCCCTGCCAATCGAATCCGATTGGGCGCCGGTCATGGAATTCACTGCCGCGGACATCTTTCAGCACTCGCCCTTTGGCGACATCTTGAATTCACTAAAGTCTCTCTCTTTATCAGGAGAGCCACGGCGACTACGGACAGGAAGGTTGAGATCTGCGCAGCGAAGAAATTCAGCGCCCACCCACCACCCACTTTGTAGCCACTGTCGATGATTTAACCGACATGCTAGACTTCGACTCCGAAGACATCGACGGTATGGATGACGATGCCGGAGACGATCAAGACCCATCGCCTACAGGGCACTGGAAGGCCACCTTGTCATATGACATATACATGGTGGACATCCCAAAAGATAGGAATGGCGATGGAACGGCGGAGGATGACCCCTCCAAGAAACAACCCAAGCGCCGACGTCAGCGGCGCCGTTCTAAATCCCGCCACATTAAAAATGGTGATTCCGACACGGGAGATAATAACACCCCGGACAGTGCCGAAGACAACCCCCTCCAGCAGGATTCAGCACAGGAGGAGGGAGAAGCAAGTCCGCACGACAGTGCAGCAGAAAGAGAGGTAGAGGACGATAATTATGCGCCCCCTCCGAAGACGAGGCAAGCCTCGATGACGCCAATTTGTCGTGCTGAGGATCCCGCCGAACAGGAGCGTTTCAAACGCGGGCTTATGGCCACAGCAAGCAGCCTCAAGAAAAAGCAGCGACAGCTTAGAGTGACCAAGACTTGCTAGGCGACGGATGGACTGAAGTCCTTGCAGCCGAAGAGTATGAACTCGAACGCCCCTCCAAGTGATACCCCAAACGCAGGCTGCTACCCCAATTAGAGGAAGCAACACCCAAACCTACATCACCAGCGCATGAAGCGGCCGACCGGCCACCCCGTGGTCGCGACAGAGAGGCCTCTAGACCCTCCATTCAAGCCGCACTCCGACATCGCTCAAAAAGTACCAAGGCATGGGGAAACGCGCCAGACCTGCGAGACATATTGGAGGACAAGGCAAGGCAAACAAGATCGATCTACGGATCGCGTGGGCGCCACACAACACGTGATGATAACCGTCATGCCGGATACAACAACTCCGGCCGGGTCGAACACAGTAGACAAAGCTCATTTGAGCTGCGTCGTGATATAGCCCAATACAGAGGCGCCGCACACCCACTATGCTTCACGGATGAAGTAATGGATCATCAAATCCACGAGGGCTTCAAACCCGTAAACATCGAATCATACGATGGTACCCACGGATCCTGCGGTCCGGATCGAGGACTATCTCCTCCATATCCACATGGCCCGCGGTGATGATCTACATGCCATCAAATACGTCCCTCAAGCTTAAAGGACCAGCTCGGCATTGGCTTAACAGCTGCCGGCCAGAATCAATTGGTTGTTGGGAGGACACGGAAGCCGCATTCCTTGATAACTTCCGGGGCACATATGTGCGACCACCGACGCCGATGACCTTAGCCATATAATTCAGCAGCGGAAGAATCGGCGAGACAATTACGGGCCGCGGTTCCTAACAAAGAAAAATCAAATCGTCATTGTCCGGATGCGAGGCGCTAGCAGCCTTCAAACACAACATACGCCACGAGTGGCTAGCCCGGCACCTAGGGCAGGAAAAGCCGAAATCCATGGCAGCCCTCACCACACTCATGACCCGCTTTTGCGCGGGAGAGGACAGCTGGCTAGCTCGAAGCAACAACTTGGCCAAACACCATGGTAGTTCGGATACCAAGGACAGCAATGGCAGGTCGCGTCGCAACAAGAACAAGCGCCCGCGTGCGGCGATAATGCTGAAGATCTGGCGGTCAATGCCGGATTCGGAGGCTCTAAACCCGGTCGTGAAGAAGCCATTCAAAAGAAATACCCGGGACCCGTCCAACTTGGACCGAATACCGATCGCTTGTGCGGATACATGGCACCCCGAAAACCAGCCAACCACACTGCCGGTGTCAAAACCGGCGGATCTCGGGTAGGGGGTCCCGAACTGTGCGTCTAGGCGGATGGTAACAGGAGACAAGGGACACGATGTTTTACCTGTGTTGGGCCCTCTTGATGGAGGTAAAACCCTACGTCCTGCTCGATTGATATTGATATTGTGGATGTTTACAAGAGTGGATCTACCATGAGATCAAGGAGGCTAAACCCTAGAAGCTAGCCTATGGTATGATTGTAAGGGTTGTTGTGATAGTCCTACGGACTAGAGCCATCCGGTTTATATAGACACCGGAGAGGGCTAGGGTTACATAGAGTCGGTTACAATGGTAGGAGATCTACATATCCGTATCGCCAAGCTTGCCTTCCACGCCAAGGAAAGTCCCATCGGGACACGGGGTGAAGTCTTCAATCTTGTATCTTCATAGTCTTGGAGTCCGGTCGATGATGATAGTCCGGCCAATGATAGTTCGGCTGATGATGGTAGTCCGGCTATCCGGACACCCCCTAATCCAGGACTCCCTCAGCAGCCCCTGAACCAGGCTTCAATGACGATAAGTCCGGCGCGTATATTGCTTGGCATTGCAAGGCGGGTTCCTCCTCCGAATGATAGAAGATTGTGAACACCAGGATAGTGTCCGGCTCTGCAAAAAATAAATTCCACATTCCACCGTAGAGAGAGTAATATATACACAAGTTCAATCTGCTGACGTTTTCTGCGGCATGACGTCACGCAACTACCAAGCCATTATTTAAATCGTTTTTTACTTTACCACCTCAGCGCATTTAGCGAAGCGGTTTCCTTGGCACGTCTTGTCGAAGCAAAGATCGTGTTTCCCCTTAATCCAGGATTCTCATTAATACAGACGTGGGTAACCCAACCGCGCCCGTTCGCCACGCCCCCTCTATCGAAGGCGAGTCCCAAACGATCACGGAGACGGCTCTTGGTGTTCTCCCTCTTTATAACGGGACCAAGGCTCGTTTCTTTTTCTTTAATCCTCCATCGAATCCTCTCCACGCTCCAAGTTCCAGCACCTAGAGCTCCAGATTCGAGCGCTTTGGACTTTCAACGATGTCCGGTTCCGACCTCCAGGGCGGTGGATGCCCTCCTCCGTCACGGAGGAGGGCGTGCTAAAAGCTGCGGGAGGCCAAGTACATCTTATGAGATTTCGCGCAGGTTGCTCTGCCGAAGGGCAGGCCATCCCCACCCCCGAGCCCGGCGAGTATGTCGTTCAGATCCCACCTCCGTCGGTTTAGGCTTCCCGATGGATCCTCTTGTGAGAGGGCTCATGTTTTACTATGGGTTGGAATTCCACGATTTGGCTCCGAGTCCATCCTCCATATCTCCGCATTTATTGTCATCTGCGAAGCCTTCCTCGCGTCACCCCTCACTTGACTTGCGGTGAAGACCTTCAATGTGGCGCCGAAGATGATCGGGGCGTCAAGCGGAGTGTGGCGAAGCGGCCATAAGTAGGAGGGCGATGCCCGTGGCCCGCTGGCTCCTTCCAAGAGGAGCTCGGCCCGTGGCAGCAAGAGTGGTTCTATATTACCGTTCCGAGGGGCCACAGACAAAAGCCGCCGCCCTTATTCCGCCCGGGACCTCCACGACAATTGATGTCGTGAGTCAACCAAGGGCTCAACTGGGGCCGTCAAAGGGCGTGCCCCTCTTTGCGAGGGCGGATTCGGGATCTCCAAGCGAGGGAGATCGATATGGTGGTGGTGATGCAGGTTATGCTGATTCTGGCGTCTCCTTCCTGCAAACGCCGCCCTCTCCGGCTATGGGAGTTTAATCCGAGGGCCCACGGATTCTTCAACACTTCATGGGTATGACACCCACAGAGATGTACAAATTATTCTTCGGATCACAAGAGGTGCGTCCGGAATTGACCGAGGATGCTGGCCTAAGCTGCAATCGCCCGGATACTCAAGTAAGTAGTTCCGAGTCCGGACATACCGTTTGTTTTGCCTTTCGATGATTCGCTTTATGACCAACTTCCTTCTACACAGGAGTGGATAGCGGAAGCAAAATTAATACAGTGTCCGGCCCCCTCCCGAGACAGCGCGGATCCCGTGCTTTGGTCCGGATGCTTGAGGTTGCGCCTTGAGGAAGGCGAAGGGGAAGCAGGAAAGCTCTTGCCTCGCCTAAGGAGGCTCTTGAAAGAGGGGATCAAGAATCCCTCCCCCAAGGGAGAAGAGGACTGCCTCCGAGGACCCGGGGCAAAAGCCCCTAAGCGGGGAAGAAATCTTTGCCGGAGGGTCCTGCGTCGGGAGGCCCCGCCGCACAATCTCCCTTAATGAGTCAGCCCTCCAACGAGCCGTAAGTAGAAAGAAAGGGTTTTATAATAAGGGACATCCCTATTTGTGCTTCGAGGATAACTAAAGTTTTTACCTTGTAGTTCGGATCTCCGTCCTTCGCAAATGAGCTCGTCTTGAGGACCTTCGTCAGGAGATGATAGAGAGCGAGACGCCTCCGTCCGGGCGCCGTCGGATAGAGGCGGACGAGCCTGAAGTGTAAATCGCGGAGGAGCCCCGGTTTGGCAAAGCCGGATAGTTCGGCTCAAGCGGTGTATGCAGGTGAAGGATCTGCTGAGAAGGCGTCTATCTCGGAAGATCATACGCATTGATGAGCATGGTGATTGAAAGGATTTAAATCCGCCCGAAGGCGGATTACCTGATCTTGCGTCGGGGAGTTTCTTTGGCGAGGGTTTGAGGTACGTAAAATGACACACCTTTTAACAGTTTTGCATATAGAATGCGCCTGTATAGATAGTAGCCCCACGAGACTCGGTAGGTTGTCGAAATCGACAGCGTCTTGAGGATCAAAATCGCAGGTTTAAATTCCCGTCGTGCCGATGCGGTGGCGGGTCGTCCGAGGCCAGCGGACTGATGGAGTTGCTGAACTAAAGCGGCAACTCGATGCTGCGGATCACGGACATCACGCGGTCAACAAAGCGACTTGATGAGTCGCAAGGTAAGTGTTACTGCGCGGTCACTTGGTAAGGGAGCCGAAGCCATCTCCTTACAACATGTGCGTGAAATGCAGATAGTGCCGCTGCCGTGGAGAGCCATCGGGCCGAACTTGCTCAAGCAAAGGAGCAGGCCAGAAGGAGTAATGTCTGGCGGCCTCGAGGCGGCCGAGGAGTTAAGCGGCGAAAGGGTCGCAAACAGCCGGAGAAGGAAAGAGATAGCCGAAATGGCCGTGAAGTTAAAAGATGCTACCGACCGCAATGAGGCTCTTGGGAAGGAGCGCCTAGCGGGGCAAGAAGACCTGCGGAAGGCCACCGCCGAAGCCAAGAATGCCCGCTCTGCAATGCGGGCTATGAAGGAAGAGCTGCGCCAGGCCGGAGATATTGTAGCTGGCAAGCCTTTTCTGCTGCGCCGAAGGTTCACGGATCCAAAATATGCTCAGCTGGGCCAACTGTGGTGTCCGGAGGACCCTTATATGGACTTAGCAGCGAGTGCGGCGAATGCCCTTGTGCATTTTCGAAGCCAGAAGGATCACAAGACGGAAGAGCTGTTTTGGTCTCAATTCCATAGTCCGGGCGTTCACTTCACTGACCGACCGTTTGGCTGAGTGGGCTGAGCTAAATAGGTTGTCGGCGTGCTATGACGGATATAGTGACCCATATCCCGCCGGATAGGCCCCAACCGAAGAGTTACTTTGGCTTATTGCAGCAATTTCTTGGGGCGGTGCCGCATATCAAGGCGATGAAGCGGTCGGCCTGCATAGAGGGTGCGCGGATGGCGCTTCGCCCGTGTGAAGACACATTGGGCGAAGATGGATGCCACGCTGTTGCGACCCAGTTCGGATGATAACGGTTACCCGCCGAGCACTATTTTGGCGAAGTGCTGCGTGGTGCTCGTGTAATAGAGTCGCGATGCTAAAAAATGTTACGTTGAATGAACGTTTATATGACAACGATATTTACGATGTAAGCGCCTTTTATACTTGTGCGTTCAAGTAATAGAATATCTCCTATGCGGCCGTTCATGTATACGTGTGTATAACCTGAAAGATGGCGATGTCGGCTTCAGCCCCCCACGCACAAGGTGCGGGGTGTTCGCAAAAAAGCGCGTTTTCACACTTAATCCGGCGTCTCGGTCCTGTAAAGGAGGTGGTAGCATAGCAAGCGAGGCAACCGGACTATAATGCTTTATCACTTTCACTTAGCCATGGAGTTCGAGGGTGGGGCTACGACATAGCCCACAGGGCACCGCGCTCTCGAATTGAAGCGCGTATGTGCCTGGCCGGAAAGCGGCCCTTCGTCAAAGCGGAGGAATCCTAAACATTCCCATGGTCGATCAAGTGGTTGACCGGTCTCGTTGTATCATGACGGTCAGTTTTGGCTTTCTCTCTTGAGGTGCTCGCCCGGTGACTGAGGCACAATCGCGATAGTTCTCCACGGAGCAGCGTTAGCCGATGATATGGAGCGTAAGGCAGCAAAACACAGGAGCCGGGCAAACCCAACATTTGACCAAAGACATGATTCGGAGCTGATGCATATAAGGCCCTAACTCGAGACGCCGAACACTCCACGAAGGTGTTCGGTCTTTATAATAGCGGGCAAAACAAAGCCCAAGCCCCTTGTGTCCAGTGCAGGCAGGTTCTTACAGCGGCCGATGCCAAAATGCCGATCTCCACTCTGGTTATAATGATAAACCAGGGGATTATAGCAACAAGAGACGATAAGAAAGGTTTACGTGGGGTCTTAGTCTGAAAAGAGTCCTTACAACGGGTCCCTCTTGCGTCTGCGCTTTGTGTCTCCATTGTGCCGTATCCTGGACGGGTGTGCACGATGTTCATCTGTAAAAGGAGAGGAACTTGGTTGGAAAAGAAATCGTGCGAGAAAGTGCATAAAAAATTGAAATATAGATTAAGAAAGCTGAGCCTATGCTAGCTCATTATAGCTTATATGTGCAAACCCTTCTGAAGGGATGTGCGGCTAGGTAGCCCCTAGCTTATTTATTCCGGACTCGTCCAGCCGTGTCCGGGGTCTCAGGCGACCTTTTAATGAAATGATGCCACGTGGACCGTGAAGGAAATATGCCCTAGAGGCAATAATAAAGTTATTATTTATTTCCTTATATCATGATAAATGTTTATTATTCATGCTAGAATTGTATTAACCGGAAACATAATACATGTGTGAATACATAGACAAACATATAGTCACTAGTATGCCTCTACTTGACTAGCTCATTAATCAAAGATGGTTATGTTTCCTAACCATAGACATGTGTTGTCATTTGATTAATGGGATCACATCATTAGGAGAATGGTGTGATTGACATGACCCATTCCGTTAGCCTAGCACTTGATCGTTTAGTATATTGCTATTGCTTTCTTCATGACTTATACATGTTCCTGTAACTATGAGATTATGCAACTCCCGTTTACGGAGGAACACTTTGGGTGCTACCAAAGCGTCCTGGCAACGCTGGGTGATTATAAAGGAGTACTACAGTTGTCTCCAAAGGTACATGTTGGGTTGGCGTATTTCGAGATTAGGTTTTGTCACTCCGATTGTCGGAGAGGTATCTCTAGGCCTTCTCGGTAATACACATCACATAAGCCTTGCAAGCATTGCAACTAATAAGTTAGTTGTGAGATGATGTATTACGGAACGAGTAAAGAGACTTGCCGGTAACGAGATTGAACTAGGTATTGGATACCGACGATCAAATTTCGGGCAAGTAACATACCGATGACAAAGGGAACAACGTATGTTGTTATGCGGTTTGACCGATAAAGATCTTCGTAGAATATGTAGGAACCAATATGGGCATCGAGGTTCCGCTATTGGTTATTGACCGAGAATAGTTCTAGGTCATGTCTACATAGTTCTCGAACCCGTAGGGTCCATGCAACAACGTTACGATGACAGTTTATTATGATTTTATAAGTTTTGATGTGCGAAGTTTGTTGAGTCCCGGATGTGATCACGGACATGACGAGGAGTCTCGAAATGGTCGAGACATAAAGATCGATATATTGGAAGCCTATGTTTGGACTTGGAAAGGTTCCGGATGAAAGCGAGATTTTACGGGAACACCGGGGTTACGGAACCCTCCCGGGGTCAATGGGCCTTGATGGGCCATAAGGGAGAAGAGGAGGGCCGGCCAGGGCAGGCGCGCCCCTCCCCTCTAGTCCGAATAGGACAAGGAGAAGAGGCGGCGCCCCTCCCTCTTCCCCTTCCCCAAGACCTAATCCAACTAGGAAAGGGGGAGTCCTACTCCGGTGGGAGTAGGACTCCTCCAGCGCCCTCCCTAGGGCCGGCCGCACTTCTTGCTCCTTTATATACGGGGGCAGGGGGGCACCCCATGACACACAAGTTGATCTACGTGATCGTTCCTTAGCCGTGTGCGGTGCCCCCCCTCCACCATATTCCACCTCGGTCATATCGTCGCAGAGTTTAGGCGAAGCCCTGCGCCGGTGGAGCATCATCATCGTCACCACTCCGTCGTCTTGTGGAACTCATCCCGGCGCTTTGCTGGATCGGAGCCCGGGATCGTCATCGAGCTGAGCGTGTGCTGAACTTCCGGAGGTGCCGTGCGTTCGGTACTTGGATCGGTCGGATCGTGAAGACGTCTGACTACATCAACAGCGTTGTTATAACGCTTCCGCTTACGGTCTCACGAGTGCGTGGACACACTCTCCCCTCTCGTTGCTCTGCCATCACCATGATCTTGCGTGTGCGTCGGACATTTTTGGAAATGACTACGTTCCCCAACAGTGGTATCAGAGCTAGGTTTTATGCGTAGATGTCATATGCACGAGTAGAACACAAGTGAGTTGTGGGCGATATAAGTCATACTGCTTACCAGCATGTCATACTTTGGTTCAGCGGTATTGTGAGATGAAGCGACCCGGACCGACATTACGCGTGCGCTTACGCCGAGACTGGTTTCACCGCTTGAGCACTCGTTGCTTAAAGGTGACCGGCGGGTGTCTGTCTCTCTCACTTTAGTTGAACCGAGTGTGGCTACGCCCGGTCCTTGCGAAGGTTAAAACAGCACCAACTTGACAAACTATCATTGCGGTTTTGATGCGTAGGTAAGAACGGTTCTTGCTCAGCCCGTAGCAGCCACGTAAAACTTGCAACAACAAAGTAGAGGACGTCTAACTTGTTTTTGCAGGGCATGTTGTGATGTGATATGGTCAAGGCGTGATGCTATATTTTATTGTATGAGATGATCATGTTTTGTAACCGAGTTATCGGCAATCGGCAGGAGCCATATGGTTGTCGCTTTATTGTATGAAATGCAAACGCCATGTAATTGCTTTACTTTATCACTAAGCGATGGCGATAGTCGTAGAAGGAATAATTGGCGAGGCGACAACGATGCTACGATGGAGATCAAGGTGTGTCGGCGCGGTGACGATGATGATCACGACGGTGCCGGAGATGGAGATCACAAGCACAAGATGATGATGGCCATATCATATCACTTATATTGATTGCATGTGATGTTTATCCTTTATGCATCTTATTTTGCTTTGATTGGCCGGTAGCATTATAAGATGATCTCTCACTAAATATCAAGAAGTGTTCTCCACGAGTATGCACCGTTGCGGAAGTTCTTCGTCTTTGAGACACCACGTGATGATCGGGTGTGATAGGCTCTACGTTCAAATACAACGGGTGCAAAACAGTTGCACACGCGGAATACTCAGGTCAAACTTGGCGAGCCTAGCATATACAGATATGGCCTCGAGCACGGAGACCGAAAGGTCGAACGTGAATCATATAGTAGATATGATCAACATAGTGATGTTCACCATTGAAACTACTCCATCTCACGTGATGATCGGACATGGTTTAGTTGATTTGGATCACGTAATCACTTAAATAACTAGAGATGTCTATCTAAGTGGGAGTTCTTTAGTAATATGATTAATTGAACTTAAATTTATCATGAACTTAGTACTGATAGTATTTTGCTTGTCTATGTTTCTTTGTAGATAGATGGCTCGTCTTTGTTGTTCCGTTGAATTTTAATGCGTTCCTTGAGAAAGCAAAGTTGAAAGATGATGGTAGCAATTACGGATTGGGTCCGTAATCGAGGATTATCCTCATTGCTGCACGGAAGAATTACGTCTGGAAGCACCGCTGGGTGCCAGGCCTGCTGCTGATGCAACTGCCGGCGTTAAGAACGTCTGGCGAAAGCAAAAGCTGATGACTACTCGATAGTTCGATTGTGCCATGCTACGGCTTAGAACCGGGCCTTCAACGACGTTTTGAGCGTCATGGAGCATATGAGATGTTCCAGGAGTTGAAGTTAATATTTCAAGCAAATGCCTGGATTGAGAGATATGAAGTCTCCAATAAGTTCTATAGCTGCAAGATGGAGGAGAATAGTTATGTCAGTGAACACATACTCAAAATGTCTGGGTATAATAATCACTTGATTCAACTGGGAGTTAATCTTCCTGATGATAGTGTCATTGATAGATTTCTTCAATCACTGCCACGAAGCTACAAGAGCTTCGTGATGAACTATAACATGCAAGGGATGGACAAGTCTATTCGAGCTCTTCGCAATGCTAAAAGCAGCGGAGGTAGAAATCAAAAGGAGCATCAAGTGTTGATGGTTAACAAGACCACCAGTTTCAAGAAAAAGGGCAAAGGGAAGAAGAAGGGAACTTCAAGAAGAACAGCAAACAAGTTGCTTCTCAAGAGAAGAAACCCAAGTCTGGACCTAAGCACAGCCCGAAATCTTGGACCTTTGGAAGCGGAACTGCCCCAAGTATTTGGCGGATAAGAAGGATGGCAAGGTGAACAAAGGTATATGTGATATACATGTTATTGATGTGTACCTTACTAATACTCATGATAGTACACAGGTATTTGATACTGGTTACATTGCTAATATTTGCAACTCGAAGCAGGAACTACGGATTAGCGAAGATTGGCTAAGGGCGAGGTGACGATGCGCGTGGGAAATGGTTCCAAAGTCGATGTGATCGCGGTCGGCACGCTACCTCTACATCTACCATCGGGATTAGTTTTAGACCTAAATAATTGTTATTTGGTGCCGGCGTTAAGCATGAACATTATATCTGGATCTTGTTTGATGCGAGACGGTTATTCATTTAAGTCAGAGAATAATGGTTGTTCTATTTATATGAATAATATATTTTATGGTCATGCACCCTTGAAGAGTGGTCTATTTTTATTGAATCTCGATAGTAGTAATACACATATTCATAGTGTTGAAACCAAAAGAGACAGAGTTGATAATGATAATGCAACTTATTTGTGCCACTGCCGTTTGGGTCATATCGGTGTAAAACGCATGAAGAAACTCCATACTGATGGACTTTTGGAATCACTTGATTATGAATCACTTGATACTTGCGAACCGTGCCTCATGGGCAAGATGACTAAAACGCCGTTCTCCGGAACTATGGAGCGAGCAAAGGATTTGTTGGAAATCATACATACTGATGTTTGTGGTCCAATGAATGTTGAGGCACGCGGTGGGTATCGTTATTTTCTCACCTTCACAGATGATTTGAGCAGATATGGGTATATCTACTTAATGAAACATAAGTCTGAAACATTTGAAAAGTTCAAGGAATTTCAGAGTGAAGTGGAGAATCATCGTAACAAGAAAATAAAATTTCTACGATATGATCATGGAGGAGAATATTTGAGTTCTGAGTTTGGTCTGCACTTGAAACAATGCGGAATAGTTTAGCAGCTCACGCCATACCGGAACACCTGGCGAAATGGTGTGTCCGAGCGTCGTGTCGTACTTTACTAGATATGGTGCGATCTATGATGTCTCTTACTGATTTACCGCTATCGTTTTGGGGTTATGCTTTAGAGGCGGCCGCATTCACGTTAAATAGGGCACCATCAAAATCCGTTGAAAGCGACACCTTATGAACTATGGTTTAGCAAGAAACCAAAGTTGTCGTATCTTAAAGTTTGGGGCTGCGATGCTTATGTGAAGAAACTTCAACCAGATAAGCTCGAACCTAAATCGGAGAAATGTGTCTTCATAGGATACCCAAAAGAGACTATTGGGTACACCTTCTATCACAGATCTGAGGGCAAGATTTTCGTTGCTAAATTCGGATCCTTTCTAGAAAAAGAGTTTCTCTCGAAAGAAGTGAGTGGGAGGAAAGTAGAACTTGATGAGATAATCAGATCTGTTCCTTATTGGAAAATAGTTCATCACAAGAACCGGTTCTGTGACAACTACACCAATAAGTGAGGAAGCTAATGATATTGATCATGAAACTTGAGATCAAGTTTCTCTTGAACTTCGTGGGTCAACTAGAGTAAGATCCGCACTTTTGAGTGGTACGGTAATCCTATTCTGGAAGTCATGTTACTTGACCATGGCAAACCTACAAACTATGAAGAAGCGATGGTAAGCCCAGATTCCGCAAAATGGCTGGAAGCCATGAAATCTGAGATGGGATCCATGTATGAGAACAAAGTATGGACTTTGGTTGACTTGCCCGATGATCGGCAAGCCATTGAGAATAAATGGATCTTTAAGAAGAAGACTGACGCTGATGGTAATGTAAGCATCTATAAAGCTCGACTTGTTGCGAAAGGTTTTCGACAAGTTCAAGGGGTTGACTACGATGAGACTTTCTCACCCGTGGCGATGCTTAAGTCTGTCCGAATCATGTTAGCAATTGCTGCATTTTATGATTATGAAATTTGGCAAATGGATGTAAAAACTGCATTCTTGAATGGATTTCTAGAAGAAGAGTTGTATATGATGCAACCAGAAGGTTTTGTTGATCCAAAGGGTGCTAACAAAGTGTGCAAGCTCCAGCGATCAATTTATGGTGCAGTGCAAGCCTCTCGGAGTTGGAATAAACGCTTTGATAGTGTGATCAAAGCATATGGTTTTATCTGAGACTTTTGGAGAAGCCTGTATTTACAAGAAAGTGAGTGGGAGCTCTGTAGCATTTACGATATTATATGTGGACGACATATTATTGATTGGAAATGATATAGAATTTCTGGATAGCATAAAAGGATACTTGAATAAAAGTTTTTCAATGAAAGACCTCGGAGAAGCTGCTTACATATTGGGCATCAAGATTTATAGAGATAGATCAAGGCAACTTAATTGGACTTTCGTAGCACATACCTTGATAAAGTTTTGAAAAAGTTCAAAATGGATCAGGCAAAGAAAGGTTTTTTACTTGTATTACAAGGTGTGAAATTGAGTCAGACTCAATGCCCGACCACAGCAGAAGATAGAGAGAAAATGAAAGATGTTCCCTATGCTTCAGCCATAGGCTCTATCATGTATGCAATGTTGTGTACCAACCTGACGTATGCTTAGCAATAAGCTTGGCAGGAAGGTACCAAAGTAATCCAGGAGTGGATCACTGGACAGCGGTCAAGAACATCCTGAAATACGAAAAGGACTAAGGATATGTTTCTCGTATATGGAGGTGACAAAGAGCTAGTCATAAATGGTTACGTCGATGCAAGCTTTGACACTGATCCGGACGATTCTAAATCGCAAACCGGATACGTGTTTTTATTAAGCGGTGGAGCTGTCGGTTGGTGCGATTCTAAACAAAGCGTCATGGCGGGATCTACATGTGAAGCGGAGTACATAGCTGCTTCGGAAGCAGCAAATGAAGGAGTCTGGATGAAAGAGTTCATTTCCGATCTAGGTGTCATACCTAGTGCATCGGGACCAATGAAGATCTTCTGTGACAATCTTTGGTGCAATTGCCTTGGCAAAGGAATCCAGATTTCACAAGAGGACCAAGCATATCAAGAGACGCTTCAATTCCATTCGGGACCAAGTCCAAGTGGGAGACATAGAGATTTGCAAGATACATATGGATCTGAATGTTGCAGACCCGTTGGCTAAGCCTCTTCCACGAGCAAAACATGATCAGCACCAAGACTCCATGGGTGTTAGAACCATTACTGTGTAATCTAGATTATTGACTCTAGTGCAAGTGGGAGACTGAAGGAAATATGCCCTAGAGGCAATAATAAAGTTATTATTTATTTCCTTATATCATGATAAATGTTTATTATTCATGCTAGAATTGTATTAACGGAAACATAATACATGTGTGAATACATAGACAAACATATAGTCACTAGTATGCCTCTACTTGACTAGCTCATTAATCAAAGATGGTTATGTTTCCTAACCATAGACATGTGTTGTCATTTGATTAATGGGATCACATCATTAGGAGAATGGTGTGATTGACATGACCCATTCCGTTAGCCTAGCACTTGATCGTTTAGTATATTGCTATTGCTTTCTTCATGACTTATACATGTTCCTGTAACTATGAGATTATGCAACTCCGTTTACGGAGGAACACTTTGGGTGCTACCAAAGCGTCACTGGCAATCGGGTGATTATAAAGGAGTACTACAGGTGTCTCCAAAGGTACATGTTGGGTTGGCGTATTTCGAGATTAGGTTTTGTCACTCCGATTGTCGGAGAGGTATCTCTAGGCCTTCTCGGTAATACACATCACATAAGCCTTGCAAGCATTGCAACTAATAAGTTAGTTGTGAGATGATGTATTACGTAACGAGTAAAGAGACTTGCCGGTAACGAGATTGAACTAGGTATTGGATATCGACGATCAAATCTCGGGCAAGTAACATACCGATGACAAAGGGAACAACGTACGTTGTTATGCGGTTTGACCGATAAAGATCTTCGTAGAATATGTAGGAACCAATATGGGCATCGAGGTTCCGCTATTGGTTATTGACCGAGAATAGTTCTAGGTCATGTCTACATAGTTCTCGAACCCGTAGGGTCCGCACGCTTAACGTTACGATGACAGTTTATTATGATTTTATAAGTTTTGATGTACGAAGTTTGTTCGGAGTCCCGGATGTGATCACGGACATGACGAGGAGTCTCGAAATGGTCGAGACATAAAGATCGATATATTGGAAGCCTATGTTTGGACTTCGGAAAGGTTCCGGATGAAAACGGGATTTTACGGGAACACCGGGGGGTCAATGGGCCTTGATGGGCCATAAGGGGGAAGAGGAGGGCCGGCCAGGGCAGGCCGCGCGCCCCCTCCCCCTCTAGTCCAAATAGGACAAGGAGAAGGGGGGGGGCGCCCCCCTCCCTCTTCCCCCTTCCCCAAGACCTAATCCAACTAGGAAAGGGGGGGGGAGTCCTACTCCCGGTGGGAGTAGGACTCCTCCAGGCGCGCCTCCCTAGGGCCGGCCGCACCCCCCCTTGCTCCTTTATGCTCTGAGGCAGGGGCACCCCATGACACACAAGTTGATCTACGTGATCGTTCCTTAGCCGTGTGCGGTGCCCCCCTCCACCATATTCCACCTCGGTCATATCGTCAGCAGAGTTTAGGCGAAGCCTGCGCCGGTGGAGCATCATCATCGTCACTGCGCCCGTCGTCTTGTGGAACTCATCCCGACGCTTTGCTGGATCGGAGCCGGGGATCGTCATCGAGCTGAACGTGTGCCGAACTCGGAGGTGCCGTGCGTTCGGTACTTGGATCGGTCGGATCGTGAAGACGTACGACTACATCAACCGCGTTGTTATAACGCTTCCGCTTACGGTCTACGAGGGTACGTGGACACACTCTCCCCTCTTGTTGCTATGCCATCACCATGATCTTGCGTGTGCGTAGGAAATTTTTTGAAATTACTACGTTCCCCAACAGACCGGGCATTTTAAGCGTAAGAGACGCGTAATGTGGTATTGCATTGAAGCGGACGAAAGCTTCCCGTCCCAGTGATGCTTGATAGCTATTTTTAAATGGGGCGACATGAAAGGTTAGCTTTTCTCGTCGGAAGTTGTCAGGTGACCCGAACACAACTTCTAGTAATAATGAAACTGTGCACCTGGCGTAAGGGCCTGGCGCCACTCCTTTTGAAGGAAGTGCGGCTATGCCGAATTGCAGTATGGTCTATCCCAACTTGCGGATTGTGTCCGGATCTAGCAGGTTTAAGTCACCGCCGTCGTCCATCAAAACCTGCGTGAATTGCAGTCCGTCTATTATGGGATCCAATATCAGGGCAGTCTATCCTGCGTTCCGGATACTTCTGGACTAATCCAGATGGTCGAAAGTGATTGGTTTAGACATCCAATATCGGTGTTCCACTGAGGTGGGCCGTGCGACACTTGTCTTAGCGAGTGCCGTTGTTGGTTTTCCGTACTATCACGTGAAGCGAGTTTACTGTTTTGACTTCTTGTGGGAAAGTCTTTTGACTTCCGGTGCTCTGCTGGTGGGGTTCGTCATCGTCCTCGCTTGGCGCATCGAGCCCCTTGTGTCCGGCGTTGAGTCTGCCGGACTGTTTAAAAACCCAACAATTTCGGTTGGTATGGTTTGCAGGCCTTCCGGGGGTACTGTGGATTTGACATATCCGATCTAAAATTTTGTTTAAATTTGATAGCTCGTCTCTGTTGTCCTTAAGAGGCCGTGTTTTATTGTTTGGCCGCGAGCTTTTGAATCCGGCGTTGACCGCCGTGCCCTTTGGGCTTTTTTCTTTATTCCGGCGCTGATCTTTCCTGCGCCGTGACTTTCCGTTTCCATCTCTGATCTCGGATGTACTCGGGTCGCTGGTGCTGCATCTTGCTAGCCAGCTGTCTTCTCCTAGCATAAGCGCGTCATGAGGCTTGTTAAGCGGCCATTGTTCTTGGCTTCTCTTGGCGAGGTGTCAGCGAGCCATTCATCTCGGACGTTGTGCTTAAAAGCTGCTAAGGCTTCCGCGTTCGGACAGTCGACTATTTGGTTCTTTTTGGTAAGGAACCTGTTCCAGAATTTGCGCGCTGACTCTCCGGGCTGTTGAGTTATATGACTCAGATCGTCTGCATCCGGAGGGCGGACGTAAGTCCCTTGAAAATTTGCTCTAAACGCGTCCTCAAGTTCTTCCCAACTTCCAACAGTGTTTTCTGGGAGGCTTTTTAGCCAGTGCCGAGCTGGCCCTTTGAGCTTGAGGGGTAGGTATTTTATGGCGTGGAGATCATCTCCTCTAGCCATGTGTATGTGTAGTATGTAATCTTCTATCCAGACTCCGGGGTCTGTTGTGCCGTCGTATGCCTCTATGTTCATGGGTTTGAACCCTGCTGGAAATTCATGATCCAGCACCTCATCGGTAAAACATAGCGGGTGTGCGGCGCCCCTGTATTTGGGTGTGCCGCTGTCTTCGAACACTTGTTGTGTTGTATTGCTTCCTGGGGCCCTCTTTTTTGGCCTGTAGATGGACCTAGTTGGGCCGTCCATTTTCCCAGGAATATAATTCGCGGCCCCGCTTGTCGCTTTTGGCCTATCATCTGGCCGTCTATCCGGCCAGGTGGCCTCTTTATTTTTTGACTGTGAAGGCTCTATGGCTTCCTCGTCAAATTCTGGCAGCAACTTGCGCTTCGGGTAGCTCTTAGTTTGATGGCCATTGCCATATTTGTATGCAGTCTTGAATACTTTGCTCCACTTCATTCTGAGCGTGTCTTCTGCTGTTTTGAGCTTCCGTTTCGCTTTCTTCAAACTTCTTGCAGTGGCGACGAGTTTTTTGTGTGTGTTCTTGTGCTCCGGTGTTGTGTCCGGACTGTTGATTGCTCTGTGAAGGGGTTGATTATCCGGCTCGTCCTGTTCGTCGTCCACTGGTTTGCCCTGCTCTATCGCTGGGTCGTTAGGAAGGCTGCTTTGATCGAGACGGGACTTAGGGCGGCGTCTACGTCGCCGTTTTGGTTCTTTATCAGCGGGATTATCCTCTACCGCGTCCCGTTGTTCCTTGTTATCGCTTCCCTTTGGGGTGTCCACCATGTATATGTCGTATGACGAGGTGGTCTTCCAGTGTCCTGTAGGCACTGGTTCTTGGTAGTCTCCGGCATCGTCGTCCATACCGTCGATGTCTTGAGTCGTAATGGTCAATCGTCGGTTAAATCGTCGAGGTGGCTCTGAAGTGGGTGGTGGGTGGGCTCTGAATTTCTTCGTCGTCTGCGTCCCAACCATCCTGGTCGTAGCTTCGGCCAGGCTCTCCGGATAGCGAGAGATGCTTGATGAATTTATGATATCGCCGAAGGCGAGTGTTGAAAGATGTCCGCAGCGGTGAATTCCATGACCGGGCGCCCAATCGGATTCGACCGGCAGGGCGCAGGAGGTTGAGTCCGGCAGAGTCCGCACCTCGGAGTCATGAGATTTATGCGGGACAAGGTAAGTGTTCGCTCCATCGCCGTCACGAGTTGCAGCTCCCGAGGCGGTGTCCAGCCATCCGTCCTCGATCCGGCGATCGGCTCCGGACTATGGGTCGGGCCGGATTCGTGTCTGGCCTCAAGGTGCTGTCGGCGGCGAGTTAGGTCATGCCCATCGTGACAGTAGCGGCACACTCGGCTGTGGCTCAGATCCATCGAAGATCAAGTCCCCACGGATATCGGCCGTGAAGTTTAGGTTTCAAACCTGACTCGACGGCCAGAGGCGTAGCTTCGATCTGCTCCGGATGGCCAAGTGAGTTGGCCCGCGGTCTGCTGCCGAATCTGAAGATCTGTCCGGGAAAAAGTCTCACCCAGGACTGCGTCGTTATCGATTGAAGAGGCCATCACGCCTATCGGTGGCGACACGAAGGAACTCTCAATGAAAGCACCAATGTCGGTGTCAAAACCGGCGGATCTCGGTAGGGGGTCCCGAACTGTGCGTCTAGGCGGATGGTAACAGGAGACAAGGGACACGATGTTTTACCCAGGTTCGGGCCCTCTTGATGGAGGTAAAACCCTACGTCACCTTTCGATTGATATTGATATTGTGGATGTTTACAAGAGTGGATCTACCACGAGATCAAGGAGGCTAAACCCTAGAAGCTAGCCTATGGTATGATTGTAAGGGTTGTTCTGATAGTCCTACGGACTAGAGCCATCCGGTTTATATAGACACCGGAGAGGGCTAGGGTTACATAGAGTCGGTTACAATGGTAGGAGATCTACATATCCGTATCGCCAAGCTTGCCTTCCACGCCAAGGAAAGTCCCATCCGGACACGGGGTGAAGTCTTCAATCTTGTATCTTCATAGTCTTGGAGTCCGGTCGATGATGATAGTCCGGCCAATGATAGTTCGGCTGATGATGGTAGTCCGGCTATCCGGACACCCCCTAATCCAGGACTCCGTCACACACCAACAGGGATTATTGGGTGTTCAAGCAAGCAGGCAAGCTAAGCGCCGAAAACAATGACAAGGGGCTGCATAGCGATGACGAGAAGGAGCCCCAGCCGCCGAACAATAGAGGACACAAGGGTTTTCCCCCACAAGTGCGGACGGTGAACATGATATACGCAACCCATATACCCAAAAGGGAGCGGAAGCGTGCGCTAAGGGACGTATATGCGATGGAGCCAGTCGCCCCGAAGTTCAACCCATGGTCTTCCTGCCCGATCACCTTTGATCGAAGGGACCATCCCACTAGCATCAGTCACGGCGGTTTCGCCGCATTGGTTCTCGACCCAATCATCGGCCATTTCACCTCACTAGAGTCCTGATGGACGGCGGCAGAGCCTGAACTTGCTTTATCGGGATACGGTCGCAAAATGGGCATAGACCCTCAAGGATTAAACCCACAAAGACGACCTTTAAAGGCGTCATACCAGGTGTAGAGGCCAATTATGCGAGCTCGATTACACTCGGCGGTCTTGGATCCCGGATAACTTCCGGCGAAGAGTTAATCTTCGACATAGTCCCGTTCGCGGCGGCTATCACGCCTTTGCTCGGACGAACCGCATTGCAAAGTTCAATGCGGTGCCGCACTTTTCATACCTCAAGCTCAAGATGCCAGGCCCTCGAGGAGTAATCACGGTCAATGGAAACACCAAACGCTCTCTCCGAATGGAGGAGCACACGGCGGCCCTCGCAGCGGAGGTGCAAAGCAGCCTCTCACAGCAATTCTCTAGTCCGGCCACTAAATGTCCGGACACTATCAAGCGCACCCGGAGTAACCTACAACAAGACCGCCTGGCACGATCCAAGCACGCGTAGCAATCCGGCCCCAACCCCAGCCCTCGCGAAACTACGAAGCCAGTACTACACGCACATAACAACGCTCTGGAGATACCATGGGCATAAGGGGAGGGGCACGACCACGGCACGCCCAGAATGCGGCTCAACCGCACCAGGGGCTCCCGATTGTGTCATTCTTTTTCTTTTTTCTTTTTTCTTACTTTCAGGACTCTGTTCTCCAGAAGCCCTGTCCGGCATTCGCGCCGAATACACGAT
Organism: Aegilops bicornis; assembly: GCA_021605145.1. Taxonomy (NCBI): domain Eukaryota; kingdom Viridiplantae; phylum Streptophyta; class Magnoliopsida; order Poales; family Poaceae; genus Aegilops; species Aegilops bicornis. The sequence goes on from CM038674.1 coordinate 696,078,749, forward strand.
GCAACAGCCAGGGAAGCAGAAAACTGCGTCGAGTGTTGAGGTGGTCTTTTGTTACGAGCATTATACCTGTTTTACATGCCATCCCGCAGCTTACCCCTGGAGGGGGACATATCAAATAGTCCCATCCCTTGCTTATCGCACAATTTGTATCGTTCTGCTTTTATTTGCAGTTTCTTTTTAATAACCAATATATAGGTCTTGCCTATTATTGCTTTCTTTATCTATATATATGTTCATTTCATGACATGTTGCACCCGTACACTTTGGTACTGCCAATACACCAGGGGCTTCAGTAACCCAAAAGTATGGTGTGATAAGTCCGAACACTTTCACAAGTGTGGCACCCCGAACTTATAGCATTATATGCATCGGCTCCGAATCATGTCTAGGGTCAATAGTTGAGTTTGCCCGGCTCCTATGTTTTGGTACCTTACGTTCCGTTATATCGGCTAAGGTAGCACTAGGAGAACCACTGTGATTGTGCCCCGGTTGAGCTGGGTTGAGCACCTCAGTGGAGAAAGCTAAAACTGACCGTCATGATAGGGTGAGAGTCGGTCGATGTTCGAGAGGTTTTTTCGGGTCCCTAAAGACTTATGCCGCTTAGAGCGATGAATCGGCATTGTCCGGCCAAGGCGTGGATAGTGCCCCGAACTCGGTCTTCCGAATACTAGGGGCTTCGCCGAAATTTAAAATTATAGAATTCTATGGCTAAGTGAGAGTGTTCAAGCACTATAAGTCCGGTTGCCTTGTTCGTTGCGTTGAGCGCCTCCCTCGATGGACCCAAGAATGGGAACAAGAGCGCTCAAATTTATCCCGAACACCCCAGCACTCGTGGCATGGGGGCTGAAGCTAACGACTTGCCATCCCTCAAATTTGATAAAGGCCGCACAGAAGGTAATATTGCAAATTAACAAGCGTTGCTTAGCGCATATGAACAAGTTTTCAGCGTCTGAGGATAACAAATGCGAGTCTATTCAAAATTACATCTTTGGAACACTCATCCGCTATACGGCGGGCACCCTTCAGGACGCCCTCATAGTACATTTCGGGCGTGCGATGCTCCTTGCCCTTCGGTGGCCCGTCCATCACAAGCTTCTCCGCATCCAGCTTGCCCGAGTGCACTTTAGCATGGGCATGGGCCCGACGGACACCTTCAATGCAGACGGAGCGCTTGATGACTTCAATCCATGGACAGGCGTTCACCAGCCGCTGCACTAAACCGAAGTAGCTCCCAGGCATGGCTTCCAATGGCCACAGCCGAACTATGAGGCCCTTCATGGCCTGTTCGACGACCTTGTGGAGCTCGACCTGCTGCTTCAGCTGGTCGCTCAGGGGCACCGGACGTTCGGCCTCAGCATACTGAGACCAGAACATCTTCTCCGTCGAGCTCCCCTCCTTGGCGCGGTAGAACGCGGCAGCATCAGATACACTACGGGGCAGATCTGCGAATGCTCCTGGAGAGCTCCGAATCCGGGTAAGTAACAGGCAATTCACTTTCACATGCTTGCTTTGCATAAAGAATGCCTTACCCGCCGCTATCTTCTTTAATGATTCAATTTCTTGGAGGGCTTTTTGGGCTTCGGCCTTAGTGGCTTTGGCACTCTCAAGAGCCGAGGCGAGCTCGGACTCTCGAGTCTTGAGTCACGCTCCAAACTCGTGTTTTTCCACGAGCACAGAGCTCTTGCCGCACCTCCGCCACCGCGCCTCCTGCTTCTCTCGCTCGGTGCGCTCGCGGCCGCTTTGCTTTCGGGCGGACACACGCTTCCTTCGAGTCGCCACCTCGTTCGTGGCCCCTACAATACCCACGTTATTCCTGTCATTTTTTTCAACCGAATCCTTTCTATAAGGTATTTCTTTAATAAGGTATTACTTACCTTCCTTGTCCTCGAGCTGCTTCTTGGCAAGGCCGAGCTCGTTCTCGGACCGCTCGAGGCTCTGCTTCAATGCATTGACCTCCGCAGTCAGTGCGGCAGAGGTCAGTAGCGCAACCTGCATTCCCATATTGACATACTTATGTTAGACTCCTGCGTATATGGATCTATATCCTTAGTCCGGCTTTTCTTTCCGAACACCGAACTAAGCATCAGGGGCTACTGTCTATGCGGTATTATTTTTACATATTCTAAACTTACCTCAAAGCCTGTTAGAAGGCTGGTACAGGCTTCGGTCAGCCCGCTCTTGGCGGGATCGAACCTTCCGACCACCACACTCATAACAGTGTGGTGCTCCTCCTCGATGGAGGCGCTGTTAAGCGCCTCCAGCAAGCTATCCGGTGCCTCCCGATGGACGGAGGTCACCGGCGTCTTACCCTTCCTATGAAGGGGCCGCTTGCCGGACTTCGGAACCGCTGAAGGTTTCGGTATGGAGTCCGGACGAGGGTCGGGCTTAGAGCCCCTGGGGATCTCGCTCCCCTCGCGCACGAGTCCGGAGGTTGCCTTGCGGCGCCTCCTGCGCCACCTCCTCTTGACCAGGCCCCCCTTAGGGCCCCACCTCGGCGTCGTCCGCAGCGTGAGGCAAGGAGGCGGCCGGAAGTGAAGTACTCTCCATTTCCGACGAACTCAGGGACCCGCTCGACGAAGCGGCGAACTCGTCTTTGGGCGGGCTGCATGATTGTTCGGCATTAGAGAACACTATGCAATGAAAAGCCATGGGTATCCGGACACTTACAATCTCGCCAGGGGCTTGGCCCTTGTTGGCCACTCCTCCTCGTCATTGTCGACGTTGGTGGAGAAGTCCGGAGGAAGGGTCCTTCCCTTCTTGGACCCTCCGGCCTCCCGGTTAGGCGGCCTTCCTTTTCTTCCCTCCCCCCGCTGGGGGAGATGCTTCTTTTTCCTTCTCCTCTTCCTCAAAGGAGGATTCCGCCTCAGAGTTGTCGGGCGGTGAGTCCGACAGCACAGCGCCGGAGCTCCTTGAGTTCCGTGGCCTTCTTCTTGGCCTTCTTCTCCGGCACCACGTGAGGTGCCAGAGCCAGCAGCCCCGTCAATCGGGCGTCCGCTGGGTTTCTGGCAAGGGGGCCGGACAGTTAATTTGTCCGGACGTCTTCAGCCAGTCCTGTCAAAGGTTAGGGAGTTTTAGATCCCGCATAGAGTCAAACTATGAAAAAAGAGTCCCATAAAGGGTAAAATAACTTACCTCGCTGGCTTGACGCTGCGAGCTGAATCTGCGATCTTGATGGCGGATGTAGAGCCTCGGCGCCCTTGAACAGCACCTTCCGGGCATCTTCGTGCGTAGTGTCGAAGAGCCTTTTCAGAGTTAGGTGCTTTGTGCGGATCGAACTCCCACAATTTGAAGGCCCGTTGTTGGCATGGGAGAATCCGGCGGATGAGCATCACCTGAATAACGTTGACAAGCCTGAGATTCTTGTCCACCAGGTTTCGGACGCAGGTTTGGAGTCCGGATAGCTTGTCCGAATCCCCCCACGTCAGGCCCGTCTCTTTCCATGATGTGAGCCGTGTGGGGAAGCCAGATCAGAATTCGGGGGCCGCCGCCCATTTAGAGTCACGCGGCTCGGTGATCTAGAACCACCCCGATTGCCACCCCTTTATGGTCTCCACAAAGGAGCCCTCGAGCCATAGGACTTCGGCTATCTTGCCAACCATGGCGCCTCCGCACTCCGCTTGGCAGCCGCCCACTACCTTCGGCCTGACATTGAAGATCTTCAGCCATAAGCCGAAGTGGGGCTGGATGCAGAGGAAGGCCTCACACACGACGATGAACGCCGAGATGTTGTGATGAAATTGGGGCGGATCGTGGAAGTCCGAGCCATAGTAGAACATGAGCCCCCGGACAAATGGGTGAAGTGGAAAACCTAGTCCGCGGAGGAAGTGAGGGAGAAACACCACCCTCTCATGGGGCCTGGGGGTTGGAATGAGCTGCCCCGCACCGGGCAGCCGGTGCGCGATGTTGCTGGACAAGTATCCGGCTTCCCGCAGCTTTTCGATGTTCCCCTCCGTGACGGAGGAGGCCATCCACCTGCCTCCCGCTCCGGACATAGTTGGAGAAGGTTGAGGTGGGGTGTGCGGACTTGGACGCTGGAGCTCAAGTGCGCGGAAATGGATGAGCAAAGGAGGAAGAAGGCGTAGGTGAAAAGGTGGATCCTTATCCCCTTATATGGACGAATGAAGCTATCGTCCCCGTCGACTGGTAAAACTCGCTTATCTCCCAAGCGCCGTAATCAATGGCGCGGATGGGTTACCCACGTCCGTATTGATGAGAATCCGGAATAAGGGGCACGATCTCCGCTTTGATAAGGCGTGCCAAGGAAACCGCCTCGCTAAACGCTACCGAGGTGGAACAGTAAAAGCGATTCGAATAAAGGCTGGCCGTGGTGTGATGTCACGCCGGAATACGTCGGCCAGATCTGTGCAAAAGTTATTCTCTCTATGGTAGTATGTGGAACTTGTTTTGCGAGCGGACACTATCACAGTGTTCAAAATCTTCTATGAAGTATTCGAGGAGGAACCCGCCATGCAATGCCGAAGACAATATGCGTGCGGACTCGTCATCATTGAAGCCTGGTTCAGGGAGCTCTTGGCGAGTCCTGGATCGAGGGTGTCCGGATAGCGAACTATCATCTTTGGCGGACTCCTAGACTATGAAGATACAAGATTGAAGACTTCGTCACCGTGTCCGGATGGGACTTTCCTTGGCGTGGAAGGCAAGCTTGGCGATCTGGATATGTCGATCTCCTACCTTTGTAACCGACTCTGTGTAACCCTAACCCTATCCGTGTCTATATAAACCGGAGGGTTTTAGTCCGTAGGACATACATCAATCATACAATAGGCTAGCTTCTAGGGTTTAGCCTCTCTGATCTCGTGGTAGATCTACTCTTGTACTACCCATATCATCAATATTAATCAAGCAGGAGTAGGGTATTACCTCCATCGAGAGGGCCCGAACCTGGGTAAAAACATCGTGTCCCTTGTCTCCTGTTACCATCCGCCTAGACGCACAGTTCGGGACCCCCTACCCGAGATCCGCCGGTTTTGACACCGACAGTCACCTTTTAAGGTAAACCGACATCTCTTGATCCGGCCAGGCTATATGTCTTCATCTCAACCCGGTGTTTTTTAACCCGGTGTGGCTTACAGTTATCATCTGAGCATATAATCAATGGTGAACCGACATCTTTCAATCCGGTCTGGCTTTGACTACCTGTCGCCAGTATGATCATCTGGTGTTCATCACAACCCGGTTTTACTTCTTATAATACCAGCTTTGCATGGTGAAAGTTGGGTATTCACCCTTACTACAAATAAGTTGGTAAACCAACAGCATAATTTCATATCACGGGTATGATTAATTTTTTTGCTATTTTTACAACCTTGGTTACCTACCAGGTTATGTATTGGGCATTATGACCCGTCCAGCGGTAAACCGCCCGGACAGATCTTTTGTTATGCAGCTATAAGGACAGCATAATGTTATAAAGATACATAAGCAAGTACTGCAATTATCATGGCGGATCAAACAAAGTCATATCTCAGTGCACGATGGCGGCAGATCAAAGTATTTCAAACTAGCCTATTACAAGGCGTTTTACAGCCCAAAATAAAGGATTGTTCTTTACACAGAGCACAGTTTGTGAAACATCAACCCGATTGCCGGATCAAGGCTCGTCACCATGTTGACGTGAAGTTGATGGATCATCTGGCGTCGGTTCAGCCTCCTCCTCTCCATCTAGTGGCTGGAAGTCAAGGGTGGTCCAGTCAATCCGGGTTAAAGCTTGAAAGACAGCCTCTTCACTTATAAGTTTGGACGGATCAACATCAGGGGCGTAAGTGTGCTTACGGATTGGCGGGATAAGATTTTGCACTTCCTTCACAGCAGTGTCAATCCGTTGGTTATTCGCATCATAAAAGGACCGGTGAACAGTCAAGTTAGCTTCTTCCGCCAATTGACTCGCCAGGGGACGCATCTCCTTTGTCAGAACTTTGAGAGCTTCATTGTCAAATTATGCCCCGTTTTCTTGCTCACCAGGAAATCCCTTGGCAATGTCAACCGGATCCAGATCAGCTATCCATGCTTTGGCTCGGGTAAGTGCCAACAGAGCGCCAGCCCGGGCAGCGGATCGCTTCATCTCTTCTATCTACGCCGGCGTCATGGATAACCTTGCTAGAGTGTCCTTGATCAATGTTGAAGCCGGTTTGTTGTAGGAGACTGCACAGATAACCCGTTGGGCACCGGTATACAGTTGCTCTATCAACGTATAGGCTTCCTTCAGCTTCATCCGCATGTCAGAGCCCAGATGAGCAACACGGCCACCTACAATGATTTAAGATTTTGATGTTAAACCGACAAATTTCAAAGATGGTTATTCAAGAGATCTTGACAGAAGTAATTACCAAATATCACAGAGGTCATGGCATTTACTTGGCGCTTCAACCCGGTTAGTTCTTCCGCCACCGGTTTAAGAGCTGACTCGGCATCCTCAGCCCGCTTCAACAATGTTGTCTTCTCTGTTTCCTAGCTGACACGCTCGTTCTTGAACCCGTCTTTAGGTTGTTCCATGGCTGCCAAAGCGGTTTTAAGATCATCCTTGGCCTTGGAAGTCTCTGCTTGTTGGGACTTGATATTCTCTTGAAGATCAGCAATTTGAGAGCTTTGGTGATTTATATCAGCCTGCCACAGTCATATGAGGAGCATGTAAATATTTTATCAAAAGTCCCAAGCATATAACCAGTTATACACTTGGCACTTGGGGGCTAATGCGGATTGCTTCTTTACTACTGATTGTTTGAAGTCCCAAGGATCAATACAAGTTTTAATCTTGGCACTTGGGGGCTAATGTGTGTTTGATCAAGCAAATACACAGGCAAGGGAAGTTAACAAAATACAGTATGGAATATAAAAGTCCCGGTTTATCTCCAAGAGATAAACCGGCCCTTGGGGGCTACTCAGTTGAAGTGTTCTTTATCTTTAAAGTCCCGGTTTGTCTTCACGAGACAAACCGGCCCTTGGGGGCTACAATACAGTGAATGTACATAATAAGGATGAAAGTGTGGAAGATTACCTCATAGCGTTCCTTCATCAGATTCACCAAACCAGCCTCATAATCTCGGCTTGTGTAAAGCCGGTTCAAGAATCCGGAATGAAGATCCTGAGCAGAAAAATTAACATAGCTCGAAAAATCGGTCTTCCCTTTCCCCTTGCCCATAGCAGCAAATTCGTCCTTGGCGGTATGTTTTTATAAAGCAACTGGATTGCCCGGGGCGGTATAAGCAGTGCTAGTGATAATAACATCATCGCTACCTTTTGATGGGCTCAGTGGATTGACACTATCTTTGGCTGGGCTCGGCGAATTAGCGGCAGGGCTTGGCGGATTAGCAGCTGGACTCAGCGGATCAGCAACTGGACTTGGAGGCGTGACATGTGGACTTGATGTATCAACATGTGTAGCCGGGTCAGCTTCCGGCGGATTAGCATCAGTGGCTGGATCGATTAAGCGAGAATCATCCATAACAACATCAGTGTCTCTACCGGCGTCTTCTGGAGTCTTCTCCGGTTCAACTTCATCAGTAGGTTCACTGGTCTTGGCTTTCTTGCTCAACCGCCCTTGGCACTATAAGATCAAAAGCAGAAGATTAGTATGGTAAACCGATACACGAAGGAAAAAGTTAAAGGCGGTATACTTACCCGAGGACGGTTTTAAGGGGAGGCAGCTGAGTGGTTGATGAACCGCCAGATGAGGAACTAGAGGACACCTGATAATTCGAGTCAGCCGGATTAAGTGGGTTCCGGAAGCAACCCGCCAAGGGACAAGGCTTATTAAAAGAAGAAGAGACCTCCAGACGGTGCTTCCGGGGTGGAGTGTCTGGTAAACCGGAGGAGGTGACCTGTTGACCACTGTGTCGGGTTGTGCGGCGACCTTCTTGTTGCTGTGTCTTCAAAGAAAATTGTGGATCCAAATGAGCAAGTGGGTGAGAGCGTTTTACTTTCCGAACTGCACGAGGAAATTTCTGAACCGGCACATGATCTGAACCGGAGGAAAGGGAGATTACCTCAACATGATCAGCACGGCTCGCTTCCGCATCATCCTGATAATAGTCATTGTTAATAAGGTGTATGAAAAAGGAGCCAAGGGAGTCAAGTTCTACCTCTTGATCCGAATCTTCAATATCTTCGGGCGGATCAGCAGTTTCGCCGGTATTCTTCTTGGCTGCTCTCTTTATGACTTTGCTCTTGGCACGAGGAGCCCTTGCCGGTTTGTCTGAAGCTTTCCTTTTCCAAAAGGAGCTATTGGCATGGAAAATTAAACAAAGTTTTATTAGAGCAATGCTAAAGCGGAGGCGGATCAAGAAAGCATAAGGTTAAAATCTTTACCGCTGGCGGTTTGTTGGAGGAGTAAAAAGGGGCCAGCCCAGTTTGGCTGCATGCAGCGATCGGTTCATCTAAATCTTCTTCACAGATTCTGTGACTTCATCATCAGTCATTTCTATCTCATTAAACCGTTGAGGATCCTTGGCATTGCCAGTATACTCGTGCATCAATCCGGGGCGGCGGCTTAAAGGAAGGACATGCCATGCAACCCAGCAACGAACAAGGTCAACGCCAGTCAAACCATTGGCTAGGAGAGCCCGGAGTTTGGCGACTTGAGGTGCGAAAGCCTGTCGCTCCTTGGCGGTGAGCCTTTGAGGCAGTGGATGGCCATTGCTAAGCCTGTGAGCACGGTAACCCGGCAAGGGATTTTCTCCGGCAGGGGAAGTATTCTTACAGTAAAACCATGTTTGGTTCCAGTCTTTAGGATGGCTGTGGTGCTTTGCATGAGGGAAATCAACTTCCTTTCTCTTTTGGATTGAAACCCCACCAAGTTCAGTATTAGGGCCGTCAGAAAACTCAGTCCGGCGGTTTAAATGGAAGAAATCCCGGAAGAGCTCAACAGTTGGTTCCTCTTGAAGGTAAACTTCGCAGAACACTTGGAAATTGCATATGTTGGACACAGAATTTGGTCCAATGTCCTGAGGATGGAGTTGAAAGCTGGCAAGCACATCCCGGAAGAACTTTGATCCGGGAGGGCTGAATCCCCGGCCTAAGTGCTGCATAAAACAATTACTTCGCCATCTTGAGGTTCAGGAGGGCACTCAGGGCCAGGAACTCGCCAATGAAGGATATTTTTTGAGGCTAAAGCGCCAGTTACAACGTATCCATTGATTTGTGTTTCCGTGATCCGGGAAGGAACCCAGTTACAAGCGGCGAATTGCTTGGTCATCTTGGAAACGAACTGTCAAAGGAAAAATGAAGGCCGGTTTACGATAGATGGCTGATATGTACTAATCAGTGTTAAACCGGGGAATTTGATGAAAGCATATATGTGAGTTAAACCGGAGTTTTCTACTCAAGATAAGACGGCGATTTAAGTGAGGGCTAATGGATATGGTGGATTATCAACTATTAAAAGTTAAACCGCCCTTAAACAGAAGAGGCAGAGTTGAAATCTACTAAGTGTTTACAGAAACAGATTTCACAGTGTGGCAGTATAATTTTGGATCTACCATGGTTTAGTAAAGAAATTTTATCTGAATCTCTACAATGGCGCCAAGGGGAACAGAGAAGGTCCAGATGCAGTTTTTCTACGAACAGTAAGGCGTTATGGTATGGCAGATTAAAGTTACAGATCTAGCCGCAAAAGAAACAACCAGGTATAGCTAGATTCAGTAAAAGGCTAAGGGAAAGGTAGAGAAGCGCTGATGAACATCGATGAACATAGATGAACTTGAAGCCCTAATGGAGATCTAGGGTTAGGGGAAGGAAGATTTACCAGGGCCACACAGCGGCGGCGGAGTATCGCAGGAGCTCTGGTCCAAACAGGGTGATGCAGCGGCCAAGGATGGTGCAGATTCGAGGACCGACGGCGGCGGCGGCGGTGCTGGAGTTCTTCGGGTCGCGAGGAGGAAGACGAGAGGCAAGGGGGGAAAATGGACAGACCCCCCGACTCTATTTATAAAGAAAAGGGGACAAACGGCAGGCGTGAAAATCGAGGAGCCTGAAGCGCCAAAGGGGGCGCAGCTGTCGCCTCGATCTTCGGGATATAATTAATGAAGGGTATCTTTTTATGCAGAAGATGACATCATGACGATTTACTACAGTGACAGAAGATGACGTCACGGCGGTTCACCAAAATTTACAGGGAAACGACAACATGGCGGTTTACAAGAATCATCAGAAGATGCCCGTGGAATTTGTCTAAGTGTTGAAGATTGACATGAACAGATTCAAATCAATCTGGGGCCTAATGTTGAGGATATAACTACTAAGTATAAACCGCCCAGGAGGGGCCGGTTCACGATCAACCATATCGAAGTCCATGAAGATAAGAAGATGGCGCTTTACTGATGAAGCTTAGAGGCCCAAACCCAGAGGCAGATTAGGGCCCATAGCGGTAAACCGCCATAGTTGTTTACTTGTATTGTAAGCTAGGGAAAGGAAGAGACCGAGCCGAACACTTGTATGAATCGGCCTCGGAACTCTGTAAACTGGCCTGGCGTCAACCTGTATATATAAAGGGATGACCCGGCGGCGGTTCAGGGACGACAGATAACAACTCGAGACCCAGGCTAGCGTGTTTGCTCCCTGGTCATCGAAACCCCAATAATCCCATCACAAACTAGACGTAGTCTTTTACCTTCATCGAAGGGGCCGAACTAGTATAACTCTCGTGTCCCTTGTCCGATTTAACCCCTTCAGGCTAACCTCATTACGATGGCTCCACGACTAAGTGCTTCTGCTAGGACATCTGACGTGATATTTCCACGACACCGCGCATGAGCAAGTCGTGCGTGGCCGAGGCAAGGCTGAAGGTTGAGGGCCAAGGTGGAACCGCCACGGTTGGCTGAAACCCCAGGTGCAGCGCGTTGCATGCAGGCCAAAAGCTAGTGAGATTTGTTTAAGGAAAAAAAAGGATCGACACAAGGGCTAGTCAGATCGTGTGATGCTATCAAGGAAAAAGAAAAGAAAAGAAGTCCAAAAGCTATGTGAGACGGATTGGAGTTCTTCGGTGATCTCTTTGGCACGTGCACACTGGAAGGCTACAAGGGGACTTTATTTCGTTTTTCTTTGTTGGTGATGGTCTCAGTTAAGATTTGGTAGTCTAGAGCGTGTCGTGAGGATCGTGCATTCACAAGGCGTTAAGCAAGGCATGGAGATGTGCAGGGCGAACACTACGCAGGGTGAAGCATGGTTGCAGTCGGATAATTTCGGCTGGGTCGGACTGGACTGTCTGGCAGATCGACGTGAGTCGGTTGGTACAGAAGACGATGGTGGGATCGGCAAAGATGACGTAGGAGCATGATGCTGATGGTGACCGACTTCTGGGCGTGGAAACACGTGGTGCACATGCCCGAGGCTTGTGCGGCTTCGACAAGACTATGGCGGGATTGATTCAAGGTGGTGTATACACGGAGCTTGAAGTCGATGAGGCGCAGGGATGGACTGATCATCTACCATGAAGTCATGTTGAAGGCGGAGCTGGAGTCTGGAGGACTTCACTCGGTGTTGATTGAGGGGCTGCGGCGTAAGTCGACAGAGAGTCGAAGCCTATTCAGCAGGTGAATAAAGCGAGTGACACATAGTTTGGACTGGAGCCCAGTGGTCTAATGGAAGCGTGAAACTCGTCATCGGTCGGTGATGATCGGTGGTACTCTGCAGTGGGGGTTGAGTGGTGTGGTTTTGCGACCCTTGAGACTCGACCAGGACAGTGGAGGCTCGACGCGTAATAGCGGCGAGTCATGCGGTATGCACGGGACATAGAGACGGGCCAGAGCTCTGGTGGTCATACATATGGTGAGACAACTGCGAATTTGATTCGGAATGACAACAAGCAATGGTGAAATTCCTTCAAGTTTCAGACAGGTGGTCAAGAAAAGAGCGGTGATGTTGAGTTCAGGTAACTCTTATGTGTGACACCCAATATGCGAGTTGTTCACTTTTACGTAGGCCAGTGATCAGTGTGTGATGGCGATGGACTGACACTCTTGAAGTTGGGAGTGCAAACTAGAGTAATGTGGAACTTGATTTTGCTCGAGTGTTGACTGTGGTCAAGAAAAGAAGGGACTACAAGTTGCAGGTGGAGTCACATGGAGTCTTTGGAGTAGCAGCGATACTCATGGGATAAGCTCAAGTCCAATGTACATGGAAGTTTGACGCATGGACAAATCCAGGGTGGTGGAGTATATTCGCTAAGGTGGAGTTTGTTGGAGTTGTGTCGAATATAGTGTACAAGGTAGGTTACAGTTGGACTCTGTTGTTATATTGTGTTTACATAGGATGTGAGTCGTGTCCAAGTAAGACACTTGTATCCTAGGCCTCTCATATATAGCGGGGTAGACACACCATGTAACCTATGCCAACATAATAGCACCCGGTGTCCAGGGCGACCGGGTGTGGTATTGTAGCGGTGTCATGGGGAGGAGCGCCCATAGTCAGGCTCCGGGGATGTAGCCATATCAGTGAACCTCGTTAACAAATCTCGGTGTCGTGCCTCAGGTGATTGTTTGGTCCTCGGATGATTGATGGTATGCCTCGAGTTTATTCTAACAGCATGGGCCTTCCCCAGGCATGTTGTTAACTCGACTCTTACAAATTACTTGATTCCGCACCTAGAATATGTCATCACATACAGAATGGCTTGTCTTTCCATTATAAACGGGCTTCACACATGTTGTGGACATTCTTCCGCTACACCTGTCGATCATCATCATTGGCCTTGTATGTAAGTTACGTTACCCTGGCCTGGTCACTTTGTCGAACGATACTACAGAAACAACCTGGTCATGGGAGCACTATAAACACGCAAAGGAATCCCCAGATAGAAGAAAGATGGTGTACAAATAACGCCCAGCATGCGGGTGGTCAACGATTTCTGGATAAGTTCCATTGGAACACCACAAGATCAATATCAAAATCTTAAAAGAAGTTATACAGTTATACTCATGACTCCCTCTGCACAAGTACGCATGATTATATGATTTCTTTACTTGTGCCGAGGATGAGCAAAATCACGTAAATTCGTCGTAGAAAATATTGCCAAGAATATTTTCCATGACATGCATTGTGAGGGTCGCATCTGGTGCATGGTCAAGTATCATGGTCAAGACTCAAGATAAAGTTTGAAAAATAGGAAACCCGACGGAAGCATCTGGTGTGTGGACTCATTGTATTTGTTTCGTCTTGATGCTCCATTATAAACCAATAAAATTCATCATTTATCAAAATGAATATATATGAAACGCGTATTTATCAAAAAGAATCAGAAACGCTTATTTTTTTTATATGGAAATGAAACAAATTGGTCGTTAACTAACAAACAGTGTGCACATAATACAACTTTTCTTGAGCACCGAAATCATTCATCGTAGAGCAGCCACAACAATAATAGACTATATGCGCATTTATCTTCATACAAATTTCTTAGTGTTATGTACATTTGCTTGTAGAAATTTCAGTACACGCATTATGATGTTGCTCGGGCATTTGCGCGGGCCCACTTTGCTGCTTAATTTAACAGCGAGATGCATCATTGGTTTGGCGCTTGTGCTTAGGCTTTACAGCCATGACTCGATACGCACTGACAACACGATAGGATTAACAATTGTTGTTATGCAGAACATCCGGAGAGAAAACCAACGCAGCACGCCGGTGATAGCAGTCACAGACTCACAGCCACCAACCCTCCAGGCCGGCAGTCTCCTCCCCATTTCGTTGCTGCTGCTTCCGCCGGGATCTGCTCATGGAGGCGGTGGAAGACACCGCGCTGGAGGCCGCGATTGGGTGGCTTGCAGACACAATCCTTGCAAATCTCGCAGCCGGCGGCAAGCTGGTTTCCTGGATTCGCCAAGCTGGCCTGGGCAACGACATCGGGAAGCTCAAGTCCGAGGTGGAGGCAGTGGAGATGGTGGTCTCTGCTGTGCAGGGGAGGGCGGCCAGGAACAAGCCGCTGACCCGATCTCTTGCTCATATCAAGGAGCTGCTCTACGACGCTGACGATGTGGTCGACGAGCTCAACTACTACAGGCTGCAGCAGGAGCTCGAGCCAGGTAATTAATTGCTTGCTAATTGTTTTTTCCACGATCGAGCACGACTAAGCTAAATAAAATAACTTGTCCACTTTTTCTTCTGCCTGCCTTAGAGACACTGCTCGAAACGGATGGACATGGTGGAGCGCAGCAACTTGAGACTTCTAGAGAAAATGCTGACAATGTACAGAGTAGCGGTAATAGCAGGTTACGGTCCGAGCTATGGAATCAATTTGAAATCACAGCATTTCTTGAACAAAACGGAGGGCCTTCGCCTTCCAGAGCAAGATGCAAGCGCTGTCAAACAGAGCTTATGTGCGAAACCAAGAAAGGGACATCGGTTTTGCGCAATCATCTCAACAGCAAAGCTTGTAGCAACAAACGTCGTGGAGCAACTGACCCTTCTCCAAGGTACCTAGATTATTTTTCTGCATTGCAGCTGCACATTTCTGAAAGCCTTCTTTCATACATCTGCTTTAAGTTTGCATTAAGGCTCACACAATCCATGATATGTTTCTTATTGCAGCACCGCCAATGCTACTACATTAATTCCCATGCCTGTTGCAACTGGCAGCAGAAAAAGGATGAGAACTAGTCAGGAGTCGACACAGATCGCCGTAGGTAACCCAAGCAGGTGGAACAAGGATGCATATTCTGAAAGGATACGAGACATCACTAATCAGATGCAAGGCAAACGAGAGGGTATCACAAGGATTCTCAAGATACTTGGGTCAGACTCTTGTGGTGCAAGTTCAAATCACCCTCAGCTTATGATCTCAGATCCACGCCGAAGAACATCAAGTCTTGTTCAAGGAAAAGTGTATGGGAGAGCTCAAGAGAGGAGATCCATCAGAGCGTTGATTAAAATACACAAATCAACTGTCGGTGTAACTGTTCTGCCTATTGTAGGCATCGGAGGAGTTGGGAAGACAACTCTCGCTCAACTTGTATACAATGATCCAGCTTTGGAAAGTCAATTTGATCACAAGATATGGATCTGGGTGTCTAAGGATTTTGATGAAATGAGACTCACAAGAGAGATGTTAGATTGCGTCTCCCAAGAAATTTATGATGGCCTATGCAGTTTTATCAAGCTTCAGGAGGTCTTGAAGGATCATATTAAATCAAAGAGGGTTCTCCTCATTTTAGATGATGTCTGGGAAGTCATGGATAACTGTCGGTGGAACAAATTATTGGCTCCTTTCAAGTCTGACAATGCAAAGGGCAACATGATATTCATGACAACTAGAAAACCATCCGTTGCAAAGAGTAGAGGTACAACTGGACCAATTAACTTAAGTGCTTTGGGAAAGGACCATTTTTGGCAATTGTTTAAATCATGCGCGTTTGGTGATGAGAATTATGAAGAGCAAGCAAGTCTAGGTGACTTAGGACAGGAAATAGCACAAAAGTTAAAAGGGAACCCATTGGCAGCACAAACTGCCGGGGCACTATTAAGAGATCATCTTACTGTGGATCACTGGAGTAACACTCTGAAGACCGAAGCTTGGAATTCCATGCAACACACTTGTGGCATCATGTCTGCTTTGAAGCTTTCCTATGATGAGTTGCCATACCCTGTGCAGCAATGCTGCTCATATTGTTCTATATTCCCCTACGGTTATGAATTTATTGCTGAGGAACTAGTCCGTCTTTGGATTTCACAGGGATTTGTGAAGTGTGATCATCCAAATATGAGTTTGGAGGAGACCGGACGGTACTATCTGACTGACTTGGTGAGCATGGGCTTGTTCGAGCAATTTGAAAGAAAAAATACCTCTCTTGATGATGAAACTCAAACTTATGCTATGTGTGGCCTCATGCATGATTTTGCAAGGTTAGTTTCAAGAACTGAGTGTGCATCCTTGGATGGTTTGCAATACAATGAAATTTTGTCAGATGTACGCCACTTGTCCATAGTAACCAATTATGTATATCGGAGGGATAATGAGACTAGGAACCTACCTCGTAATGAGAATTTTGAATTTTTCTTGCGAAATATATTCACATCAGTGAGAAAGTTGAGGACATTGGTGTTAATTGGGGAGTATGACTCCTTTTTCTTCAAAGCATTCCAAGATGTATTTGGGAAATCACATAATCTGCGTCTGCTGCAAATGTCTGCAACATTTGCTGATTTTAGTTCCTTCATGTGTGGCTTGGTAACTCCTACACGTCTTCGGTATCTAAAACTTCAGGATGGTCATACTGAGCAAAAGGATTTGCCTGATGTTTTGAGCAATTTTTTCCATCTTCAAGTATTGGATGTTACTTTATTTATGTCCGTGCATACAGTTCATCTAGAGGATTGCGGGGCATGGAGAATACTTCCATCTCTGGAAATGCTTCGGTTTCTTAAAAGATTGAAGTTGCGTAACATGCAGAAAGTAAGAGAAGTATCGATTCCATCATTGGAGGAGCTGGTTTTAGATGGAATGCCAGATTTACAAATATGTTCTTGTACTTCTGTGGGGGATATGAAGTCTAGTTTAAGGGTGCTGGAGATCTGGAGTTGCTCTGCACTTCATGTGTTTGATTTGTTTCAGGAAGGTTACAACTACAAAACTGAGCTTAAGTCATGGTTGCTCAGCTTGAGGAAACTCATTATGGTCGGTTGTCCTCGTTTGCAAGTACAGAACCCGCTTCCGCCTTCAGCCACATTTTCTAAACTAACAATCATTGGTGTTTCAACAATTATGTTAATGGAGGGATCTTCCATGGAAAAATTGAAAATTAGCATAGATGCATACACACTGGATGACAATAGTTTGGCATTCCATAATCTTAAGGACATCAAATACTTGGAGATTTGGAAGTGCACAAACCTAAAATCTATTTCATTCAAAGGGTTAAGTCAGCTCATTTCTTTAAAGAGGTTGACAATAAAAAATTGCGGGGCACTTTTCTCTTCAGATGTTGTCCCAGAGCCCAACCATGAAGACATGATAACCGCAAATGGTGCTGCTCTCCCATTTCTGGAAAGTCTCTGGATTCTAGAATGTGGAATAACGGGGAAGTGGCTATCTTTGATGTTGCGACATTCTCCAACTCTGAAGGAGTTGAATTTAGATGCATGCCCGCAGCTGAAACAGTTGAAGATAGAAGATGAAGGAAATGCTCAATCAAATCTTCTCTCAGCACCCGAGGCTTCATCATCAGGTTCTCTAAATGATGCATTTCTAAGCGCAACTCTAGCATCATTAGGATATGTAGATGGAGTTGTGCACATTCCGTTGAATCTCAGAAAGATAACAATTAGTGGATGCCCTCATCTAATATTTGACGGGAGCAAGGAAGGCTTTGTTGTATTTACCTCCTCCTCACAAGTAGAGGAAGAGGCCCAAGAGAACGGAAATTGTCTCCTCCCGCAATCACTTCAACAGCTTGTTTGGTCTGATTATTCCCGAAAAACTTTGTGGCCCTGGTTTGTGGGTAATCTCACTTGCCTCAGAAAATTAGAAGTAATGGACGGAAGTTTGGAATGTCTACAGCTGGATTCATGTACGATGTTGGAAGATTTGGAAATTAGCAGATGCGAACAACTTGTCGCATTAGAGGGCATGCAATCCCTTGGAACCCTCAGGTCTTTGGTATTATCTGATAACTCAAGACTGAAATCTCTACAGCTGCATTCCTGCACGTCACTGGAACGTTTGGACATTTGTGATTGTTGTTCGCTCGTCGCACTAGAGGGCTTGCGGTCCCTCGTGAACCTCAAACATTTGAAAATAGATGTGTTCCATGCCTTGGATTCTCTTACCACATTGGAGAATGTCGAGCCAACTGAGAGAAGAAGTCATAGCTTTGAGTTATTCCCTGCACTGGAAAGCCTTGAGATCTATGACTTGTCTCCTCTTAACACGTCATTCTGCAAGGGCCTCACCTGCCTCCAAAGTCTAACGCTTAATTTTTTGGATACAACTAGATTAACAGATGATCAAGAGAAAGCGCTTCTGCTCCTCAGGTCCCTGCAAGAGCTCTGCTTTTATACTTGTGAGGATCTCGTACATCTTCCTGCAGGGCTGGGCAGCCTCCCTTCCCTCAAATCGTTGGAGATCACATGGTGTAAGCTCGTCTCAGGGCTTCCGAAGGAGGGCCTCCCACCTTCTCTGGAAGAACTGGTAATTGAAAATTGCAGTGGCAAGTTATCAGAACAATGCAGATTGGTAGCAACAAGCAAGCTAGAGGTCAAAATTGATGGGGACTATGCGGACTGATTACAGAGTATCTTTGTAAGGTATATATATACTTCTAGCATTGCGTGGACTATGTCACCTGTTACAGTACTTACATTTGAAGGGGGTGGAAAATGCTTAACCTATTTTTCTTGTGATAGGAACAGATTTGGTTTCACTTCAGGACATCATCCCCGACCTCATGTGGTCATGATGATGGTCATATTCTCAATATTTTTTCTCGACCTGTTGGGATTTTTAATTATATATACGCAGCTAAAAGTTTGATCCTTTTGTAAGTTGCCTCCCCACCCCACCTAGGAATAAGAAAGCATTCATCGCCCACTTGTCTGTCTAATGCGCCTTTTCCATATCGCCTCTCTGAATTTGTTGCTGCTTGCTGAATGAATCCATGGCCCCGCTCTCGGGAACCTCCCGTGCAGCAGATTCCAGTGGGCCAAAAGACAGAACTGGATTCCGCTATATGAGGCTGTAGTCCGAAACCCCTGATGAAACTGTAATACTCCTATATAAGTAAATATTGTGTAACGATGTTGTATTTTAAAGAACTGAAGCAGATTTAGTTGAGCACCTCCAATTTTTCGAGGCTGGCGGTGTTGTCCGGGGTGGACAGCAACATTTGAATTTTTCTTGATCTTTTGGGATCTTGTTTCAGATTTTCTGAGCAGAATGTGTTCGGGGTGTACAGCAACAGAAAGTGCTGTTTGTCATGCAAATTTAACAGTCTGTTTATGGATGATCTATACTTGATTTTCTGGAAAGTTCTTGAATATGATTTTGAGCACCTTGAGATGTTTGGAGTCCAATGGAATGGTTGGGGTGTACAGTCACAGCAGATGATTTTTTCTACTAGCTCAGTTTGCACAGCAATTTTAATAGTTCGCACTGAAGGTACTGCTAACCTTTAAAAAAATCAGGAATTGTTTCAGATTTTCTAGAGTCATGTGGTGTGTACAAGTACGAGAGCTAACTCTGTTCTCATTGGCATCATTATTATCAGTCCACTCGGGGCACTCTGTATTATTGGAGTCCGGTGGTGCAGCAAACAGATGATGCATCTTTCCAGCTCTGCGTTGAAGTTTTAACAGGGCACTCACTGAATGTTAGTTTTTGTCAGCATTTTTCTTGGATTTTTTTGGGCACTTCGATATATTTTTCTCAGGTCTGGCTGTGTCTTCGAGGTGTACAACAATAACAGTTGATGCACATTTCAGGTTCGGCTATATTCCTGTTGAAGTTTTTAGCATGCAATTCTCCTTTTTGTTTTCGTGGATAGGAAGTTTTCATTTGTGAGTAAGTCCTTGTATATCCTGGTTGTGACCATGTTACGCAGTGACAAGTATGGGCCTTTTTAAATAAATAAACACTTCTACTTCGATACACCCCCTAAACATAAGGAGGATTAAGATTGCCCGATACCCTTCATAACAAGGGGTATGATGGTCATATTTTAAAAAATAGTTCGCCCGCCCATCCACGGCGGTATGCGCAATACGCACGTCGTATTCAAATATGCCCGGTGTGAGCGTTGGGGGAAAAACGTGATGTGTGACGCGCCGAAACCTCCGCATCGTGCAGCCCAGTTGGCGGGCGGTCTTGACGGGCAGGTCAGCACGTCAAACGCGCCGCCCGAGGGGCGATCGAACGCTTGTCGCCCGCCGTCGTGTCGCTTCGATGCCATTACCATCGGTATGGATTCACAAACCTCCATTATCACGACGCCGATGAGCACCGGCACGGATTCACAAACCGCCATTAACAGGGCCATAATGATGGCATCCGCTGGCCACCAGCCGCAACCACCCGTCGACATCCACTGCGCTATATATGAGTATGTCTAGTAGAGCCCTTAAACCCTCAAATAAACATAAATAGCCTTTTTTTAAGGGTTGAAACAAAAAAACAGCAAATACTAGAACCCCTAAACCCTTCAATTTTTTTACGGATTGGATCTGGGGTTGCCCTCCCAATCTGTAAAAATGAGGATTGGAGAGGGAAACCCACCTCCAACCCGCGCTCCACCGGTCGTTGCGCGGGAGGGAAGTTTCCCCTCGTGCGCTCCCTCCCGTCGGACGCCGTCGGACTCCTGTGTCGCCCCGGCCGCCCCGTGGCGAGCCATGGAGGCGCCGCCGACTCCTCCGTCGCTCCGCCCGCGTCCTCCCTCCTTCGCCCGTCGCCCGGCCTCGGCCTCGGCGGCGCTGCCCGGCCCGTCCTTGCTCGCCGTCCGCGAAGGTGCCGTGATGGTGGCCGTCGGCGTGAAAGAGGCGTCTTGTGACCGTCGTCCTCCCCAGCCCTTGATCGTCGCCCGGCCGTCGCCTCTGTCGCCCGACGCGCTGGCCGAAGGTGAAGAAGCCCTCCCTTGGGCGAAGAAGCGGCGCCAAGGCGAAGAACACCACCGCCCGGCACCGACCGTCGCCGTCGCCCGGCGCCCGCGCCCGAAACCATGGAGGCGCCGCAGACTCCTCCGTCGCCCGCCCGTCCTCCTCCCTCGGCCCGTCGCCCGCCCCGCCTCGGCCTCGGCGGCGCTGCGCCAGCCGTCCTTGCTCCCTTCGTCCGCGCCGAAGGTGCCGTCGGTGGTGGCCGTCAGCGTGAAGAGGCGGCGTGCTGGCCAGCACGTCGTCCTCCCCCAGCCCGCCCCGGTCGTCGCCCCGGCCGTCGCCTCTGTCGCCCCGGCCGCAGCGGCGCTGAAGGTGAGGAAGAAGCCCTCCCTTGGGCCGAAGGGGACAGCGGCCCGAAGACCACCCGCCGCCCGCGGCCGTCGCCGCCGTCGCCCGGCCGCCCGCCCGCCCCCCACACCTTCACCCGTCGTGCACGAGGTGCTCGACGGAATGCCTGCCCCGCCAACGTCGTTCATGGGGCTTCTCGAAGAAGCGGAGGTGGACATCGGGGCTCCTTCTCTCGAACCCTTTGGGTCTAGTGATTATTTGCAGGAAGAGGGTGATGAGGAGGAGGAAGGGGAAGATGAGGAGGAGGTGACCGAGATAGAGGAGGAGGCGTTCGCCGCGGTTGCAAAACCCACCGTGCGCTCGGTAAACTATAGCGAGGACGAAGATATTCTCTTGGTTCGTGCTTGGACACATGTGGGGTTGGATGCAAGCACCGGTACCGATCAAACCGGTAAACACTATTGGCAACGCATAGAGGACGTCTATTGCAAGATCAAGCCGAAGACCGGTGGGTACATCCCTCGTTGATGATGAACTCCTTGCTCTTGTGCTTCAAATGATAGTCTCCCCAACACTCAACTCTCTCTCACAGGATATGGATTTGGTGGAAAGGAGATTTGAGTGGAAAGCAACTTGGGGAAGGCTAGAGATCAAGATTCATATGGTACGAATGGAATATCTTGGCCTCAACACATGAGTAGGTGGTTCTCTCTCGTAACTGGTAAGTTGGAAGTGTAGGTTTGTTCTGATGGCTCTCTCCACGAATGAAGAGGAGGTGGAGGGGTATAAATAGCCTCCACACAAAATCTAACCGTTATACACAATTTACCAAACTCGGTGGGACCGAATTATAAAACTCGGTCGGGCCGATTTAGTAAACCTAGTGACCGTTAGGGTTTTCGGTGGGACTGACATGCAACTCGGTAGGACTGATATGGTTAGGATTAGGGCATAACGTAATCTCGGTGAGACCGATTACACAAATTCGGTGAGACCAAATTTGGTAATTAGCTAACCGTAGAGTTGGTCGGAAGTAAACTCGGTGGGACCGATTAAGCTCTTTTCGGTGAGGACCGAAATGTTACAAAAGGAAGCAGAGAGTTTACATTGCAATCTCGGTGGGACCGATCGCTCACTTGGTTAGACCAAAGCGTTAAGAAGGGAAACAGAGAGATTACAATCCCATCTCGGTGAGACCGAGATCCCTATCGGTGAGACCGATTTGCCTAGGGTTTGTGGCAGTGGCTATGACATCTGAAATCGGTGGCGCCGGATAGAAAGAATCGGTAGGGCCGAGTTTGACTTTAGGTTTAGGTCATATGTGGATGTGAGAAAGTAGTGGAGGGTTTTGGAGCATATCACTAAGCACATGAAGCAAAAGGCTCATTAAGCAACACCTCATCCCTACTTGATAGTATTGGCTTTTCCTATAGACTCAATGTGATCTTGGATCACTAAAATGTAAAACGTAGAGTCTTGAGCTTTTGAGCTTGAGCCAGTCATTTGTCCTTGATATTTTGAGGGATCCACTTTCATCATCCATGCCATGTCATTCATTGAGCTTTTCTGAAATATTTGTCTTGGAATAGCATTAGCTCAATGAGCTATATGTTGTTATAAATTACCAAAACCACCTAGGGATAGTTGCACTTTCAGTTGGATTTGAGGGTTCTAATCTTTACCCGTGTTTTTCAACCCTTAAAAGTATAAAAAATGGCAATTCTCAACCCTTAAAACTGGTTTTAGATTTAAGGTTTAAGAGCTCTATTAGACATGCTCTAAAGCCACCGTGGCCCTGCCTCCTTCGCCCGCAATCTCCTCCTTCGCTAGCAGACGGCAAAGTAGTCACCTCTTTACCGTCCAGTAGCAGACGTCAAAGAAGCTGACCTAGCCACGCCGTGCCCTATGGGGCCTACCTGGCTCTTTGCCGTCTGTCTTTTATCTCTTTGCCGTCCACTGGCTGACGACAAAGAAGCAGCTGACGGCAAATACCCTTTTTGCCATCATCACTTTCTGCCGTTAGCTGGCAGACGGCAAAATGCCAGATTCCAGTAGTGAGGAGCTCTTAGGTGGAGGTCATCTTTTCAGAAAGACCCAACGAAGAACAAAGTATTCGGTATGAAACCTTCTTCTTCCTCCTCTGAACCACTCAGCTCGCTCGCTCGCTCGCTGGTCTGGTCTGATGTAATATCAAGTTCTTGGCACCGGCTGCCAAATCCCTCAAACCCCTTGGTGCTCTGCTTCCCCTCTTCCGCCCCTGGCCGTCCGCCTCCACCGGGATCTGCCGACGGAATGGAGGCGGCAGACGACACAAGTTCCCTGCAGGCGGCGGTTCGATGGCTGCTGCACACCATCCGTCCCAGCCTCAGCAAGCTGGACGGGTGGATTCGCCAAGAAGGGCTCGGCAGCGAGGTGGAGGGGCTGAGGGACGAGATCCACCAAGTCGACGGCGTCGTCTCCGCCGTCAACGCCAGGGCGACCCGAAACAGGTCGGTGGCCAGATCCATCGCAGCCCTCAAGGAGCTGCTCTACGCCGCCGATGACGCGGTCGACGAGCTCCACTGCTACAGGCTCCAGCAGGAGCTCCACGCCCGCGGAGGTAAATGCCTGCATGTACATCCCTCCTCCAAGCACGCCACCTGTTTGTGTTAATTACTACTCCACTTCCAAAAAAAAATTGTCAAGCACCACCATACTAATTTCGTGTCCATGATTTCCTCTGGTGCAGGCCCATGGCATTGGCACCATCCCAACGAAATTGATGGACCAAGTAACCAGCTGCCAACTTCTTCAAGGTAACTAAATGCTGTATACCTTGCACATCTGTTTATAAGACACTGTTTTTATACATCCGAGTAACAGCCCAATGTGATTCTAATAGCCAGTTCACTACATATTTTTTAATGCAGCACCGGTGGCACTGCCAGAAATACAACTGCTGATAGTTCATCTAGAAGAAAAAGGAGAAGGGGCAAGGATTCAACAGATGTCGCAGCAACCAACCCAGGCCCTCCGAGCAATGACCAAATTTCGGAAAGGATACAAGACATAACTGGTCAGCTGCGAGATACTCGAGGGAACGTGCGACGTGTTATCAAGATGCTTGGGCCAGGGTCTCGTGCAGGTCTAAATCAGTGCCAGAGTACAACCACCTCAGACACACACCGAAGAACATCAAGTCTTGTTCAAGGGAAAGTGTATGGGAGAGCTGAAGAGAAGAGTCACATCATAGAATTAATAAAAGAACGCAAATCAGATGCCGGGGTAACTGTTCTGCCAATTGTAGGCGTTGCAGGAGTTGGGAAGACGACTCTGGCTCAACTTGTATACAATGATTCAGATTTGGAGAGTCAGTTTGACCTCCGGATATGGATCTGGGTCTCTAGCAGCTTTGATGAAACCAGAGTCACAAGAGAGATGTTAGATTTTGTCTCCCTGGGAGCACATAAAGGGAAATGCAGGTTTCCCAAGCTTCCGGAAGTCTTGAAGGATCATGTTAAATCAAAGAGGGTTCTGCTTATTTTGGATGATATTTGGGATGACATCAGTGATTGCCAATGGAACAATCTATTAGCACCTTTCAAGCCTAACAATGCAAAGGGCAGCATGGTACTCGTGACAACTAGAATACCGTCTGTTGCCAAAAAGAGAGGTACAACTGGACCGATTAAATTAGATGGTTTGAAAAATGGTGATTTCTGGCAAATGTTCAAAGCGTGTGCATTTGGTGATGAGAACTATGAAGAGCAAATTAGTCTGGGTGAGCTTGGACAGCAGATAGCAAAAAGGTTACAGGGAAACCCATTAGCTGCAGAAACTGCAGGGACACTGTTAAGAGAGCATCTTACCATTGATCATTGGAACAATATTCTAAAGAACGAAGATTGGAAATCTCTACAACTCAGTAATGGCATCATGTCTGCTTTGAAGCTTTGCTATGATCAGCTGCCCTACAATTTACAGCAATGCTTCTCTTATTGCTCCATATTCCCCTGCAGTTATCATTTTCTTGCTGAGGAGCTGGTACGTATGTGGATTTCACAGGGATTTGTGAACTGTAACCATTCAAGTATGATACAGGAAGAAGGGCGGCGCTATCTGTGTGACTTGGTAAACCTGGGTTTCTTCGAGCAAGTTGAAAGAAAAGAACTCCCTTCTGGCCATACTCAAACTTACTATGCTATGTCTATTCTTATGCATGATTTGGCTATGGTAGTTTCAAAAACTGAGTGTGCAGCTATGGATGGTCTGCAGTACAATGACATGCTACCAACTATACATCATTTATCTATAGTAAAGGATGGTCAGACTGGGAATATACTTGGTAGTGAGAACTTTGAAGAAAACATACAGAGCATATTTATATCAGTGGCAAAATTGAGGACATTGGTTTTGATTGGGCAGTATGAATCTTCTTTCTTCGAAGAAGTATTCCGAAAGGCATATAATTTGCGTGTATTGCAAATTTTTGCAACACCTGCTGATTTCCATTCATTCCGGTATAGTTTGGTGAATCTTATACATCTTAGATATCTAAAACTCGATGGTCATGGTGAGCAGGGGAGCTGCTTGCCTCAAGTTCACTTGTATGATAATTCTGCTGTTCGGGATAATGCTACTTTGCTTGCCTTGCAGAATGTGAGTGTAGAGAATTGCAGAGAAAAGCAAGCAGTTCTATCTCTGGAAAACCTTCCATTCCTTACAACATTGAAGTTAACCAACATGTGGGGAGTAAGGGAAGTACTGATTCCGTCAGTGGAGGAGCTAGTTTTAGTTAACATGTCCGGGTTGGAGAGATGTTCCTGCAGTTCCTTGGGGGGTCTGGTGTCTAGTTTAAGGGTACTGGAGATCCGGAAGTGCAGCGCACTCAGGGTGTTTGATCTGTTCGAGAAAGCTCACAACTCGGAAACTCAGCTTAAGCCATTGGATTCTCTACAGCTGCATTCCTGCACGTCTCTGGAAGATTTGAGAATTGAAGA
The DNA here is from genome assembly GCA_021605145.1 of Aegilops bicornis. NCBI lineage: Eukaryota > Viridiplantae > Streptophyta > Magnoliopsida > Poales > Poaceae > Aegilops > Aegilops bicornis. The sequence goes on from CM038674.1 coordinate 696,104,602, forward strand.
CTGTGGAGGGATCATTGCAATAGAGGGCCTTCACCTCATGAAACTCAGGCATTTGAATGTATGCAAAAAATCAATTTTTCGTGGTATATCAGGGAAGGGCTATCACCTAGGATCTCAACTGGATCTATTTATAATTAGTGACTTGTCCCTCCTTACCACATCAATCTGCAAGGGGCTCACCTGTCTCCAGAGCCTAATAATTCAAAATTTGAAGTGCAAGGCCAGGAGACTAACAGATGATCAAGAGAGTGCGCTTCTGCTCCACAAGTCCCTGCAAGAGCTAGTGTTTGGCGATTGTGAGTACCTTGTGCATCTTCCTGCAGGACTGCACAGCCATCCTGCCCTCAAGATATTGAAGATCAGAAGCTGTAGCAGCATAGTAAGGCTTCTGAAGGAGGAACTCCCACCTTCGCTGGTGGAACTGGAAATCGACTATTGCAGCGTTGAGTTGGCAAAACAATGCAGATTGCTAGCAACAAGCAAGCTAAATGTCATAATTTATGAGGACTATGACCAAGAAGAAACCGATACTTCCAGCAACTAGCGTATCTGTATCGGATACCATATCCGATACTGATTCTTCCCGGATACGTCCCCGATACCTCTCAGGCTTTAGTTCTGGTGCTGGATGCTATTCGTTCTTCCTTTTGTTGGAATCATGGATTAGAAGATACTCCCTCTGTACCATAATATTTGAGCTGCTAAAACGACAAATATTATGGTACAGAGGTAGTAGAAGATAATGGACTGCAATGACTAAATGTATGCTAAATGGCTTGATGCTTAATTGATAACATATTTTTTATTAAAAAAAAGTCAAACGTATCCCGGTATTGGCGCTTTTCAGAAATGACGTATTTATGTATTTTCGTGTATCTGCATTGGGGCAATCTAGACTATGACTGAAACTGGGTGGTTTGCTAGGAACACGTTACTACCTGCACAAGATATACCGGTGTGTTGCTTTGTAAGGTATTCTTCTGCCATTTATCATGTTGGAATTGTAAGCAGTTGTATCATTGTATGGTACGCTCAGGCCAACTGTGTTTCAAGAAAAGAAAAGAGAAGCTAAATGTATATTCCTTCTGTTATGATATAGTATAACACTTGTCTCTGGACTATGCACAGATTTGATTTCACTTCAAGTTGGTGATTACGGTGTCTCTTAATCTTAATTTTAGTCTCAACCTGTTTGGATTTCAGAAAGCAAAACCAGGAGTCATGCTTCCATGTACAAGTTACTACCATCTCTCTGCCATATCAACCAAAGCATTGGATGGTAAACCTGCCTGTTTCATTGTTTCTTATTTATTTATATGATGTTGTGAGCTCAGAAAGATGATTATTTTCCATTCCCATAGGTGTGTTCTGCTGATCGTTCACAAGTTGACCAGAAGAAGCCAGTCGAAGAACTCCCTTGTGACGACGCCATGCACAAATGATAGGTGGACCAGATCCATAGGCCTGGACAGATGGAATTCACATTTGCTTCTTCAGAAATCAGGATGGTCAGTGGTTGATAAAAAAAAAACAGGAGGCACAATGGTTTGAAAAAGAAAAGAAAATAAATCAGGATCAACTCACCGGTACACAGAACTCTCATCTCCATCTGTCATATATTCAGGATGATATTTGTTGTTCCGTCTTTGACTGTTGTAGTTTTCTTTTGTGATCTGACCTGGGTGTGAACAATGGCAATGGCGCGTTCCGAGGAGTTCAAAGGTGTGTTGCTCATACTAGAACATGAACTGCTCCCTCCAATACAAATTAATTGTCGCAGCTTTAGTGCTTTTAGTACAATTTTGTACTAAACCTGCGACAGTTAATATGGATCAGAGGGAGTACTTTATTTTGTAAAAACACAAAATAATTCATTTTCAGAAGTCAGAATCTTAGCATAAAACAGTGAAAAGAGCACGGCGATAAAATTCAACAAGCATTAACCATTTAAACAACAAAAAGACTATTAATTGTCTCAGTGAAATTGGTTGATGTTCTTTGTCGTTGACATCACTGCTGTAAAATTATAGTGGAGCTCCTCTACAAACTCTGTAAAATTTCTTGCATTTACAGCGGTACGTGTTGTTCCAACCAACACTGCTGCTGTAAAGATACACTCCAAAAATAACAGTCTCTTATTTTACATGGAACAGAAATACAACCTTCTTCAGTAGGAGAAGGAAAAGCACATTGCAGGGCTTTGTGGTGGTCCAGAGCCACATGGGAAGGCCAGGCGTTCGGATTAACTGCAAGTGCCAACGTTCAGGTTGTCCGGTGCTGCGATGGATTTGGGAGTAAAGATGCTTCAGCAAAAGTAGCGGCCATCAGTAAGTATGTTTTATCATTTTTTATAGCTCCATTCGGGTTTGGTTCGGTTCGGGTTGGTGCGTCATTAAGCAGGGGAATTAGCATTAACCAGATGGGTCGCTATCCTTTGCCTTTGGCTCCACAACAACTAAACTGTTCGGGTTCAGTTCAGATCGACATAGTAGATAGATAAATTCAGTAGTGTGCATGCGTGCGGATGGCGACAGATTTGGTTTGTCGGTGTAAGGTGACTGCACCGCTCGGGTTCCATACGGGTCGGGTTGCTGCGTCATGAAGCAGAGACCCAGCATTGACCAGGCGGGCTCGTGCCTTCCCAGCACTGCTAATGTATCATTCTCCAAGCCCAAAATCTCAAAACTGCTGTTGTATCCATCCTTCCTCTTGTAGCCATCTCAAAATCTCAAAACTGCCAGCTGTATCAATTCTGCATTCTTTTGCTAGACTCTTGGCAGGCAGTAGTGTTGTGTGAAGTATACATTTGACCACATTTGTATTATGCTGTGTATGTGAACTTTGAGTTACCAGCAAGCACTAAAATAATCAGCAAAATACTATGTTATACGCCACGTGACGACCCTACTGACAGGGATGAATGAATCCTTCTTCAAACATTGAAACCGGAAACATTTCTCAAGAAGGACAAAGCTAACTATATCATCTTTAATCAGTGTATGAGCAGTGGAAAATAATTGATCAAACTATCAGTTTTGAGAAAAATCATCAAACAAGAAGTCACTTATGAATTAAATGCTCTCTTGGTTGATTTATCTAAGTAGCTAGATAAGTCCATTTTTTCTGAAGATCAGACAATCAGTGATAAGATCCAAAATTACACAATAAATTCACGGACTGGAGAAATCTAGTTAATATTTCTGGATTATATGGAATATAATAGATAATGATTAACTGAGATTTTGCAAATTTATATCCCTTTCCTTCATGATTCAAACAGCTTTACATACATTAGTCAAGAATACAATCGGTTCTCTGGACTCATGTATTTCAATTTCATTGAGCTGTTTGGAAACAGAGCAATACATGAGCTATTTCTGATTCAATGGTGAAAGCACTACTGAGACTGCTTTTGCTAATTCCATAATCCACACACATCTTCCTTGCACAATAGAAGGATAGAAACATCATCATGATTCAAGAATAGTAGGACCAAAACATGAAAACCATTCACAAGAAATAGCACAAAAATGATATGGCATCACAAACATCATCATGATTCAAGAATAATAGGAGCAAAACACGAAAACCATTCACAAACCATCACAGAACTTAGAACCCGAGTGAAACCGATCGGGTTCGCTCCTTGATTCCAGTGGCAACTAATTAAGTATCATGCACGCACGGCTTGCCCTGGTTGGTGGCTTTGTCACGCATGGCATGGGGACACAGCACCTTTCCTCCATCTGAGATGCTCCACCACTTGAATCCGAACCGAACCCGAAGACTATTATGCAGGCCTATCTGCTGGACAGAGACATATTGATTAATTATCTGTAGAATGCTAAGCATACATAGCGCTCCAGTCAGTTTGAGAAATGTCCATTCGTACAGAACATTTTGCTGAAGGACATACTGATTATACTATTATATCATTCCATTGAAACTGAACATTTTCCTTGTCTTGTACAGTAGAGAATTAGTGATGGATACTCGGTTGTCTAGTTTTTGGCAGCTCACTCCGTGTAAGGGGAACTTAAACAATTCTGAAGTTACTGTTAGGAAACGGAACGTGCATTTGATGGATAATGTTGTTTGTGCATTAAGCCCAAAAATGCTGAGAAGCAAATCCATGGCTTGGGTGTCTACAGTGCCTTGTTTTTTGGATAGTATGGGGTCTTAGAACAACTTAACAGGTCCTTTAACAGACCAACCCGAACAGAAGAGTGGAAAACACAAACCGAACCCAAAAGGAAACCCCGCGTGGTCAATCCCTGCTCTAATTGCCCATTTTGCCATTTAGATTAAGACAGCGACGTGGCACATTGACTTAACCCATGAATCCAACCCGAGCATTTCTTAAATTAAGTTATTTGCGGAGTGCTAAGCAGGGGTGTGGGAAAATTAGTTTCTAGAATGGGAGAATCCAAAATACCGTTTACCATATGATAATTGATAAACAGGGTCAAATGTGATAGAAGTACATTTTAGAGAACAGAATATTGCATTTTAGAATGCAAATATTTGAACTACGTTTGCTTAACCATATTTGGCTGGCTGGTAGCTTAGATGTTGTGGTTCAAAGACTAAGTAAGCAGCAGGTAGCAGGGCAGTGGAAGTAGTATACTAGTATTTGGTTCTCAACACAGCAGAGGGCGACACTGACGGCGACTACCCCAATCGGGTTCATTCGGTTCGGGTTGCTTCAGCTTCCAACGGATTTTTCCACAAAACGGACTGAAAACAAAGAGCATGTACGGATCAACACACCATCTCAAAAAGATTCGACCTAGACTCAAATCAAAATTTAGACACTCCCTTTATTTTAAAAGGGGAGTAAACAGCAAGCCTGAGCCCTGAAAACATCAGATATTCACATATTTCTACAACCAAATATGTGATGTTTCAGGCTTCTGTCCATTTCTCAAACTCCTCCACATATATGCTTTTCAGAATTTACACCTTCGCATGTTTTTTCACTCATTTCTCAGACTCCTGGGAGCTGTAAACTGAAATGCAACGTTTGGGTTGGGTTTTGCCGAAGATGGGCGACACTGCAGCTTCCTCCTCCCTTGATATTGGGTGATTCCGACTACGTGGAACACGGTTAACATAAATACTGCCAGCAAGCATTCGGGTTCGGCTCGGGTTCTGCGATCGGTTTGGGAGGAAAAAAAAAGTCTTGAGCAAGAGATGGCTCCATTCGCATGCATACATGCGTGTGCCCAAGGTCGCTGTCAGGGAAGGTTGTGGGATTGAATCGATGGGAATGGTTGGCTAGACACGTCTTCATCCTAGCCTTTGCTTTCACAGGGCTGTCAACTTTCGGGTTTTCGGTTCGGTTCCGAACTTCGGATCGGATCGGGTTGCTCCAGCACTGACCATCTTGCTGGGCTCGTCACCCGTGTCTCTCTCTGCCAGCACAGCACTGCGAAACGTCCATTCAGACCGGCCATGTGCATGTGTATGAAACTATAAATAGCTCCTCAACCTGAACCTGCAAAAGCAAGCCTTCTTCTTGCGCCATTCTATTCTGCAAGCTCTCAAAGCCCCAACCTGAACCGCTCTCTGTTGTGCCTCCTCACCACGCGCAGCTCCACTGAAAGGTCAGCCATGGACATCATCTTCACCATCTTGGCGTCCATCGCGGCGGCGTGCTCCGACAGGAAGAACCTGCCCAAGGCGCTCATCTCCGGAGGGATCTTCAAGGCCGCGGCGGCGCTGTGCCTCGTCTTCTTCCAGGGCCTGGGAGGCTTGTTCCTCCACCACGGGAAGGGCGCCTACTACCTCTACTACGGCATCCTCGTCGCCATTGCTGGCTTTGGGCTCATGGAGGCGTCTGTGGGATGTTGGGTTTCTGGGAGGTTGGATGACCGGCACGCTCTGGGGAAGGCGGTCCTCTGTGTGTCCATCCTTCCTTTGATCTGCGTGGCGGCGTTTGGCGGCTTCATCGTCCTGAGGAAGGTGAAGTAGCTAGCTAGCTGAGCCGGCTGTGGCATCCGAGTACATCTTGTATATGAATGTCACATGTATCCTTTTGCTAGCATGTTATCCTTGTGTATCTATGGTGCACGATAAACGGCTTTGTTTGAGGTACTATTGAGCTTGGATACTAGCTGCTGACCGTGATAGGTATGGGACCTATAAACTACTTCACAGGTGCTTTAACAGACCACCCGAACAGAAGAGTGGCAAACACGAACCGAACCCGAAAGGAAGCCCCATGTGGTCAATCCTGGCTCTAATTACCCATTTTGCTGTTTAGATTAAGACAGTGACGTGATGCATTCACTTAACCGTCGAATCTGACCGAACATCTCATTTCTTGACTTTAGTTATTTCTGGAGTGCTAAGCAGGGGTGTGGGCAAATTAGTTTCTAAATTGGGGGAAATCCAATCCTGTTTACCAATGTGATAAACAGGCAGGGTCAAATGTGATACGTAACACAAAAAATGTGAATTATGTGATAGTAGTGCATTTTTTAGAACAAACCAATGTTGCATTTTGGAATGATAATATTTTGAACTACTCTTTCTTAACGAGACTGGCTGGCCGACCGGTAACAGGGGTTAAGGACTAAGTAAACAGCAGCTAGCAGGGCAGGGGAAGAAGTATGAGGTTCTCAGCATGGCAGAGGGCGAGGACGACGGGGACTGCAGCACCGACCTAGGCTGGCATGATTTCGTTAAAAAGAGGAGCAACCTACAAACCTGAAAACATCACATATTTGATTGTAGAAGTAGTGTCTGAAGATGTGAAGTCTCCTTTGGAACAAAAGGATTTTGGATGGAAGAAAAAAAGAAACTAATTCTGAAAGGAATGAGTCATTATCATTGACCGTAGAACTATTGCAATGGGTGTCCCTTTCTCAAACTCCTGGGAAATGAAAACTGATATGCAGTAGTTCGGGTTGGATTACGTCGGCGAAGATGGGCGGCTGGCACTGCAGGTTCCTCCTCCTTGGGATTGGGTGACTACGACTACGTGGGCCGCCGTTGACACAAGTACTGACAACTAGCATTCGGGTTCTGACCGGGTTCTGCGATCGGTTTAGGAGGCAAAGATGTGCTCAGCAAGAGATGCTCAATTGGCATGCGTGCGTGTGTCCAAGGTCGCTGTCACGGAGAAGAATGCTTGTCTAAACGCGTCTTCATCCTTGCCTTTGGCTGTGAGTTTTCGGGTTCGGTTCGGAACTTCAGATCGGGTTGCTGCAGCACTGACATTGTGTCCCTTTATTAAGGAAGCAGACAATGACTAGAGAAATCTAGTTAATATTTTTGGATTCTGTAGAATAAAATATAATACAAAATGATTAACTCTGGGATTTTGCAAAATTGTGTCAATTCCTTTAATGATTCAAACAGCTAGACATACATGAGTCAAGAATATAATCAGTTCTATGGACTCATGTATTTTCAATCTTTATTAAGCTGTTTGAAAAACAGAGCAAACAACTGAGAATCGAAGATGGTTTTGCTAAATATGCAAGGATTTACTGCTGTAGCTAATTCCAGAATCCACACACATCTTCCTTGCACAATCGAAGGATGGAAGCATTTCAGGCAGTAAGAGCAAAACACGAAAGCCATTCACAAGAATGATCCAGGCATCACAAACATCATCATAATTCAAGAATAATGAGAGCAAAGCACGAAAACCATTCACAAACTATCACAGAGTTTCGAACCCGAACGGAACCCGATAGGGTTGCTCCTTGATTCCAGAGGAAATTAATTAAGTGTCATCCACGCACGGCTTGACCTTTGGTTGGTGGCTTTGTCACACATGGCTTGTCCTTTTCGTCAATGCACCTTTCCTCCATCTGTGATGCTCCGCCACTTGAATCCGAACCGAACCAAACCCTAAGAATATTATGCAGGCCTATCGGCTGGACAGAGACATACTATTATCTGTAGGATCCTAAGCATGCGTACTTAAGGCAGTCATCAGTCCTCGTCAGTTTGAGAAGTATGTCCTTTCGTGATAATGTTACACTGTTATTCCATTCAAACTGAACATTTTCTTTGTCTTTGCACAGTAAGAATTAGTGATGGATACTTGGTTGCCTAGTATTTTGGTACCCCTCTCCGTATGCGAAGGGAACTAAAAACTGAAAATCCAAAACTAGTATGAGAAAACTGAATGTGCATTTGAGGGGTACTGTTTTGTTTGCGAATTCAGCCCAAAACGCTGACAAGCAAATTCATTGGTTTGTGTTATGACCGGTTTGTTCTATACCAGGAAGAGTCCCACCGGGCATTAGTATTAGGGGCTTGACCCACAAGTTATCTTAGGCAAGTTATTTTAGGCAAGTTATCTTAGGCTAAAGTTATAAATACTAGCTGTAAGACATCGTTTAAGAGGAAGCAATAAAGATAGTTCTATCATATTGCCCGGCTCTAGAGGAGCCGGAAACCCTAGCCGCCGCCGCCTTTCCTCTCCCTCGCGACGGCGCCAACACGCCGGAGCCGCCGCCCTCGCCCCCAACCCTCGCTATTCTGCCCGTATAATCTACGGAGTAGAGCCGGTAGGAACCCTAGTCCTACCAATTTGGCTGTGGCTGCTTCCACCGGCGTGCTCGCTTGCCGCACCGAGATGCCCATCGCCGTGCTGGGGCTGTGATTTCTCTCCAGCGGCGACTCCTAGAACCTCCATGGTTTGAACTCTCATCTGCACCACCTTCTTCCCCTCCGGTGGCCCGGGGTTGCTCTGACTATTTAGATTAACAATTAATCCTGTCATCATTGTAAAGCCTAGTTAGTGATGACTCGCACTGTTAAGCTAATGAATATGCCTCACGCAAGTACCAACAATCCACAACGCTAGTATGTGCGTTCAAACTCCGCGAACCCACATCGACGTAAAGTCAAACACTGTGTTAGCATATACTGAAAGTTTGATCCTTGATGCTTGCCAAGTTGATCCTTGAACATTGCGTTACCATGTGCATTCGTAGTACGTAGGTCGATAAATAGTCAAACTTCAAGCTTGCCAATTGTTTATTAAGAATGGAAGTTGTGAAACATCGATGTCTCGGTCGCTAAGTACACTTCCATTACGTTGTCTCGGTCGCTAAGTACACTTCCATTACGTGTCTGAACAGGACCTTGGAGCCTGAAATCTGCATCTCTCTCAGATCCATCCACACACAAATAGGAGTAAAAGATAGAGGCTCGATCGGTACTGATGGAGGCCACGGGGGCCGAGCATTGGCACATTCGTGTTTAATGGAATGCTTGGGTATCCCACCATTTATTTGGAAGCTAGCTTTTCTCACCCAACAAACATACTATGGGAGGATGTTAAGACTGAAAAAACCGAAAAATGTTATATGTGGGCACCCGGAACAAACTAGAAATACGAAGTGTCTAGCAAATATTAAAAGTTAAGTATGAACCGATTAGCAAATCAATTTATCTGACATAAATTGATAATCGTGAAATGGGACCATTCAATTTAGATTCATGCACATCAGAAGATATGGAACTTATTTGGGTTTGATTTCTAGTACTCAAATCATGTTCATGGTACACAACTACACATATATCAGCACCTCTTTTTAGTGTTTATTTTTACTATCCTCTAGCGTGTACAGAGAGGATGCATATGTCGTAGGTGTATACAGGTGTGTGCAGCTGGCTTCTACAGAAATACGAATTAAACAATGGATAGTGGATATCATACAAGAGGGTGGTGAGGCATCACTGTCTATCCTTCTAACTTAAGAGTCTGGTGCAGAATTAACTAATGAGTCCCATTGTTGGAACTAATATGTGAGGACTTGAGGTCTGGCAAGTCCCAATTAAGAATGAAAGTTGTGAACGAGCAGGTCGATCTGTAAATTTTCATTATCTAAAAAGGACATGCGACCGACTAATGAATACATAAAATCGTTAGACTGTGTACGCAAAATCGGTGCTGAATGGGCCACATGCCTCACGCAAGTCGCAACAACCCACAGTGCACAGTTAACAGTTAACATGCCTCATGCAGATCGATAAGTAGGTTAGGCTCTGTGTTATATGCAGTTGATCCTTGAACATTGCATTAGCATGTGCGTTCGTACTAGGTCGATAAATAGTCAAACTAGTGAAATATGCAGTGCAAATTAACAGTTAATCCTATCTACAATCACTGTAAATACTAACTAGTGATAAGTCCCACTGTTAATTTAACCAATATACGATGAGATTGAGGCCCGGCAAGTCCTGATTAGAAAAGAGTGGCTCCCATTATCCATCTACTATTATTAAACATGGCTTAAGAGTCTGAGGCCTGCAACTCAGATCCATCTCAAATCTGCCATGATTAGTTGTGTCTAGGACTCACATGCCTTGTGGGAGTCCCCAGAACTCACGACGTGCATGAACGTCTGTAGCGGATCGATAGTCAGAACTCTGCGTTAGATGTATATTCTGTTCACGTATCGCAGCTGGCAGACAGCTATTAATGCTTTCACTAAATTTGAATTTTAAGCTGTAATGTGGGTTGTTGTAGGAAGGAGGCCACATTCAGGCTTGGTTCACGCAGTTGAATTAGGTGAATGGGGTTGTTCTTGCGTGCATAGATACATGTGGTGGGAGAGATTACAGCTAGCGCCTATACACTATAGAAATACAAATTAACAACTTGTCCTTATATGAGAGGGTGGTGAGGCGTCGCTGTGCCTTGGAACGAGAGCTTGGTGCAGAATTAACTATTGAGTTCTGCTGCTAAAACTAATACGCGAGGACTTGAGGCCTGCCAAGTCATGATTAAAAATGGAAGTTCTGAAATGATAGAGGTCGCTGACTAAACTTCCATTATCTATCTAAACAGGACCTCAGAGCCCGAGGCCTGCATCTCACAACTCAGATCCATCCATGCAAACGCTCACAGGAGAAAGAGAGAGGAGAGGGGAGCTTGATCGGTACCGATGGAGGCGACCGCGTTGAGCATCGGCAAGTCCGTGCTGAGCGGGGCCCTTGGCCTCGCCAAGTCCGCCGTTGCAGAGGAGGTTGCCCTGCAGCTGGGAGTACAGCGCGACAAGGCCTTCGTCACGGATGAGCTGGAGATGATGCAGTCTTTCTTGATGGTGGCGCATGATGAGCGAGGTGAGCACAACAAGGTGGTCAGGACCTGGGTGAAGCAGGTCCGCGATGTCGCCTATGACGTCGAGGATTCACTCCAGGATTTTGTTGTTCGTGTGGACAAACAGTCTTGGTGGCGCATCCCTCGCATGCTTCTCGATCGTCGCCATGTTGCCAAGCAGATGAAGGAGCTAAGGACCAAGGTTGAGGACGTGAGCCAGAGGAACTTGCGCTATGGCCTCATCAAGGGCTCTAGCTCCACTCAGCCTGCTGCTGCTGATGCTACGATGTTTGGCGTCGACGAAGCAAGGCATACCGCGAAGCAACATCAATCAAGATCGGATCTTGCCCAGCTGATCAGTGTGGGTGACAACCAAATTGGAGTGATTGGTATATGGGGAACAAGTAGCAGTGTTGGGCATACCTCCATCATCTGGGAGGCCTACGAGAGTCCAATTGTGAAACAAAATTTTCAGTGCCGAGCATGGGTGAGGGTGATGCGCCCTTTCCATCCAACAAAATTTGTCCAAAGTATGGTGAAACAGTTTCAAGCAGCAGTAGGGGTTGGTGTTCTGCTGGAGAGGGAAAGGAAGGGCCAAGATTTGGCTCAGGCCTTCAATGGATATGTCAATGAGAAGCGGTACCTGATTGTGCTTACTGACCTGTCTACAATTGAAGAATGGCACCAGATCAAGACTTGCTTCCCAGAGAACAAACTGGGGAGCCAGATCATAGTATCCACAGAACATGTTGAAGTTGCAAGCCTGTGTCCAGGTCAACCAAGTACGGTGTCGGAGCTGAAGCAATTGTCTGCTGATCAGACTATCTATGCTTTCTACAAGCAGGTACTACTTCAGTTTTAAACACATGTTCTTTTATTTTCAAATGGACCATCGAAAATATAAACCATTATATCAGTTAAAGTAGTAATATATAGTGACCAAAGGTAATCTCTATGGAGCGTCTCGTCCGTAGGCTCAAATTAATTTGCGTGTTTGCACAAGGTGAGGAAGGGGGAATTCTCTCTCTTGTTCAACCGAGCCTGTGAGCTGGGAACTTTTCTCCCCTGAGGCCCTGACTACCATGATGGTCCTAACCGGATACATTCTCAGCCTCCCGGGATTTCTTATCGACCTGCTGATACAGATGTCCTCTGCCCAAGTCCCTGGAAGAGGTAATGGCTGTTCAGTGGAGAGGTATTAGCGGGCATCCAGTGTGAAATACCAAAGCTTTCCTGCTCGTTGGCTAGTGACTAGGCTTGTTAATGGGTCTCCTTGAGCTTTCATCGCGGGGTTGCACAGAGCTGCCCAAAGAAGGGGTGTAAATATTGATATTTCATCCTACAAATAAACGCTATGTTGCAATGCTTTGGTAAAAGTGACATCTCAAGGATTTGTATTTGTTTGACAAGCAGTTGCTCATGGTGTCCATACCATGCTGAGGGCTAAGGTTTTCAATAACTTTATGTTCTCTTGTAGTACTAGTCAACTTTTGATGTATTCATGAATAATCTGTGCTCGTTCTTTTTCGCCTTTTAAACATTTATACTACTTTCATTATTTCTAGCGAAGTCAAGTCTAACCCAGGTCATCCTTGCTAAATTAACTTGTATACATACCATTCGAGCATGATATACTATTTATGGTTTGTTGTCACATTAACATTCCTGTACAGAAATAGACAAGCTTGAGCTTTCCTGTCAGTATTTCCATCATTAATTTTTTATCTAACTATTGTTTGCTTGTGTTCAGAGTTCTCATGAAGTTATATATCCATCAAAGCCAGCATCTAGCTCAAAGTTATCCAACATCCCTGAGAATGAGATACAAGAAGATCAATCCAATGCTGATGTTGATGAGAGGTCATCAAAGAAGTTCACACGCACCTACACAATGGCAGGTGTTCTGGAGGAATTTCAGCTTATTGGGCGAGAGAAAGAAAAATCTGATATTATTGCACTAATTAAAGAACAAGCTAGCACCCATCAATTTGAGGTGATAGTAGTATGGGGAATGGGTGGTCTTGGAAAAACCACTCTGATAAAAAATGTTTTCCAGAGCAAAGATGTCACTGGCATGTTTGAGAAATATGCTTTTGTCACGGTCTTGCGACCTTTCAAGCTTGAGGAACTCCTTAGGAGCTTGGCATTGCAACTAGATGCAAACAAGGGATCCATGGACTTTGTAGGTGACACCCAAAAAAACATTGGTTTGATGGGAGTTGCAGACTTGATTGAAGTGTTGGGCAGACGTTCAGAAGGAAAGAGTTGTTTGATTGTTCTTGATGACCTCTCATCTATTGCAGAATGGGATAAAATATTGCCAAGTTTACATGCAATAAAAATCTGGTCATTGTGATCACCACAAGGCGAGAGGATATTGCCAAGTATTGTTGCAAAAAATCAGAGTGCATACGCTTGCTCAACGGTCTTGAAGAAAAGGATGCAAGTCACCTGTTCACAAGAAAGGTAACGAATAGTACTCTATATTATTCACCTTATCTGCTAACAAAATAATATATTGTCTCTTTTTATTTCAGTTCAGTTTTTAGTTTTGAATGGTCATTCGAAATTAGTATCTTCTAAGCACATAATGACCAACTATCTTTATAAAAGATACTTCAAAGTGGGTTGCAAAAGCATAATATTAGGCCACCATGACTCATCATTTACAAATGATATAGTTTCAGCAGTTTTAGCAATTAAACCAAAAAACTGATTACATCACACATTGCTTGGGTTAGGACAGGTTAGTATTAGCAACAAGACAACGATATTACATGAACTCACCACTTTTCATATGAAATTATACGCGATTCGCTTTTTTTGAGCAACCGGCAGGAGCTCTGCATGTCCGTTAAGTAGAATAAGGAATGACCAGTTTATATGAAAAACTAGCCGAAAACCGATACATCAACAACACACGCACACCGGCCCCGAGGCCGTGGACAAGCCGAGCTGATGGCTCCGTCAGTGTGTGACGGAGCCAACCTCTCCAACATGGCAACGGTTTCCAAAGCCATCAATTCTGCTTCCACACTGGCCCCTGGCCACACACCAGTCGAGTCAACTACTCTATCACCTCAGCGTCAAAAGCTGACACCTTACAACAGTGCGATGATCTTTGGAGCCACCGCGTGCAGCAACCACCTCATCCCAGAGCCGCCGCTCCGGTTTTCACGAGTGCACAAACAAGCCCCCAAGCAAGCCGAGGCAGGCATAGCTAGATCTGGACCTGCTGCTCCAGAACAGAGCCACATGATCAGCATGGCCGCTGCCAGCCATGGACTTGGACGGCGCATTTTTTTTTGTCAAACCGTGGTGAATCACTTTTTTTTCCAATTCATGTTTGTGAGGATTTTTTTGTCTCACATTGCCAATTCCTATTACACGAGATGAAAATTGTGATAAATCCAGTACATTTTCAAAAGCACTTGTTTTTGATTTTTTTTATTTAAAAAACTGTTCGGTTGGCGTATTAACCAATTTATTAGCATGGAGGTTGTGACAACAATTGCATCCCGATTCATAGTTTGGTAGATCAATACTATTACGGTGATTAACAGATTTTACCACCAGATTGCACTCATTTTTTGGTCGAGATTAATCTTTCTACTAGTTACTTAATGCGGTTCATCCTGAGATTTGAGTGGTACTTTGGAAATGTTGATGAATCTAGAGTTTTGGAAGCAATATTTAATCATGAACTTAAGTTTTGCTTGAGATTAATCTTGCTACCCATTACTACCTCCGTCTCGGTGAATAAGTCATTCACGTAGTTCTAGGTTGACGATTTAACTATCTAAATATGTATTATATGTGATAAAAAATATATATTTAAAAACTACATCCATGTAGAAATCTAGTGATATACTTTTCATGACATATAACACATATTTAATTTCTCAAACCGATGACCTAGAATTACACGAATGACTTATTCATCTAGATGGAGGTAGTACTAAATGTGGTTCATCTTCAGACATGAGTAATGCTGTGGAAATATTTATGAGTCTACAATTTTACAAGCAATACTTAATCATGAAAAAATAGATAATTTAGTCAATGTTTGGGAGGAACATATCAGTGCTGATTCCCCCGTTTTGGTGATGGTATGCATTTAGTATATTAAACTGCACACTTAATGGGTATTTAAATGTTAATAATCATTAGCAGCGCTGTACTGGCACATGTCGTACATTCATCCTGCCCGGTGATGTGGCCTAGTGCACATGATGCCTACAGTCATTGTTGAGGAAGTCGTTAATTGTTAGCTGCTCGGTGGGCCGGCGAGTAAGGGATTAATAGGCTATCGGCAAATTAATCGGCCATTTAGTCAATTAATCGGTCGATTTAACAGTTTATTAGCTAGACGGTGACCCTATGAGTAGGGATTAATCGGCAAGTTAGCTGGTTAATCGGACGAATTCTTGAACAGGGCCTACAGTGCTTCTATGGACGCTTCTGCCCTGTGCGAATTACAAGATGCATGTCCGAAAACTCATCGGCGCGGACGAGCGCGCCTGCTCACGGTATCGCCAGGCACTCGTCTGCGTCGGGATGCGGGTCAACTGGCGTATTAGTCGGGCGTATAGTTGAGCGCAGTCAAAAAAGATGCGAGTATGCGAGGGAGGTGGTCCACAGGACAGGTGGACGTCCGTTACAACAAGAGACGGAGGGGCATCATGTGCGTCGACAAAACGGCGCGTTAACGTGGAACGTTTTTATCGAGCCCGAACGGTTGTGGGGCCATCAGGGGAGTCCATGTATATCTGGTATCCAGAAGGCCGGTTCAGCACACACCTCTGCCGACATCCATTCCCCAATTGGGAGGAAGAACCCTAGTTTTCTGCAGATGGCCAACCAAGGTCAAGATGCAGTCACCCTACCCATGGTTCCTTGCCTGGACTGCGGGAGGGACATGGTCACGTACGTCACACGCGAGGACAGAACGCCGGTGAGAGGTTCTAAAGTGCCGCGATCATATCTGTAGCTAGGCCTGATTTTCGAGTACCTGTCTCCCTATTTTTGTAAAGTTCAGTTTCGTCAGTCAACCGGTTGTTTCAAGAAGCACGAATCAGTCACCAAGGCAGGATTTTTTCTTGGCAACATGATCAACAAATAATCACCGAGGGTCAGTTACAGATCAGTCACTAATGGTGAAAAACTTGTCAAACGTGCCAATACATGGATGTCCTGGCCTAAGTACATTTTATGTCGATTTTGTTTTAGAGGAAAAAATAGTTCCAGCATACAGTTATACATGACTAAGAAGCCCTTAGCATACAGGAAAAAAGTTTCACAATTTATTCAAACACACAACAGTTCTAAGCACCAAGGCAAAGCCCAGTTTTCTCTTGTACACTTAGCTTCCTTTCTCTGCTTCGGAGGAATGTCTTCCGCGTTGCGGACAAGTTGTGCTCTTATATCCTGGTTCTCGGCATATGCAAAAGCGTGTTCGCTTACTTGTCCCGCAGGCCCCCTCAGCATTTGTCTTCCCAATAGTTTTATGCTTCTTGGACTTTGCACCTCAATCATTATACGGAGGTTTATCTCTGCTATTGGTAGTCAGAGTGTAGCTTGAGAACATGACAGCACAGGAGCCCATATGTTCAAAATTACCACTCACACTACACCTCTGCACCTTTATCCATGACAGCAACATCATACACAACCCGGTTCTCAACTTCTTCCACTCTATAATCCACCTTCATACAGGACCTCACCAAACTTCTCGAACATAGCTCTGGTATACACAGTGCTGGCATGCTGTTCCAGGGGTGTGTTCATCTTCATCACCGGAGCGGCCTGGTCAGAAATAGTTCCATATTTTTTTTACTATCCATGAGAGTGATGCAATTTACCTGAACTACCACACCATAATGCAAGCAAAATTACAACTTACTATTTTCGTCTGCTGTTACAACTTGCTTCTCGGTCAAAAACTAATTTCATGTACTGCCGGATGAACAAGTGCATAGGAAAGCTTGCTGGGACATATGCCTTCAACATGTGGTTTGCACTCTTACTCCGCTGTCTGCTCGTCATCTTTGCACAAAATTTACCTTTGAAGTTTGGCTTTGCCCACTTGGTCCTAGCCTTGTATATCTGTACGAGATAGGGGTGCTTCTGGAGCCCATACGTCTCTGTCAATATACTCCACGCGGCTTAGAACTCATTCTGTGTCAGCATGTGATGAACTATTTCGTGGAAATCAGCTCTAAATTTGCTATGCTTAGTGTAGTATGGACCAAGAGATTCTTTTGCCTTCTTTAGGATGTGCCGCCTGCACCAACGGAGTCGCACAATTTACGTGAAAAGCAAGCAAAATCATTTGCCTTTGTGCCTCAACACAAGTCCAGCTCACCTGCCGCAGTTCATATGCATCCCGGAGTTCTACTTGCAAGTCCAAGGAATGTGACGAAGTGCCATTCAGTAAAGAACTCGAGAAGACACATAATGACTGCAGGATAAGCTTGCTTATCTGGGCTTGCTACTTCATCACGTCCCTAGGTCACGACGATACCTCCATTGGGTCCACGACAATGTTTGCCCATTGATATCAATCTCGAGACCAGCTGCCATTCTCCACGATTAGCTGCGCCATGAACTACAAAATGACGTAAACAAACTTTTAGATGGTCCAGTCGCCTAAAGAAAAAGGAAAGAAATATTTTCTTATTTGGTTTACCTTTTTTGCATTTATGAATGTTGTGTTTATGCTTGTTGAACATCCAAAATGTCCTGCCCCAATGAGGTTTCCTTTTGTCGTACAAGAGTTCATCCTTCATTTTTTGCACACATCAAAACCTGGGTAAGTACATGTTCGCTCCCATCATTTCTCACTGAAAGTTTTGACAGCAACCCTATCAGTTGAATTACTTGCATGTCAACTGGGACAATGCCAGAACGGCTACAGACGTGGGAAATATCTCAACAGAATGTCAGCAATACATACCTGAATCCAACAACAAGTTCATGACTCGCGCCCCGTCCACGACGCTAAGATCTGGAGTTAAATACATACAGGTGCAGTGTCAGGCATACGCAATGTCCGCCCTGTACTCATTGATCATGGTGGATTTTACAATGTTGCATAAGTTCTGACAGAAGAACAACAGTTGGAGGCTCAGCATGTGAGACCCACTTACAGAAAAATGACTAGTCACCTGCACGGAGCCACCATTGATGCTATGCGCTATAACACCTGCTGAAGATACAGAGCACACCAAAACCAGTCAGGTGTGCATGCTATTCAACTCGTACTCACACAAGAAATTGTGGATTTTTGGATAAACACCTTCAATCCCAGCTTCAACCAGTTGAGTGACACCAGTCTTTACTGATGGGCGTGTATGACACGATTGTGCGGCATGCTCCAACTGTCAGTAGTTTGAATTCTCTGCAATTTGTACAGTAAGAGTTCTAGTCAATCCACACACATCGCACAGCCCATTCAGGTCCAGTTGGAGAGATGCGACCACATCCACCGCTGTACTCGTCGGGCGCTTCACCCACAACCAGATCTAGTGGTGGCTGCATGGCCATTGAGATTTGAGAACACACCTCCCTCCGTCTGACGCTGGCAGCGGGAACCTGCTCGCCGGGGTTACGGTGCTGACTCTTAAAATACGGCAGATCTTCAACATTTGAATCGAATAGAGAGGGCAGCAAACCAAACCTGACGACCAGATCAGATCTGATAGGAACTCCAGTCCGCCGCCATCCGTCGCCATGGCCGCCATGGGTAGGTCCTTCCCGCCGCAGGTCGATAAGCACCAGAGGAGAGGGATACTGAAACTACTGTGGTCAACCCCTGCTCTCATTTTACCAGTTTTCTTACGCCGTGATTGATGACGGCGCACCGCGTCGCTGCAATTCTGTACCACGGTACACCACGGCAATGCATCAGCTCTGTATATGCACTGTTCCCTTCCTGTATACAAACCAGTATTTTCATCAGGCATTCACTGCGACCACCACGTGACCTTGTACCATTCGTCTACATAACAGGAGCATGCGAGCTCGTCCTGCATATCGCCTTTCTCGATGCATGTCCATTTAGTATATACTGCACTAAATTCAGAGTCCAGATACCAACAGGATTATGATCTCAATGCGACTGAGCGGCTGTGATAATAAAGCTACCTGTGTACTCGCCACCCAAACTGGAGGAAGGGTAGCTATATTATAAGTAAACTAGGAAAAGTAGTTTGGATGCACCTAATTCATTTGTAGTTAGAAGACTAATTATATTTTCTACAATTGCAGGTATTTAAGAATAAAACTACAGATTTGGCTGAGCAATATCCTGCATTGGTTGAACCAGCAAAACTAATCCTGAAGAAGTGCAAGGGACTTCCCCTTGCGATAGTTACCATCGGTGGCTTCTTGGCTGATCAACCAACAATAACTGCTGCAGAGTGGAGAAAATTGAATGAGCATATCAGTGTTGAGCTGGAGATGAATCCAAAGTTTGAGGTCATAAAAACAGTCCTCATGAAAAGTTATGATGGCCTACCCTATTATCTCAAGTCTTGTTTCTTGTACATGTCCATCTTCCCTGAAGACCGCAATGTTAGCCGGAGACGTTTGGCTTGCCGATGGATTGCTGAAGGTTATGCACGAGACAAGGCCACAGCAGATAGATACTTTATGGAACTCGTAGAGAGAAGCATGATATTACCAACTCAACAATCAGTTTGCAACATACAAGGATTCGACTCCTGCCAGCTACACGATCTGATCCGTGATATCAGCATTGCAAAGTCAATGGAGGAAAATCTTGTTTTTAGGCTGGAGGAAGGCTGCAGCTCGAACACGCACGGTGCAGTGCGTCACCTTGCCATAAGCAGCAACTGGGAGGGAGATGAGCGTGAGTTGGAGAGCACCGTGGAGCTGTCCCGTATACGGTCATTGACAGTGTTTGGTAAGTGGAAGCCATTTTACATTTGTGATAAGATGAGGTTTCTTCGGGTGCTGGACCTGGAAGGAACAGAAGGGGTAAGAAGTCATCACCTTGAGCACATTGGGGAGCTTCTTCATCTGAGATACCTCTCTCTACGAGGGTGTTTTAAAATCATTTCCCTCCCAGATTCAGTCGGTAATCTGAGACAACTTGAGACACTAGACATCAAAAGGACGGGTATAGGTATGTTACCCACAACCATCATCAACCTTAGTAAGCTATGTTATATCCATTCTGGTAGTGCTTTAGGGGATATAGAGAGAAATTGTTTTGCAAAGTGTCAACTCATCCACCGAATGCAATATGCAGTATGCTGCTCAGATGAGCTGCCTGATGATTTGGATAGGTGTGATGTTTGCAGTATTGCTTGCTGCATAATGTATCCTAATATCATTAGGGGCATAGCTGATCCGGGTGTTAAGGTGCCAAGAGGTACCAGAAAACTGAAGGCACTGCGTACACTGCGGTATGTTCACCTTGCTTGGGGAAATGCCATTATAAAAGAGATAAAAGGTCTCACTGGCCTGCAGAAGCTAGGAGTGGTTGGTATCAACAAGAAAAATGGTCCAGGTTTCTGGTCGGCCATTTCCAGCCTCAGCCATCTTGAATCATTGTCAGTGCGGTCAGGGGATAGCCTAAATGGCTGTTTGGATGGCATGTCCACTGCTTTGGAAAACCTGCAGAGCCTCAAGCTATTCGGCAGCCTGAAAAAATTGCCGGAATGGATCAAGGGGCTCCAGAATCTCGTGAAGCTCAAGTTAGAACTCAGCAAGCTATCAGGAAACCTTGAAACCATGCAAGTCCTTGGGAACCTACCAAACCTATCCATTCTTGGTTTGTGGGATCGCGGGGTTAAGATCGATGTACTCCAGTTCCAGACTGGCCTTTTCAGAAGGCTCACGGTGCTTGATCTTTTCTACTCAAGGATGGAAATTGAATTAGTGGAGTTCCAGAAAGAATCAGTGCCCAATCTTGAGATGCTAACCCTTAGCCTTGGAGGATATACTGAAGCTGCCTTCTCTGGGCTAGAACTTCTCGAAAGCATAAAGGAAGTACGGCTTAGTTTTCATCATCCCTGGTTTGCTACACCCAAATCATCAAAAAATGAGGAAAATAAAAAAATAAGGAAACAATTGTATGAACGGCTGAAAGAAGAAGAAAAGAGAAACAAACCCGTGCAAGATAAATTCAGGGAGGAGTTACAGATGCAGCTTGATAGGAATGAGAATCGACCCGTCTTGAAGATGCAATGAGCTCAGAAACCCGGGGCAACTTCTGTCCTGAATATGCTGACTGAGCGGCTGCCATGCCATGCCATCTTTTAGCTACCCTCTTTGTTTTATCATTTGCATTCCTTGTTAGTACTATATTGTAATAATGGGCTGAAATATAGCCCACCCGTCAAGTACGTTGTTGTTCTGCAGCTGTTAGAGGTGGTATTTCTCTTTTCTGCTTTGGTATCTCTGCCCTTGGTGATGATGCTTCGGGGCTCTATTCTGATTTGGTGAATAGTGAGTCGGCCCTGCAATATAAGATGCTCTGCTAGCCTTGTCTGTATGTGCTGTATATATATATATATATATATATATATATATATATATATATATATATATATATATATATATGTATATGTATGTGCACACGCGCCATTGTTGGGCGGCAGTGATATCTTTGGTAATTGTATAAACTACGTACGTATTTAGATTAGATGCAGAAACCTTGTCATTATTTTGCACCGATCATATGCGATTGCTTGTTTGCAATCCTTTTCTTCTGTCCTCCTTGGATATCATGTGGGTCGCTCGGCTCTGTCCCTTTCATCTGTCAGCAGAATGAAATAAATGATGTAACCACATATAATAATCTATCTTACTCATCTACAGCTTACAAATGAAGGAAGGGTACTCAGGCAGCATTTTTTTTAGACTTGACTACTCAGGCAGATTGTTTTTTTTTTTAGGTGTGACTACTCAGGCAGATAAACTGCTTCAGATGGCGAGACGGATGTCCGCCTCACCTTAGAGAGACCCTGGTGGACCGGCCCACTAATAGTTCTTTCTTTACGCTCGTTTCTTTGAGTCATTTGTTTGTTTTCTTACATGTATTTATATTTTATAACTAAATTAGTTTACATACATTTTCAAAAAAGTTCAGTGTGCATTTAAAAATGTAACAGAGTATAAATTTTTTTGTGTGCATTTTTTTGTACCATTCAAAAAACTATTCTTGACATTTCCAAAATGCTGGCATGTTGAAAAGTTTAAATTTTGTTCATCACATTTGACAAAATGTTCACCGGTATTAAAAAATGCTCAGTATTTTGCACCGATCATAGTCCTCATGTAGTGTTGAAAAGTTTAAATTTTGTTCATCACATTTGCCCCATTTTCAAAAATATTGGTACCCATTAGAAAATATTCACGACATCTAAAAATGTTCACATGTTTAAAAATGTGTTCAGGAAATTTAAAAAAATTCATATAAATCTAAAAATTTGCTCACGTTGTTTGAAAAAAAATGTTTGCAGCACTCAAAATTGTTCGTAAAAAAATATTCACGCTTTTAAAATAATTCTTGTGATATTTTAATAAAAAGTTCATGAAAACACAAAAAGTTGTTCAAGAAATTTTATAAACAGTTCAAGATGTGTTTAAAAAATGTTTAACGTACATTTTACAAATGTTCAACATGTATTGAATTTAATATTTAAGTATATCTACAATTTTTTCAACCTATATATGAAAAATGTTTAGCGCGTATTAAAAGAGTCAACATGTATTTTGCAAATGAAAACCAAAATAAAAAACAAAACAAAACAAAATAACAAAGGAAACCAAACATACAAAAAACCATAATAAAAATTGATTAAGAAAAACACAAAAAAACAAGGAGCAACTAATCAGGGGTTTTCCCTTGGAGGGTACGCGAAGCGTTAACTTTCTTAGGCCCGGGAGCGTGCCAAGTGGTGCATTCAGCCGCCGCCACGTGTTGTTGCACTGGGCGCACCTTGGGGAGTTCGATTTTTTTTCTACAAGCGTTTTTGGGTTTACTTGAATACATTTTTCTGGTTTTTTGGCTTTTTCTTGGCTCTACATTTTACATATTTTTAGAGCTCATTTGCTGCATTTTCTCTACATATATCATCTCACGCTGAACCTAATATGTGTCCATCATGCATGATTTCTGGTTTTTACTCTTTTCACTAGGAGCACTGCATGTTAGTGTTATTATTTTTTCTTTTACCAGTTTCCTTTGTTCTCTCATGTCTATTAGTGTTTTGGAGCAACCTTGGACCGAACACAATGAAAGGGACAAGGTTGGATTCATTACGGAGGACTTCCGACACCAGATTTAGATGTTTTCAAAGTTCCCCAAATTAAGATCGAATACCACGGGTGCGTAGAGGCGCCGCTCTCATGGTTCCAACGGCCCCATCTCGGGCGTTTCAGAGAGAGATGGGGCTCGGATGGGTAGGGTTTGTGGTGTGGCCGACCGACTTTAAATAGCAAGCTCCTGGGTAGGCGAAGCAGCCGCTTCAATGCGGACGCCCGAGTTGGCTTCTCATTCACCGCGCCGGTTTGAATGCCGGGCAGGAGTTAACCGGGATGATTGCGGTATAAATCCGTCATGTCATCCCGTCCGCTCTGAATCACGCGTGAAGAGCGAGCAAACGCGGCGAGAGAGGAGGAAGAGTTTTTTTTGGATGGTCCAAAACCCGCAAACCTTCCTCAACTTTGATTTTGATTTGTGAGATTTTGAACATCCAAACACGTCCGGACAGATTTGATGACTGATATTGGATGGCAAAAAATGTTCGAACAATCCGATCCAGACATTTGGGGGGTGCTTTGATGGTGCTTTGATGAACTGCGTCGGAGTTGAGTGTTGTATACCTGTTCGTGACCACGTTGCACATAAACAAGTATAAGCCTTCTTAAAACGGATACCAAGAAACCACAATAGTTTGAAAAATTTGGACGACCACAAATTTCCGGTGTAATGCAACTAGAGTGAATAGCATAAAACTACCACAATTCGCGTTAGGGTTCCAAAAAACAACCAAAAATTTGTTTGTGACTAATAACTACAAGAGTCGGTGTCGGCTGTCTAAAAAAACCCAAAAAACCGCTTGCTAAGAAATTAAACCGGTTTATGATAGGTCGGATCCGTACCTAACCGAACCGCCTGTTTGACCGTTTGTTTGACCGTTAACTGACATGTGAGGCCCACATGTCAATTATCTCTTCTTCTCCTTCTCTTTCTCCTCTCCTCCATATCTCTGTCTCTCTCCGCACGAGCCCGCCGGATATGCACACTAGCCGCCCCTCCTCCTCCCTCTCTCCTTCTCCGTGAGCTAGCCCTACTTCCCCCTGCCGACCCTCCTCCTCCATCTCCCCAACTGGTCGGAGCACAGTCTCCCGCAGGGCGGCTGTGATGCCCTCCATTGCACGCGGTGGCGCCCCTCTAGCCAAGCGCGACGGTGCGCCCCTATGTCCGGCACACGACGGCGGTGAGCCCCTCTGGCCAAGCACGAAAAGTTCATGATTTACCAAAAATATTCGCGAGTTTGAGATAATATTATGGATTGAAAAATTGTGCAGTTGAAAATTGTTCCAATTGGAAAAAGTTCATGCATTTAAAAAAAAGTTGATGAATTTTAAAATATTGAATGTGGCAGGTGTTACAGACGGCTGCATAGGCGGCTGACCTTTTCTAAGATGAGCCCAGAAGCATAAACGTACGCTGGCAGTAGAAAGAAACCAGAGGCAAACTAAGTGATGCGTGCATTAATCAAGCTAATCTTTGCATTGCAAGGCCTGGCCGGTGTTTTCGGGCGGCTAGCATCATCGGCCATCATCATCGGCCATCACAGCCGACGACCGCGCGTGGGTCCGGCGGCGACCGTCACATCCCATGCATGGGACCGGCATCGGCGTCATGCTTTAATCCTTGGTTGATCGATACGCACAGATACAAGTCAGCATATATACATGTGCACTGTATATGCCTATGGATTTTTCTATCTACTGTTAATCTTACATCCCGGAGACAACGGAATCTATACCTATGCTATCCACTTGGACGTCACCATGAAACCAGGTATGAACGACGCCTATGACATGTCATGAGAGGCCCCTGTTAAAGGTCTTATGGCCTCTGAACAAACAAGCTTGTTCGTTGTTGGTTGTGGTGTGGGTGTCTACTTATTTGGCCATAATACCAACGATCCCATCGATAGTTGCATGAGTATTTGCCTAGACGACAAAGTGGCCATGGAGGAGGCAAATCTAACAATGACAAAGTGGCCATGAATATTTTAAGAAACGGCCAAATAAGGAATTTTCTCTGATGTAGAAGGGTGGCAAACCCGCAGATAAGGAGCAAGGCCGACCCTAGGTCCATTGGGCTTGAGCAAACCAAACAATATACTTGAACGTTGAACAGCCCAGCCCTCTCCTTTGGGCCTGCACTCACTCACTAGGGTACATGCATGTGGCCTCAGATTGCAAGGTGATGGTGGAGGACTTGAAGAAGGATAACACTTCAGTTTACGAAGCTATCATACATGAAATAATTCATCACTCATCGGATTTTGCTTTTTGTAAATTTAGCCATGAATTTAGGAGCTCAAATGTTGAAGTTCACAACTTAACAAAGTATGCTTTATCTCTCGAGGGTGGCCGTCCTGTGTGGTTAGGGCACCCTGAAGATCTTTCCTCCACACCTGTAAATATTGTAACGAATTAATAAAAGAAAGCCTCGCGAGGTTGCCTAAAAAAAGTAGTGGTACGTGAAGGGCACTCTCCCATGTCTGTCTTTCGGGTGGACGTACGTGGGGAAAATCTGTAGAATTTTTTGTGACTAGACCTGTCAATTGGCACGTACTCTGCCCGTCGAGAGGTGGCCCGTGGATTAATTGGATGGTTCTCAGTAGTTCCCTGCACAGCACGGCCACAAGCATAAACGTATCCTTATCCTTGGCCACAAAACCAGACGTACCTTGACCTTGACTGTAATTTTTTTGCCAGGCGTAGCGTTCCCAAACGGCTACCATCATCAGCTGGCCAAGCCCAAGCTGCACTCCGCATATGCAGCGACAGCCGACGACCGCGCGCGCGGGTCATGCACGTCGTAAGTACTGGTGGTAACTAAGTTCCCGCAAAATTTAAAAAAATAAAAAAAATACTGGTGATAACTAACCCGGCGATGACCGTAGACTACCCTTCATGGTATCCTGCTTTTAATACGCGATCCATGCGTACAGAGGCAGCTTACATACACGCTCAATAGCATTGATAGGTGTATTCATCTACTATCTGTTATTGATCCTATATATATGGCCACCATAACACGAAACCAAGCACCAACACCTAGAACAAACTTGCCCGCCGCCGGAGCCACGATGATCGCCGGGTCCTTTTTGTTGGCGTGCTTTGCGGCAGCTCTGCAGCCGACGTCGGCCGCCGAGGCTGAAAGGGGTGGGATCTTGCATATCCCTTCTGCCGCCGACCTGGCTCGGGCTCGTTGCCCTTCCAGATGCGGTGGTGTTGCCATTCACTATCCGTTCGGGATAGGGCCTGGCTGCTTCAGGCAAGGCTTTGAGCTCACCTGCAACACCACCGAGAGTCATAAGAGGCTCTTTCTGGCTAACACTACCACTGAGGTATTTGGCCTGGATCCTGGATATAATACGTTCCAAACCCCTGCTATCCACTTCAACATCACCATGAAACCAGGTATAGATGACACCTATAACATGTCTTGGGACGCACCTGTTAAAGGTGTTATGGCCTCTCAAGAAACAAGTTTGTTCGTTGTTGGCTGCGGTGTGGGTGTCTACTTCTTTGGCCATGATACCAACAAGCCCATAGGTTCTTGCATGAGTATTTGCCTAGACAACAAAAAGGCCATAAAGGAGGCAAATTCAAACCAGTACGATATTGGGGTGGGAATGGGATACTGTTCCATCCGTTTGCAGCAGGAAGTGCGAGCCTTTGGGTTGATAGTTGGCCGCCTTAATGGTGGCCTCTCAGCTCTATCAAGTCAAGGTCAAGTGCTCTCTAATAGCAGTATCAAAGTTTTCTTGGCCGAAGATTACAAATTTCATATGGTTGACATCTATTCAAGTAGGATAGACAAACGGAATGTTGACGGGGTATATTTTAGCATGGCCATCACGGATCAACCAAACTGTGAAAGTGCTCAGAAGAACAAGTCAAGCTATGCTTGTAGCGACAACAGTGATTGCCAGGATCAGACATCTGGAGGCTACTCATGTTGGTGTCCCAGTTACGCAGATGACGAGAATCCGTACATTATGGGCGGCTGTCAAGGTCAGGAATTTACTCTTTACATAGGATTATATAAAAATTATTCAACTGGCATGTCATGAATATTGTATTCATATATGCACGATTGAATATTATGGTCATTTTTGCACCAATGTTGTTGATTAATACAACTTTTCTTCTCTGTTTAACTTTCGTCATCATTTTTATTGGGAAAAAAATCATTATGCATCCTAGGTAAAATATATAGTTAGCAGTGCTAAAAAAAGCACTAATTGTATTCTTGCCCGAGACTCAAAATTGCCTGTCCTAGAAGTTCCAAAATCAGCATGCACCTTTTTGCAGAATATTTTGACACATTTGGACGTAGTACTGTTTTCGATTGTACTTGTTCACTAGTGGCACATGGGTTGCTTCGCAGCTCTCCTGCGGTCTCTACTAGTGGAGAATTCTTGACAACGTTCTACTCCCTTTGGATGGGAATATAAGTTCGGCACAGGTTCTTAGGTCTTCGATTTGACTAGCTAAACATGTATTGCATGTCACAAAAATTATACTCCCTCCGTCCGAAAAAACTTGTCATCAAAATGGACAAAAAGAGGTGTATCTAGAACTAAAATACATCTAGATACATCCCCTTTTATTCATTTTGATGACAAGTATTTTCGGACGGAGGGAGTACATCTTTAGATTCATCGTCCACTGAAGTTTCTAATCTTTTTTTGTGTGTGATATAGTACACATGCTTCGCTAGTTAAATTGACGACCTAATATCCTGTGCCCGACTTATATTGCCACCCGGAGTAAATACTTGACTTGTTTTCGTCAATGTCCACCCAATTAATGGGTCTGGTTTACCACAAGTAGCACGTTTCTTCAAAATGTTCTGGCTAGCAATTAAATTGGTATCATTAATTAATTCTATAAATTCGCAAAAAAAATTAATTCTATAAGAAAAGCGTATCTCTAGTCTAGATAGGATGGCCATTAATTCCCATGCTCCTAATGTAACTTCTCATGGGTCAATATCCCAGTCTAACTTCTTCCTGTGTCATTCAATCTGCAGCAAGTTACACTCCCAATCCTAAAGAAGGTTGCAAGAGATTATGCGGGAAGACAAACATTCCCTTTCCTTTTGGGATCGAAAAAGGTTGCTACGCTGCCGAAAAGTTTCGGCTTAACTGTACATCAGAAAACATCACAATTCTTGATCGAAGTGCCAAATACATTGTGGCCAACATCTCAGTGAATGAAGGATATCTTACAGTTAGAGAAATACAAAACAACTCAAGGTACAGCGATGAAGATCTTGTGGTAGTAGGTTATACAAACGATGGGCGCATGGAAGTAGAAGACATTGTCGATCGATATGGTTTTTATTTATCTGAAGAATACAACATGAAGATGTGGTGGTCTGTCGACAATTTAACCTGTCCGGTTGATATGAGCAAGCAAAGAAGTGGCACGTATGCATGCCGCATTGTCAATAGCACCTGCATTCCTGTCACCCGCCGCCATGGAATGGGACGATGCAACTCGGCTATCGTTGCCAGTGCTCTCCCAATTATGAGGGAAATCCATACACAACGGATGGCTGCACAGGTAAACACGCTACAACTTCCATTACAAATTGAAATCCAACCATATCCTTGATTTTCCTAGTACATGAAATTGTTGACTAAAATTTTGACATTGATACATCTAGCCGGATTCATGTGTTGAAATTCTTCTCTCATCTTGATCCAAAGAGTTGGTTTCCTCTTTTTTTTTAGTGGAGTTACGCTAACTAGTTGGATATCCAAGTCATACTACTCATACAACATGGATCAGTTTAGTTGTGTGCATCACATGATGTAGAGACCAGGAGGGTGATAATTTTATTACTTAAAAAAGGTACATTACGCTAAATGACTAGGCACACACCAGAACTACAGTTTTGCTAATTCATGAAAATGCCAAAAATAGGGATTGATCCCTAATTGAGTTTTGTTGGTTGAGCTAAGGCTGGATACCACCATCATGCATATGTTTAATCTTATGCAACCATTTTTCTTTTGTCTTTTAGAATATGTGCAGACAAACTTCCAAAACTTCAGTGGCAATGGCATGCACATAAGCATGTAAATTCGCCTCATGGAAATGAAAAAAAAATGTTATTAACATATATGGCATCAAACATATATTTGTAATATTAGTTTTCTATACAGTTTGATTGTTTACTAAGATGTACTTGGAAACAATAATGGCCAATACAACATTTTGGAGAGCACGTTGATGTATAGAGGTAGCTTCAATATGTGTAGGATGAATGGTAGGCCAAGGGTGACCTAGCTTTGGTTCCACATTTACTACCAATTGTTTTTAGGAATCATTCATTACTCACATACCTACCAATTACAGATGTCAACGAGTGTTTGTTGATGAATACTTGCAATGGCCCATGCCAAAATTATCCTGGGGGCTATAGTTGCAAAAACTGCACTCATGGAAAGGAGTTTGATCCAATAAAAAAGAGATGTGTCACATCAGCAAAGAGACGCAGTCTTCTCTTAGGTAAGTCATATCAAAATTACTTACCTCAATAGACTTGCAACTTGAAAATTAAGGACATGTTTTAACAACTACTCCTAGATGTATAGGTATTGCAACTGGAATTGGTTGTGGCCTTGGTGCCATAATACTTGCGCTAGGTATAATGGCCTTCATCAGCAAGTGGAAGAAAGGCATACAGAAGAGAATACGAAGAGCATACTAAAAGAAAAATCAAGGCCTACTCTTGGAACAACTAATATCAGATGAAACTGCCACTGATAAAATGAAGATATTCTCCTTGGAGGAATTAAATAAAGCAACCAATAACTTTGATGCCAGTCGTGTTCTTGGCCGTGGAGGACATGGCACCGTTTACAAAGGAATTCTATCTGATCAACGTGTAGTGGCTATCAAAAAGTCAAAGCTAGTGGAGCAAACTGAGATTGACCAGTTTATCAATGAGGTTGCCATATTATCACAGATCATTCACAGGAATGTGGTCAAGCTTTTCGGTTGTTGTCTCGAAACAGAGGTTCCTTTGTTGGTCTATGAGTTCATATCCAATGGCACACTATATGATCTTCTTCACATCGATGTAACTGGAAAATGCTTACTTTTATGGGATGATTGTATTAGGATTGCAACAGAAGCTGCGGGTGCTCTTTCTTATCTCCACTCAGCTGCTGCGATACCAATTTTCCATAGAGATGTCAAATCTTCCAATATACTCCTAGATGGCAACTTTACTACCAAGGTTTCTGACTTTGGTGCTTCGAGGTCTTTATCCCTTGATCAGACACATGTAGTGACAATTGTACAAGGAACTTTTGGTTACCTAGACCCCGAGTACTACCACACCTGGGAGCTAAGTGAGAAGAGCGATGTTTATAGCTTTGGAATTATACTGGTGGAGCTTCTGGTGAGAAAGAAGCCAATTTTTATTAATGGGCAAGGTATAAAACAAAGCTTGGCTCATTACTTTGTGGAAGGACTTCAGCAGGGAATCCTCATGGAAATCATTGATCCCCAAGTTGCAGAAGAAGCGAAACAGAATGAAATTGATGATATTGCCTCAGTTGCGGAAGCATGCTTGAAAACCAAAGGAAAAGAAAGACCTACCATGAAAGAGGTAGAAATGAAGTTGCAACTCCTGAAAGCTAGAAGATTAAGGAGTCAGCTTCCTCCCATAAATGATGGAGAGATCGAGTCATTTGGGTGCCTAAATGGTGCTAACTCTCATGCACAGAGCAACAATATTGTCAGTAATGTTGGCTTAACACCTACATGCAGCTCCGGGAAGTACAGTCTGGAGCAAGAGTTTTGAACTCGGCCAGCTTTGCACGCTAGCGAAGCACACAATGGAATGATCGTCTGCTTACTAAGCTTCTCAGGTGCATGTCAGTTACCCTACGCATGCTTATATAGAAAAACTATGCAATGTATGTAGTACCTTTCAGTGGGAGTATGCCATGTAAATTTCCGAATTGTGTTTGTAGCTTATCTCATCTATGTAATTTCTTTCGATGGCAACTTATTGCAATTAAGCTACAGTGGTGAATAAAGTTATTTTATCGTTTTTTTTTCTTTTTCAACAAATTTCTTTTTTGCCGTACACGTTTCTCACTACTCATCTTATATACTTAAGAAGTTCATCCCCACTACTTGATTTATCACAACATGCAGCATAGACACATCAGCATCCAATCACATACTGCCACGTCACCCTTCACCCACTTAAGCCCTCCTCAAGTCTGACCAAATATGTTCGCTGAAAGAAAAAAAAATTCCTAATCAATCCCTACTGTCCGCACCCCTGGTCAGACCCGAAGCACCCTCGTGATTGTTCCACTTCGGTTCCTCCTCCCGCCGCCGGCCTCCCTCGCCGGTGGTCGGAGCCACTTCCTCATCCCGCTCCCCGGCTCCGGATCCTCCTCGCGGCGACTCTCCGGTTACTCCTCGCGGCGGCGGCGGCGGCGGCACCAGACTCCGCCTACCGCGGGCCCCGGTTCCCGCGGGATCCAGCAGGATGACTCCGTGGATGCGACCGCCGGTCCCTCCTCGCGCCGTCGGCCTCCGGTCGCCCCAGTACGTCCGGGCGGCATCGGGAAGGAGCAGGCCACCGATCAACCACTGCCTCTCCCCCCGCCTCCTCGCTCCTCCATGGCCTGAAGCGGGCATCCCCGAGCAGCGCCTCCCCTCTGGTCCCTCCTGACGCCACCGGCCTCAGACCGGACGAGGCCGTCCCCGCCACGGTCGGCCTCGGTTCCAGTGGGATTAGCTCGGACATATCAGTGCCTGCAAGCCGGTGAGCGTATCTGCAGTTCAAGGTAATATCATCTTGTTTTTCTTAGTTTTTCCTTTGCTCTCACCAACCTAGACAACCCACTACTTCAAATCATGTGCAGCTCAATGCTCGAAATGGCCCATACTAAAAGTAAGAAAAAACAGTTTTGCTCCAAATAATTGATGATTGACGCTCCACTTCCTCTCCCCACGATCTCCAGAAGAAACTGAAGAATTCCCCTTTAAAGTATGCCCCACCTCAGCTCATTTTTCCATCATCTTCCGGCATGGGTGGATGTCTGCCATAGGGTGTTCATACTGCTTCCACTGGTCAGATACTCTATCCCCTCTCCTTGCCATAACCTCTTGACATATTGCTGATTCAGTAACAAATTCGGACTTTACAGGTGCTGATCACTTCAGTTCCCAGTCAGTCATCTTCGTTGCCCACGCGCCTCAGCTCCTACTGGTATACAATGTTCCCATCCAGTGCTACTTCTGAATTTTTGTGTCTTTGGTTAATATATGTAGACTGCTTGATTGAATGCATAACTATTTGACTTGTAGCCTTGCATTTTAATTCCTTGCCTATTACAGATTCTGGTTTGCTTCATCCAAATCTGAATTGTATCTCTCTGATCAAGGTTACATTACATCTATTATGTACATTAAAATCAGGGTCGAAGCAAAAAGAAGAATTGATTTAAGCGAGGGTGATGCCGACAAATCTAACAGGGATGACAACACTCACAAACTCTTAGTGCACCATGGTTCTCCAATTACTAGATAAGGTACACATATACAAACTTCTTGGTAGCAGTTAGAAGAAAGTATCGACAACTATCAAAGTACACAATAATAAAATCACTTAAATCATTTGGCAGTAACTCAAGCATCATATTTCCTCAACTGGTGTTAGGCATCAGTTAACTAGCATTTTCATGTCACACTAATGTTTTTTTAGTGTGGAAGATTACCAAGCTTTTAATCAGTAAATGTTAATTTCACCAAAACAGTACTGAGCCACAATTATTTGCAGTCTCTTTACAAAATCATTACTGGTCATGCAAGTGAATGCTAACTTATACATTCTATGTGTTGTTCAATATTGGGAATATGATATATTCAGGATAACATCTCATCCATGCTATGTTCGGCCAAATGCCAACTTATTTAAAGTACAGGGAGGTTCTTGGGTTACATATATATTCTCTTGCCCTGTTTATTTTCTAATGTGATTCATGCTTTTATTACTTTCAATATTAACAAATGGAACCAATTTTCTGAATGTTAGTTAGAGGAACCGGAAAAGAGTACTATAAAAAAGCACAAGCAAGAGTATGTACTGTTTCTCACACCCTATATACAAATTTAGCCAACAATATGAGTTTCTTCCTACATATATTTACTGTTCCAACAAATCTCCATCAACAGCAATGCAAACAATTAAACTGTCGCAAGCAACTATGCACAGCCAGAGTAAAACAACATTTGGACGATATAAGTATCTGTTCATTAACTATATAAACTTACATTTTCTGATTTAAAATTCCAGTAATTTATTGCGTTATTTACTTTTTTTCAGTTCTGTATTTTCCAATACATGTAGGACAACTTGCACTCTGCTACAAATGAGGAATAAAATCCATCGCGTACAACCACAAATAACATAGTGCTTCTGTTCATACTACTTTGCTCAGCTTCTGCTGTAACCAAGGAACGTTTAAACTTTTGTGTTCAACGGAAAGCTGTATCTATTAAATCAAGTACCAACTCATGAATGGATCCAGTTTATATTCTTTGGTGCACTTACGTTCTCAATAGAAACCTACAGTGTGTATTAAAATAAATTCATGAATGGACCAGTTCATATTCTTTGTTGCAATTAGGATCTCAATGGAAACCTACACTCTTTATTAGGATACATTAATTTCTAACTTGATTTTGCATTAACCATTTCTTAAACATCGTTCGGTTAGACATTCTTTCCCCTGTAAGACACCTATATAAGACCACCCCATAACATTGTAGTCGCTACAACTTCATCTCTGGAATCAGATTTTTTTTTACCACAGGCACAACCATAGACAACCAACAAGAAGGCTACAGGTACGGCTACTACATATACAATTTTGTTTTCTACCTCCCTATCTACTGCAAATAACAATACACATGAATCTTTCTCCAGGATACAATATGATGAACCAAATAATGTTCTGCCCCACTCAACAACTCATCCATCAAGGGAGGCTCAAAAGAAGTACATGGAAGCAATTGCAAAAATGAAAACTACTACGAAACAACCACACTAGTAGAAAAAGGGCCTATAGTCCCGGTTGGTGAGGGCCTTTAGTCCCGGTTCATGAACCGGGACTAAAGGGTCGGTACTAATACCCTCGCCCTTTAGTCCCGGTTCTATCCAGAACCGGAGACAGATCAAACCTCCACGTGGCCTGTCCGTGAGCCCAGCGGGAGGGCCTTTGGTGGGTTGGTGGCCGGCCAGGACCATAAACATCCACGTCGACATTTCTTTAGCTCTGGTTTTTGTTTTTTTCAAAAGGGGGTTGGGGGTTTTGGGGTTAATTTAGGTGTTTCATATATTGTGCTATAGCTAGCTAATTAATAGAGAAAAGTGTCCTTTCTTTTGTCCGTGCTTGGTTGACGCTTCGTACTATACATACGTATAGAGAGGACTAACTAGACATGCTAGCTAGCTAGTAATTAAGCAAGCAGGAAGATCGTCATGAACATATATGCATACAGAGAAGTGATATCGACCACCTCTCCTTCTCCGAGAGATTGGTCGAACAACAAGTTCTCGTATATCTATCCGACACTACCGGCTACATATATACAATAATTATCTTTTACAATACGGACGCGTGGTTCACATAGTATTCCCCGTCTTCAGCGATCACATAGTCAAGAAAGAATGCCGCCAATTCCTCTTGAATTGCTCGCATGCGATCTGGTGCTAGGAGTTCATCCCGCTTCAAACATCTAATTTTAAGAAAGGGGTCAATATATGTATATATATATATATATATATATATATATATATATATATATATATATATATATATATATGAATGAATGAAACTCAACACAAATGATGGTAATAAAATAAAATTGTGAATATTTTTATTTACGCACTTCAAATTGTTTGTCGGAGTAGCCCCTCCCACAGGTCGTGTGGCGGATGGACTACAAATGTAGTATCCACGTAAATCATTCCCTTGTTCCTGCCACAACCACTTTACAAGAAACAGAGGTCAATCAAACTGATAATTAGCAAGCACATGCTAAATGGTATTGATGAAACTAGCGCTTGAATCACTAGGAGATGCGCGTGGAATATGCTACTATATAGTACTTACTTTCGGGTGTCTAAATTGCAGCTTCTTCGGTAGTCTCGGAGCTTTTTTGGTGAATTTTCCCCAAGCCCTGCCATACAAAGAAAACAATTACTTGATATCAGAAATGAACAAAGTTGCTGATATGGTGGATAATGATCGATTTAACTTACTTCTCGAGCATTTCAGTCATTTCCGCATACTTCTTGGGATCTTTTCGTCTCGAGTCTAAGACAGTTACTACTCCCTGCTCAAGCTTAATCTCTAGGAGAATATAGTGGAACCTGCTTGCGCATGCATAACTCATCAATATTACATTTCTATAACCTGGACTAAATAAAGGAAACCGAATATGCCACAAGACAAGAACACTCACGTGTAGTTGTAAGGAAAGAGTATTGTATTTTTGTGTTCATTTATTTCCAACGATCGTAAAGGTTGGCCTCGGTTTTGACACGATATTTAACCTCATTTGCATCTATGAGATATGTGTTAATGAACCCAATATCACCCACTTGTTTTTCTTCATTTCTGCGATCTTCAATCTGCATAATATAGTGAGGATATTTATAAATACATGCAATGAAAGAGCTGAGTTATATAGAGATACTTAATGATGTAAGTAGTACTACTTACAGACGATGGCAGGTGACCGTTGCTTTATCGAGGGCCAATTGATTGAAAAACTGATAGAACTCCTCAAATGGAATAGGCAATAGTTCAATTCCAAGGAGGTCATGCTCCTTTTAACTCTCACATACAAAGTATTCCTCCTCGGACTCTTTGCAGGTTTTCATGTACCAATCATGCAATCTTCGCATCATCGTTGTTAGAGAGCTTTCATCTTTGTGAGAGGCTTCCCGTACTCGTATCTTTGTATCTGCACCTCCAAGAAATCAAATTGTACATCGTCAGGCGGGTAATCTTTAGGATTGCCATAACCGCACCATCCTCGGATCGACGATGTCGCTAGCGAGCACCTTGAGCGGGGGCACGATTGCTTAAGCTTGTTCGCCGAGCTGGGCAATTTGTTTCCCAGCTCGTCGTTCTTTCATCCTTTGATCAGCAGCGGTACTTCCCGATCTCTCCGCTTCGCAAATGCCTTTCCAATAATGCGCTCATAGTTGCCTTCGGCGGAGACTTGGGTGGTTTTGTCGGGGCAGCAATGCGCTTCGCTTTGGCCGGATCTACCTTCTCCTCCGGAGTTGGATGTCTCTTTGCTTTCAACCCTTGAAACCAGTCATCCACTTGATCTGCGCGATCTTCGCGTTTTCCTCCTCGCTCCTCTCAGACGGTAACTTCTCCGAGTCTTAGAAGGACCGAATCAGATCTCCTCCCGCCTTTGGCTGTCTTGCTAGACGCCCGGCAGAAGCGAGCAGGAGCGGATGTCTTCTTTCCTTGCTTACGAGGTGGAGGAGAAGGACTACGACGCCACGGAGCAGCCGGAGCGGCGGCGGTCTCTTCCGCCCTTGCCGACGAGGCGAGAAGGAGGAGGCTGGCTGCCGGACGCCTTGGCCAGCAGTGAGAAGGAGACGGAGTGCCGCCACGCCACGGGAGAAGGAGCCGGCCGAGTGCCTGATCGTCACTCACGGAGGAGGAGGCGGTGAAGGAGGCGGAGTGACTGACTTCACGGGAGGAGGAGGAGGCGGAGGCGTCGATTCGGAAGGTTGATGAGATCCTTCCGCCATAGGCATGGAGTCTTGAGCGAGAACCAGCCGATACTCCCCTTCACCGGTAGGGTGGTGGTCAAGCGGAGGTCCTCAAATCCCTCCGTTATTTCATCGACCATCACCTTAGCATATCCTTCCGGAATCGGCGGCGGTGAAAAGTTGAGTCGGGTTTAGTAGGGTAACAGAGCCAACAGCCGCCTTGACCTTCAAATTGCTCCATTTGCGCCATAAGGTGGCAACTTTCAAGATCCGTGATAGCATCCACGGGATAGTGGCGAGGCCGTCAAGGCATCTTTGCTCTGGTGAAGCAGCTTCGGTGGAAGCCACGCCGCTTCTCCGCCGAGATGGCGGGGTAGCCGGGGAAGCTTGGCAGTCGTTTGTTGTGATCTGCTGCTTCTCGTTCCTCTTCTCGTTCCTCTAGCCCCATTACCCTTTCGTGCGGCGCTTTGCATTAGGCTCGCTTGATTTCTTCCTCCTCTCATGGGTTTTGTAACCCTCAAGGCCCGTAAATCCAGCCTTCCACGAACGGAGCCTGGCGTGCCTCGTGTCCGTCCAGGGTGCTCGAGATTCCCGAGGGCCATTGTGAGCTCGTCCTTCTCCCCTGCTGGAACGAACTTCCCTTGCTGCGCTTCGATATAATCTTTGAAGCCTCTTGACTGGTATGTACAATTGTTCGTCCGTCAAACGCACTTCCCGTTATAGGGTCCAAGGATCCGCCGCCCGAAGAACCAAGTCCGCAACGGTGCAGCGATTCATTGTCTCGGGTTCGATCCCTTTATCAAGCGAGATCATTCTCAGCCTTGGCCCACTTAGGCCGGGCTATGAGGTAGCCACCTGACCCCGTGCGATGGTGAAGCTTCTTCTTGGCAGCATTTCTCTTGTTTGTCGCTGACATCTTTTTACTCTTTTCCGTTGTCTTGTAGGCCACAAATGCGGGCCAGTCATCTCTGATCTTCTCATCTATGCCCGTGAATTCTGTTGTCTCATTTTTTCGACATACGTATTGAGGTCTTTCTTCCAATTCCTGAATAGTTCTGCCATCTTCTTAAGAGCAAAAGACTTGATTAATGGCTCTATTATTTCTCCGGATCATCCTCTAGCGGTAGGGTAAAATTTGACTTCAGCTCGGTCCAAAGATCATTTTTCAAGCATATCATTGACACAAGACACCTCGGGGTCTTCGTTCTTAGGCTTATACCATTGGTGGATGCTTGATCGGGATCTTGTCCCTAACTGTAACCCCGCGACCGAAAGCAACAAATGCCTTCTTTGTCCGGTAGGGTTCAATCGGTTGGCCGTCATGCGATTTGTATGATCTCAAACTTTTCATCCGAGCTCAACTTTTTCTTGGGTCTCGTCTCTTTACCGAAGTTGTGCTCGATCCGAGGGCTAGAAAAAGAACAAAGACGAGAGTTAATTAATATGTGTACATATATACCAAAACAAAGACGAGAGCTAGTCGACAGGCTTAACTAATATATATACCTGGGCGGACTCGGTTTGGTGATCACCGGAGCCGTCCTCACGGTCTACTTCTTCACCCTCTCCTTCTTGCACCGGCATTGGGTCATCGGAGCCATGTAAATCATAGCCAGCTGCTTCTTCACCCTCTCCTTCCAGACCATCGTTGTCGTTGAGAAACATCATCGAGGAGACGGCAGCACTTCCGTGTGCGATTATGTCCCTCAACAACGCTTCTTGTGCTTCGTCTCGGGGGGTGTCCATAGTTTCTACAAATATTTACAACATGAAAATTATTATTCAAACATGACAGATATGGATATATTAGTGCCCACGTAGAACTAGCTCGCTAATCACACTAAGGACGCAGATGAGTGGCCTCGACGCTGCTTCTCTAGGGTTTGGGGTGGCCTCGACAACGCTTCAAGGGTTAGGGGTGGCCTCGAACGCTTCAAGCTAGGAGGGTGCGTAATATCGACCCCCTCACGTGTTGAAGCTATCGGGAGGGGTCGGCGTTGAACAGTACATCTATGTCCCACAAGTGACGTGGGCATCGACGCCCATGAGGGTAGAGGGTCGTGGATCGCCGAGCGGTCGACGGTCGAGGGTCGAAGATCGCCGAGGGCTCGGGAGGTTGCCTAGTGTCAAAGGATTCAACAAAACCATGTCTTCATCATTAGGCGAAAATGCAGGTGCATGATGGTAAGCTCTCCAAAGTTGTTTTGGAGCGGAGTCCCGAGATAGGATAACTTCGCTTTTTGGTACAAAGTTCAGCAAAAGGCAAATTATCCTATCCGGGACTCCATTCCGTAACAACTTTGGAGGACTTCACCATCATGCCATGGTTACTTCCGGCTAATGATGAAGCCATGGATTTCTTCAATACTTTGACACTATAGGAACCCTCGACCCTGAAACCTTCGACTCTTGACCCCTTAACGACCCTCGACCCTCTACCCTAGTTCCCGACCCTCGACCCCTCGGCGATCCTCGACACCCTCATTATATCGACAACGACGCAACATACATATACATGGGAAAATAATGTTATCGGGGAGGGGGTATCGGTACCCCCCCCCCCTCGTGTCAAAGTTTCTACTTTCTCCTCTATTCCTTTCTTTCTTCTTCTCCTCTTCTTTTTCTTCTTATCCCTCGAGAAAGGAAAATAAGGAAAAGGAAGAAAAGAGGAAGAAGGAAGAAGGAAGAAGAAGAAGAAAAAAAGAAGAAAAAAAAAGAGGAGAAGAAGAAAAGAATAGAGGAGACGAAGAAAAAATAGAAAAAAAATTCTATTTTGTGGTCTGCTCCTCTAGTCCTGTCTTCGTCGGCTCTTCTTTTTCTTGTTTTTCCTCTCATTCTTTTCTTCTTCTTCCTTCTTCCTTCTTCCTCTTTTCTTCCTTTTCCTTATTTTACTTTTCCTCTACACTAACCTAATTAAAATGCCCCGGTTACTTCCGGCTAATGATGAAGCCATGGGTTTCTTCAATACTTTGACAATAGGCAACCTCTCGACCCTTCGGTGATCCTCGACCCCCCAACGACCCTCGACCCTCGAATCCACGGCCCCTCGACGACCCTTGAACACTCGAACCATCGACCCTAGAACCCTCGAATCCTCGACCCTCAAAACACTAACCCTCGACCGGCCTCGACGACCCTCGACCCCTCTGTGACCCTCTCGACCCTCTAGCCTAGTTCCCGACCGTCGACCCCTCAGTGATCCTCGACACCCTCGTTCCCGATAAAAAGAAGAAGAAGAAGAAGAAGAAGAAGAAGAAGAAGAAGAAGAAGAAGAAGAAGAAGAAGAAGAAGAAGAAGAATAAATTAGAAGAAGAAAAAGGAGAAGAAGAAGAAGAAAAAAAGTAGAAGAAAAAAGAGAGGAGAAAGAAGAACGAATAGAGGAGAAGAAGAAAAATTAGAATTTTTTCTACTTCTCCTCTATTCCTTCTTCTTCTCCTTTTTTCTTCTACTTCCTCTTCTTATTTTTTCTCCTCTTCTTCTCCTTCTTCCTTCTTCCTCTTTTATTCTTTTTCCTTATTTTCCTTCTTCCTCGACGACCCTAACTCTAAACAGTACAACTTCCTCGACGTCCCCGCCTCTCTCATGAACAAAATAAAATCTATGAATAAAAAACATCATATTCTATGAACAAAAAAACATCATATTCCATCCACATCGATCCATGCATACATCATATATATGATCATATCTATGAACAAAAAAATTCATATGATCATCTATGAACAAAAAAACATCATATATATATGCAGAAAAAAACATTAGATCAACACATATGCAAAAAGCATCATACATATATCCATACATCAATATATATACATGAACATTTATGAAAAAAGCATCACATCTATGAAAAAAACATCATGGCGGCGGCGGCGGGGCGAGGCAGGTCTTGTGAGGGCTCACTGTGGGCGGCGTCGGCTGCAACGATGTCGGGGCCAGCTCGATCTGAGGTGGTGGCGA
Organism: Aegilops bicornis; assembly: GCA_021605145.1. Classification (NCBI taxonomy): domain Eukaryota; kingdom Viridiplantae; phylum Streptophyta; class Magnoliopsida; order Poales; family Poaceae; genus Aegilops; species Aegilops bicornis. Next base: position 696,145,704 of record CM038674.1, read on the forward strand.
GGCAGGCGAGGCGGAGGCGGCGAGGTCGAGGCGGAGGCGGCGGCGAGGTCGGGAGGCGTTGACGACGGCGAGGTCGCTGAGCGAGGCGCCCGGCAAGCGCGGCGCAAGCGGCGACGGCGATGAGGCGAAGCAGCGTTAGAAGGCGAATCACGGTCTGGCGGCGGCAACGAAGCGAGCGGCGGCAGCGAAGCGGCGGCAGCGATGGTGACGGCAGCGGCGACAACGAAGCGTGACGGCAGCGATGGTGACGACAGGCGTGGGCGGCAGCGGCAAGCGGCGGGTGGCGTCGAAGCGACTGGCGGCGTCGGGGAGGTTAGAGCGGTCGGGGCCAAATGCGATGAATCTGAAATTTCCCAAGTGTTTTCTTATATAGCAAGAGCATTAGTCGGTTCGTGGCTCCAACCGGGACTAATGCTAGTCCCGGTTGGTGCCACCAAGCGACCTTTGGTCCCGGTTGGTGGCACCAACTGGGACTAAAGGGGGGCATTAGCTCCGGGTCGTTGCACCAACCGGGACTAAACCCCCCTTTAGTCCCGGTTGGTGCCACCAACCGGGACCAAAGGCCATGTGCTGCCCCGCGCCCAATGGTTAGTCCCACCACGCGAGTTGAGAGGGGGCCGCACTGATTTATAAGGTGCGGTGCGGCTCCTCTCGAGCTCCTCTAAAGCAGGCTTTGGGCCTAACTCGCCATCTGTGCACTGTGGGTCTCTTTGGGCCTTCCATGGGCCTGAATCACAGGCCATAGGGTTTCTAGTCGTATTCAGGCCGTGGGGGCCCGATGGGTGGCACTTTTTTGCTTTATATTTTATTTCTTTTTGCTTTTAGTTTTAGAAAAATATAAACTTTCTATTAGTGCCATTAGTTTTAAAATTTGAAAACACTTTTTGTTTTCTTTGTTGCTTTATTCATTTTATTTTGTTTCTACTTACAACAAAATACTTATTTTTGCTATTTTTATTTTTTCAAGTTTTTTTGTTTTGTTTTCTGCATTATTTATTTTCTTTTGGTTTTTTGCTTTATTTTTTAATTCTTTTTGCTTTTAGGTCAGCAAAATTATAAACTTTCTGTTAGTGCTTTTAGTTTTAGAAAAAATATAAACTTTCTGTTTGTGCCATTAGTTTTAAAATTGAAAACACTTTTTTGTTTTCTTTGTTGCTTTATTTATTTTATTTTGTTTCTACTTATAACAAAATGCTTATTGTTGCTATTATTATTTTTTTTCAAGTTTTTGTTTTGTTTTCTGCATTATTTATTTTCTTTTGGTTTTTGCTTTATTTTTAATTCTTTTTGCTTTTAGGTCAGCAAAATTATAAATTTTCTGTTAGTGCCATTTGTTTTAGAACAATTATAAACTTTCTGTTTGTGCTATTAGTTTTATAAAATTTGAATTCTTTGAAATTTGTGTGAATCACAAGTTTGTGAGCTCAACAAAGGCGTAGAGGGACGGGCTTATAAACGGTGTGAGCGCCCTTGATTTGGCGAGGTTTTCAAATTCATAGTTTTCAAGTGAACTCTGAAAAAGTTGGCATAGCATGTTCATGAACAAAACGGACAATGGTATCATACTCGTGTGTTACAAAGTTGGCATGGTATCATCATAATAGTTATGGAGAAAGTCTTCACTTTTTCTTCGCTTGTGTCGTTTGCTTATTGCACCGTAACCATGGATAATCTTCATCGTTTATCAGGATGCTTGGGTCAGCTTTGACTTTGAAGGGGGGAATTTCATGAAACTTTTCATACTCTTCAGACATGTCTGTCTTGCCCTCCACTCCCAGGATGTCCCTTTTTCCTGAAAGAACTATGTGGCGCTTTGGCTCATTGTATGATGTATTCGCTTCCTTATCTTTTCTTTTCCTCGGTCTGGTAGACATGTCCTTCACATAGATAACCTGTGCCACATCATTGGCTAGGACGAACGGTTCGTCAGTCTACCTGTACCCCGCCTCCTGACAGATTGACCCACTTGCACTTAAACAAAGGGACCTTAAAATCTACTCCGTAGTCAAGTTCCCATATGTCTACTATGTAACCATAATATGTGTCATTTCCCTTGTCGGTTGCTGCATCAAAGCGGACACCGCTGTTTTGGTTGGTGCTCTTTTCATCTTGGTCAATCGTGTAAAATGTATTCCCATTTATCTCGTATCCTTTCCAAATCATTACAGTCGAAGATGGTCCCCTGGACAACAAGTACAGCTCATCACAAACAGTGCTATCACCTCTGAGGCGTGTTTCCAACCAACTGCTGAAAGTCCTGATGTGTTCACATGTAATCCAGTCGTCGCTCTGCTCCGGGTGTTTGGAGCGCAGACTGTTCTTGTGTTCATCAACATACAGGGTCACCAAGGTAGAGTTCTGTAGAACTGTGTAGTGTGCATCAGACCAAGAATATCCGTCCTGCATATTATTGAGTCTCTTCCAAGCGTGCCTTTTCGGTCAGTCTCCCCTCATACCGCGATTTAGGGAGACCTATCTTATTAAGGCCAGGAATGAAGTCAACACAAAACCCGATGACATCCTCTCGCTTGATGGCCCATGGAGATGCTTCCTTCCGCCTAGCACGGTTCTGAACATATTTCTTTAGGACTCCCATGAACCTCTCAAAGGGGTACATATTGTGTAGAAATACGGGCCCCGTAATGACAATCTCGTCGACTAGATGAACTAGGGCGTGCGTCATGATATTGAAGAAGGATGGTGGGAACACCAGCTCGAAACCGACAAGACATTGCGCCACATCACTCCTTAGCGTTGGTACGATTTCTGGATCGATCACCTTTTGAGATATTGCATTGAGGAATGCACATAGCTTCACAATGGCTAATCGGACGTTTTCGGTAGAAGCCCCCTCAATGCCACCGGAAGCAATTGCGTCATAATCACGTGGCAGTCATGAGACTTTAGGTTCTCAAACTTTTTCTCCGCATATTTATTATTCCCTTTATATTCGACGAGAAGCCAGTCGGGACCTTCATCTTGAGCAGGCATTGAAAGAATATTTCTTTCTCTTCTTTCAGAAGAGCGTGGTGGCGGGACCTTCATACTGCTTGGAGGCATTGCCTTCTTTTTCGTTAAGCGTTGCAGGTCCTCTCGTGCCTCGTGTGTATCTTTTGTCTTCCCATACACGCCCAAGAAGCCTAGCAGGTTCACGCAAAGGTTCTTCGTCACGTGCATCACGTCGATCGAAGAGCGGACCTCTAGGTCTTTCCAGAGGGTAGGTCTCAAAATATAGATTTCTTCTTCCACATGGGTGCGTGATTCTCGGCGTCATTCGTAACAGCTAGTCCGCCGACCCTTTCCAAAGATTACGTGTAAATCATTGACCATGGCAAATGCGTGATCACCGATGCGCATGGCGGGCTTCTTCCGTGATCTGCCTCGCCTTTGAAATGCTTGCCTTTCTTTCGACATTGATGGTTGGTCGGAAGAAATCGATAGCCTGTGTACACATTCTTCCCGCAGCTTCCCGGATATATACTATCGGTGTCAAGTAAACAGTGCGTGCATGCGTGGTATCCCTTGTTTGTCTGTCACGAAGGTTCTTGAGAGCGGGCCAATCGTTGATGGTCACGCGAACAGCAACGCCTTTAGGTCAAATTCCTCCTTTTGTGCTCATCCCACGTACGTACACCGTTTCCATTCCACAGCTGTAAAATTTCTTCAACTAATGGCCTTAGGTACACATCAATGTCGTTGCCGGGTTGCTTAGGGCCTTGGATGAGAACTGGCATCATAATGAACTTCCGCTTCATGCACATCCAAGGAGGAAGGTTATACATACAGAGTCACGGGCCAGGTGCTGTGATTGCTGCTCTGCTCCCCGAAATGATTAATGCCATCTGCGCTTAAAGCAAACCATACGTTCCTTGGGTCCTTTGCAAACTCATCCCAGTACTTTCTCTCGATTTTTCTCCGCTGCGACCCGTCGGTGGTGCTCTCAACTTCCGTCTTTCTTACGGTCCTCAACGTGCCATCGCATCAACTTGGCATGCTCTCCGTTTCAACAGACGTTTCAACCGTGGTATTATAGGAGCATACCACATCAGCTTCGCAGAACCCTCTTCCCGGAGGCTCGCCGTCAACATCACCGTGGTCATCTCGTTCGATCTTATACCGCAATGCACCGCATATCGGGCATGCGTTCAGATCCTTGTAGGCACCACGGTAGAGGATGCAGTCATTAGGGCATGCATGTATCTTCTCCACCTCCAATCCTAGAGGGCATACGACCTTCTTTGCTGCGTATGTACCGTCGGGCAATTCGTTATCCTTTGGAAGCTTCTTCTTCATTATTTTCAGTAGCTTCTCAAATCCTTTATCGAGCATGGCATTCTCTGCCTTCCACTGCAGCAATTCGAGTACGGTACCGAGCTTTGTGTTGCCATCTTCGCAATTGGGGTACAACCCTTTTTTGTGATCCTCTAACATGCGATCAAACTTCAGCTTCTCCTTTTGACTTTCGCATTGTGTCCTTGCATCGACAATGACCCGGCGGAGATCATCATCATGGGGCACATCGTCTGGTTCCTCTTGATCTTCAGCAACCGCCGTTGCATCACCATCGTGCACATCGTCTGGTGCATCTTGATGTTCAAGAGCATCACCGTATTCAGGGGCACATAGTTTTCATCGTACTCTTCTTCCTCGCCGTCTTCCAACATAACCCCTATTTCTCCGTGCCTCGTCCAAACATTATAGTGTGGCATGAAACCCTTGTAAAGCAGGTGGGTGTGAAGGATTTTCGGGTCAGAGTAAGACTTCACATTCCCACATATAGGGCATGGACAACACATCAAACCATTCTGCTTGTTTGCCTCAGCCTCTTCGAGAAAATCATGCACGCCCTTAATGTACTCGGAGGTGTGTCTGTCACCGTACATCCATTGCCGGTTCATCTGCGTGCATTATATATAATTAAGTGTGTCAAAAATCATTACAGAACATCATGAATAGATAATTAAGTGACCAAATTAATAGAAGTTCATCATCACATAAAAACCAAAGTACATACATAGTTCTCATCTAACAACATAAAGCTCTGCAGAGCATCTAAATTAATTAAACCATACATTGAAACTATGTAAAACATTTCAATGTGAAAACAAATACGATCATAATCGCAACCAAGGTAACAACTGATCCAACGGCATAATGATACCAAGCCTCGGTATGAATGGCATATTTTCTAATCTTTCTCATCTTCAAGCGCATTGCATCCATCTTGATCTTGTGATCATCGGCGACATCCGCAACATGCAACTCCAATATCATCTTCTCCTCCTCAAGTTTTTATTTTTTCCTTCAAGAAATTGTTTTCTTCTTCAACTAAATTTAACCTCTCGACAATAGGGTCGGTTGGAATTTCCGGTTCAACAACCTCCTAGATAAATAAAATCTATGTCACGTTGGTGGCATAATTTTCATAAACAATAAATGAACCAATAGTTATGAAAAGATAATATATACCACATCCGAATCTTAGACAGACGAGGGCCGATGGGGCGGATACCAAAACCATCGCACTATATAAGATGCAATAATAAAAGTAAGAAAATAATACAAGTAAGAATATTTTTCCTTTCGTAAAGAAGATAAGAACAAGAGGCTCACCACGGTGGTCTTGGCGATGAGATCGGCGCGGGTGATCGGCCGGTGAAGACGGGACGGGCGTGACGGACCGCTAAACCTAGACAAATATTGAGGAAAATGGAGGTTGGAGGTCGAGCTTGGAGAGGAGAAAGCTTAAGTAGTGTGGCTCGGGCATTTCATCGAACACCTCATGTGCATAGGAGGTGAGCTAGAGCACCACAATGCCCCCTCGCCCGGCAAGAGAAAAAGCAGAGCAATGGATCGAGTGCTCTGCTTTCATGAGCGAGGGTATATATAGGCAGCACTATTGGTCCCGGTTTGTGGCATGAGCCGGAACTAAAGGAAGCCTTTGGTCCCTTCATGCCACGAACCCACCAATAATCAGTGGGCAGAGCGGGACCATTGGTCCCGGTTCGTCCCACCAACCGGGACCAAAGGTCCCACGAACCGGGACCAATGGCCCACGTGTGGCCCGGCCCCTGGGCTCATTTAACCGGGCAAATAGCTCCATTGGTCCCGGTTCTGGATTGAACCGGGACTAATGGGCTAAACTGCCCTGGACGATAGCCCCTTTTTCTACTAGTGCCAATATGTATCACTTTTAGAGAAACCATTCCATGTGAAGACAAGACAAAACTATCTGAGGATCATCCATTCAAGTCCAGCAAATACATCTTAGAGTACATTAAGAAAGGAACGCCACATGTCCAAATAGTTCTCGACGAAGAACACCCCAACTACAAAAAAAATTAAGCATGTATTATGTTCTTTTTATGATCAATAAATAATTATGACTACATATGTATTTTGCAATTTTCAATAAGTATTTATGATTATACATATGTATTTCCCAATTTCAATTATCATATCATTGATCCAAACATTCTTTCATATGTATCTTTGAATTTTCAATTATCATATTGTCCATCCAAAAATCCGTCTTCTATAGAACCAAATATCATCTAAATGTATTGCATCCAATTCCCGCGCAACGCGCGAGGTATTATCTAGTTAGCAATAATACTCGAACCTGTAATACATTAGTCATTGGTAATGAGTGGTGAATAAATGTTGGCTTAACACCTACTATTATATTATGGGACGGACTACAATTGATGTGAGTTATGTGTGTTTGTTAGATATAGAAGTTCTGCTTCGCCAGAAAAGAGTGCCGAAAAATAATTATGGATTTGTAAAGCCTAAAGCCCAGTTACTATGGCTCCTTATTGTTTATTTTTATGTTTTGGGGAAAAAGAATAGTCATTCCTTTTATCTGCGAAATATTTTCCCCCTCCCCTTCCATGCCTCCGCGCGTGGTGGCCTCAGCCGTGAAGGGTGATTCTTCTCCTTGTCGCCAGCCGGCCGGTAGAGTGCTCTGCCTGGGAGGTTTCCCAGAGGAAGGCCGGGGAGCCCCGCCATCGAGAAGCAGCATGCGGCTGGAAACGGGGGAGGCAGCTGCTCCGATCGTCTTGCGTGCTCGCCGCACCGAGGTGCCTGTCGCTGTGCTGGGGTTGCGGTTCCTCTCTGGCGGCGACGCCTAGGACCTCCAAGGTTCGACTTGTCCTCCCCACCATCTTCCCCTCCGACCAACTATCCACTGCTCTGCATACTATCTGAAATACGCTTTGATAGTACATACAGATTAACACTTTTTAACCCTATCATCGATGTACTCCCTCCGTTCGGAATTACTTGTCGCAAAAATGGATGTATCTACACGTATTTTAGTTCTAAATACATCCATTTCTGAGACAAGTAATTCCGAACGGAGGGAGGTTCCTAAATATAACTATTTTTAGTTATTTCATATAGACTACAACATACGGATGTATGTAGACATATTTTAGAGTGTATATTTACTTATTTTATTCCGTATGTAGTCGTTTGTTGAAATCTCTAGAAAGACTTATATTTAGGAATGGAGCGAGTAGAAGTTAGTGACGAGCCACACTGTGAATTAAACTAATGCACGGCAAGTGTACGCCAAATCCTTGCTGATGGGTACGCCAAATGACCCCATTGCTCTTAGTCGGTAGTGTGGTGTCTAGGAACGTCACGCAGCTCCCAACAACCAACAATAATACTCCGTTCATTTGAAAATACTTGTCATAGAAATGGATACAAATGGGTGTATCTAGAACTAAAATACATCTAGATACATCTTTTTGTTAGACAAGTATTTCCGGACGGAGAGAATAGATCGATATATGGTTGAGGATTCTCCCTTTAGCTGTGAAATACTGAAATACGCTTAGTAGTACAACATTAACAATTGCTAATCCGATATCGCTGTGAAGTGTACAACCTATCAAGTGATGAGTCACACTGTCAATTAAACAAATGCGCGGTGAGTACACGCCAAATCCTTGCCGAATGATGCTACTGGGTATGCCAAATTCGCCTCACGCAGCAGGTCCCAACAACCCACACTAATAGATCGATTAATGGTTAAACTTTGCGTTAGCCGCCGGACAGCCATACACATTGTCGTCACATGATGCGGGCTTGGTTCAGGCAGCGGTTGTATATACATGTGGTTGCTGGTGAGTACAGCTACCGTCGATAGAAATACTTCCTCCGTCCGAAAATATTTGTCATCAAAATGGATAAAAAGGGCCAATATGTATTTTATATGAGTATGGCGAGACGTCGCTGTAAAGCGTAGCTAACGGTGTATCCCTAGTATAGATTAAAAGGCACTGATGATGAGTGTCACACTGCTAAATCAATATGAGATGCGCGATGGAGGCCTGGCAAGTCTTTGTTAAAAACTAATCGAGTAGCTTCTGTCTATCTAAGCAGCAGGACCTAAGAGCCTGAGACATGCATCTCAAATCCACCTCAAGTAATTCCTTTAAATAGTTATTAAACTTTGTGTTAGAGTATAGGAGTTAATTAAATTCTATGTCAGCATATAGGAGTATATTCTGTTCAGTATCGCAGCTAGCAGACAGCTATGACTGTCAAACCCTTATGCATTTTCACTAAATTTTAAGCGATGGAGTGGGTTCTTGGAGGAAGATCGTCACACCCGGGCTCTGTAGAAATTGAAACCAACACTTGATCTTTATATGAGAGACTGAGTGTGCTGTTGAGGCATCGCTGTCTATCCTTGTAATAAGAGCCAGCCTGGGTGTGTTCATGCATCGCTGTCTATCCATGTAATCAGAGCGGAGCGGGCAGAATTAACTAGTGGCCCCGCTGTTAAAAACTAGTAATGGGCAAGGACTTGGAGGCCGGAAAGTCCAGATTAAAAGATACTCCGTAGTTGTGAGTGGGCAGCGCGTGAATCACAATTCAACATCAATTGGGGGAGGCCATTAACAGTTAACAATTAAACAAATATGTTGATCAATTAGCACAACATTAACAATTTTTTTCGATAAAGGACTTTTTATTGAATAGATATATCGAGGTGATACAATCATATTGAAAGAAAGCCCGCCCTCTGCATAGCTAGATGCACACAGCCAAAACGTCCAGAGCACTCTAAAAATAAAATAATTTGATACAATGCCAAGCAATAAATCGTGTCCAGCCTAAGGAGCGGTAGATCCTATCTGTAAATCACACCGCCATCCATGGGGGTAGAAAACCTCCCTGGCCGTACGCTCCAGCCGGGTAGACGCCATCATAAAAGGTCCCTGTCCTCCTGCTTCTGCAGGATAGACCACGTACGGAGCAATCGTGTACAAGCATGAATAACCTGCATAGGAGATGAGACACTTTTGTTGTTAAAAACCACATCATTCCTGGAAAGCCACATTACCCAGCATAAGGCCGCCGCTCCCACAAGAATATGTGCAGAAAATTGTTTATCAATACCCCGCAACCAGTTGCCGAACATATTCCGTGCAGTACGTGGTGGGTATAGATTCGAAGCTACCTGGACCACGGCCCAAACTGCCCGCGCGAACTTGCACTCAAAAAATAAGTGTTTGATAGACTCGTCATGTTGACAAAAGACACATGACTTGGGCCCATGCCAGTTTCGTCGTGCCAGATTATCTCTAGTTAGAATGACTCCTTTGTTTAGAAACCAGAGGAAAATCTTCACTCTTAGAGGAATTTTTAGCTTCCACAACATTAACAATTAACACTTGTTAATCCTATCATCAAAATAAATCCCACGCAATGATGAGTCACACCGCCAATTAAACTAATACACGATGAGTGCTCGCCAAATCTTTGATGGATGGAGCTGCCGGGTATGCCAAATGTCCCATTGCTCTTTGTTGATCCTGCATATATATAACCCGACTACTGACGTACAAATGTATTGCCTAGTTTTTTTCATCAGATCGGTGTTTTGGTTGCATTAGATAGAGCATGCACTTCTACATGGTATTAGAGCTAAGAGGTCTTGAGTTCAAGACCCGGCCGACGCAATTAAATTTGCAGCCCACTTTCGGTCCACGTTTAGGCCTAAGGGAGCCAAGTATTTAACAAAAAACTATCACAATTCATGGGAACGTGCTCAGAAACTACCACTTTACAAATTTGTGCCAGAAACTACCATTTTTTCTCTAATCTTTAACTAAAAACTACCATGTCTGTAAATCGACCCATTTGTCCATTTTAAATGCACTTACGACAGGCCTGGCCCGCATGTAAGGGCTGGCATCGCTAGTCAACGCCATTTGTACCCGCTGCTGCTCGCCCGTTCCGCCGCGCGCCATGCCGCCGCTCGCCGCGCCCGTCGCTCGCAGCGCCCGCAGACACAGGCGTACGACGAGCGCAGATTGCGGCAGAGGCGACCAACAGGGAGGAGGCTGAGATGGCGCTCCGACGTGCGGAGGAGCACTTCCTTGCGGCCAACGTGGCGGGGGCGCGGCTGCTGGCCGCCTAGGCCCGGCGGATCTTCCCATCGCTCCCGGCGCGCGCACGCCGCTTACGCCGCCCACGCCGTCCGCGCCGCCGGCAGGACCCAGACTGCTGCGGGCTATCGACGTCCTCGGCATGGCCCGGTCCGCCTCCGCCTCTGCCGATAAGAGGCAGTTCCGGCGCCTGTCCCTCGTCCACCCCGACAAGAACCGCTCTGCCGCCGCCGAGGGCGCCTTCAAGCTGCTCGGCCAGGCCTGCAACGCCCTCTCCTTCGGCTCCAGCGCTGGCCACGTCCCCTACTACAGCAGCGCCGCCACCACCGCGGCCTCCGCACAGGAGTGGTACCGGTCTCACCACGCGGGCCGCTCGCCGCGCCCGTCGCTCGCAGCGCTCGCCAGCCACGTTGCCCGCGAGGAAGTGCTCCTCCCCGCGCTGGAGCACCCTCTCGACCTCCTCCCTGTTGGCCGCCTCCGCCGCCATCTGTGCTCTTCGTTCGCCTGCTTCCGTCCCATGCACAAGAGGTGTTTGTTGAAATGCCAAAGAGAGAGAGGAGGGGAGGAAGAAGAAGGTTGATGATGACGTGTGGGTCCCACCTATCATAACGGTTAACTTAACAATCAAAATAAACAGAGTTGACTTTGCCACCACGTCATGCCTGACTTGTGGGCCCATCCTGTCAGAAAGGCCTTTAGAATAGGCGAATCAGGCACTTTCGCGACATGGCAGTTTTTAGTCAAAGATTAGTCAAAAAGTGGTAGTTTTCAGCACAAATTTGTAAAGTGGTAGTTTCTGGACACGTTTCCATGAATTGTGGTAGTTTTTGGTTAAATACTCAAGGGAGCCACACGTGAGGGAGAGTGTTGGCGTATAAATGTGTTGCGTACTCTATTTCATCAGATCGGTTTTCTGATTGCATTGGCTAGAGCATGCACTTCTACACCGCCAACAACGAATCAGTGAGTGGTTAAACTTTGTGTTAGCCGGCGGACAGCCATATATTAGGATCAAAGCCGTATGGCTTTTCACTAAATTTCAATCCCTGATGCAGGCTTAGTTCAGGCAGCTGAATTTGGTGGGTGAGGTTGTTCTTGCCATTATATACACACATGCGGTTGGTGAGGAGTGCAGCTACCGTCTATAGAAATACTCCCTTCATCCGGAAATACTCGTCGGAGGAATGGATGTATCTAGACGGATTTTAGTTTTAGATACATCCATTTTTATGCATTTCTCCCACAAGTATTTCCGGACGGAGGGAGTACTAGAAATGACAATGTATACTTCTATTAGTGCGGTGATGCCTCAGTAATGACAAAGTCCCTTGATTAGAAAGCGTTAATGATGGGTGTCAAACTGTTAAATTGATATGCAATGCAATGGACACCGGGAAAGTCTTGATTAGAAAAGAGTAACTTCCATTATCTGTCTATAAGCAGTGCCTTATGCAGAATTAACTAATGAGTCCGCTGTTAAAAACTAATGTGCTACTGTAGGACTTAAGGGCAGCAAATTCCTGATTAAAAGATCTAGTTGTGAGTGAGCAGGCCACTAATCGCCATCAATCAGCAAGGTCATTACCTAACCATGACCTGAGAGCCTGAGACCTGCATCTCAGATCCATCCACACGCAAACAGCCACAGGAAAACGAGAGAGGGGAGCTTGATCGGTACTCATGGAGGCGACTGCGTTGAGCATCGGCAAGTCCGCGCTGAGCGGGGCGCTCGGCTACGCCAAGTCCGCCGTTGCGGAGGAGGTGGCCCTGCAGCTGGGAGTCCAGCGCGACAAGGCCTTCGTCACAGACGAGCTGGAGATGATGCAGTCTTTTTTGATGGTGGCGCACGATGAGCAGGACGACCACAGCAAGGTGATCAAGACCTGGGTGAAGCAAGTCCGTGATGTCGCCTACGACGTCGAAGATGGCCTCCAGGACTTCTTTGTCCGTGTTCATCGGAAATCCTGGTGGCGCATCCCTCGCACGCTCCTTGATCGGCGCCATGTCGCCAAGCAGATGAAGGAGCTGCGTGCCAAGGTGGAGGACGTGAGCCAGAGGAACGTGCGGTACCGCCTCATCGAACGCGGCTCTAAACCCGCTAATTCTTCTGACCTCACAACCACCGCTGCTGCCATGTTCGGCGTTGATGGAGCAAGAAGGCATGCTACAGATCAGCACCAATCAGGATTAAGGTTGGATCTTGCCCAGGTGATTCTCAGCAACAAGAAAGGCTTGGGATCAGACCAAATTGGAGTGATCGGAGTGTGGGGAACAAGTGGCACAGTTGGGCATACCTCCATCATCTTGGATGCCTATGAGGATCCAAATGTCGAACTCAACTTTCCATGCAGAGCATGGGTCAGGGTGACACGCCCATTCCACCGAAAAGAATTTGTCCATAGTATAGTGGAACAGTTTCGAGCAACCACCGTAGGGGTGGTTGATTTTCTTCTGGAGCCGGAGGGGGAGAAGGCGGGGCATGAGTTGGCACATGAGTACAATGGATACGTCAACGAGAAGAGGTACCTGATTGTCCTTACCGAACTATCCACCATTGAAGAATGGCGCCAGATCAGAACTTGCTTCCCAAAAAATAAACTGCGGAGCCAGATCGTAGTATCCACGGAGCATCTTGAAGTTGCCAGCTTATGCCCAGGCCAGAAAAGTACTGTATTGGAGCTCAAGCAATTGTCTGCTGAACAGACCATATATGCTTTCTACCAGCAGGTACTACTTCAATTTCATACACAAGTTTCTTGTTTCATATAGTTGGAAATCTCGAGTTTCTTATTTATTTATTTAAAAAAAATAAGATTAGCATGTCGAGGGCGGGATCAATGAATTTATGTGTTTGGACAAAGCCAGGAACAAGGAATTCCCTGATCCAGTTCCTTTGCATGCCACCGTGAATAGAATGGTCCCTAGGCATGGAACGAGCCTGCCACATCTCTCACTGAACCAAAGCATGCGAATTTCCCTCCCGGAGACCTTCCCAATCCTCCCGGATCCATCTTCATCGTCCCTGTATTCCTTGCTGATAGCGTTTTCCTCTGCCGAGATCCCTAGGGACAGGTTACCAGTGTCCAGTGGAGAGGTATCTGCTGCGTCTAGCGTGAAGCATCAAACGTCCCTGCTAGCTGGCTGCTGACTGGACTCGGCAGCGACGTGTCTCCTTGAGGCATCACAGCGAGGGTGAAGGGAGAACAGAGGTAAAAACATGGATATTCCATCCCAGATAGTACAAGCCTGGGAGGGCTGAGGACAGAATTAGGCTTGTTCTAATTCTTTCTTGCCTCATAACCAACGAAAAATATAGCGCGCTACAAAGTATAGCGAGGCCCTTCTCAAAATGCTACACAAGTTATTGCGCGCTAATAGCGTGCTATCTTATATTTACTAATTGGAGGCACCTTTTAAGTCTTCATATTAATCCACATCAGAAGATTAATGTAGCCATTAGATTTAAAATTTAACGGACAAGATCTATGATAGGTACATACAATTTTATTAGTGAAAGAGACAACACGTACGTGCAAAGATTAAACCAGCACGTACATCAGAGTCATCAACACCCACATTAATTACCATGCATGAAAAAAAAGATAAATACATTTTTTGCAACATACGTACAAAAATTTTAATGGAAAAGACTGCACATACATGGAAAGAATAAACTAGCACGTACATCACATAGTCGCCTGAAAAAAAAAACCGTATGAGAGTCCTAAACACCCACGCTAAGTTGCAACCAATACCACCCACAAAAAAAAAGTTTTAACCAATACAAAATCCACCTGTCATCTCCCTTTGTGATGGAAAAAAGATATGTATAACGAGAACTCCTAATGCCCCACATGAGAGTTGGAGTCCACGTCCCAGGTCCTGCACACAAAAAGCACGTACATGTTCCCTGTAAATTGGAAAATGGAAACGTACAAATAAATAGCATCACCTTATAAAATGAGAGACTCAATGCCTGATTGAAAAAAAAAACAATCCTACCTTACAAAATGAAGACCCATACAATAATAATTTAATTTGTGAAATCACCTAATTGTAACGTAACAAAAAATACAAAAATTGACATGCACAAAAAAATCATATATGAACAAAAACTGTAATTTTATGGGTATTTCAAATAGGAATATTCCACATTCAGATCCATTAAAAATTGAATTTACTGGGCGAAACAAATTTTAAAGTATTAAAATAAGCTCCACTATTTAACTTTATACATTTTAGATACATTCTCAATGAAGTATAAGATTTTTTAATAATAAAGACAAAGAAGGACTACTGCCCGATGCAATAAGAATGGACGGAGCTGATGTGAAACACAGATTAGTGGAGGCAAGATATTTTGAAATAGAAGATTCACTCATGGGTAAGTTATTCAATTTTATCCTCGCCCTGCAAATTGTAAATAGACCAGCATGACCATGCACTCGGATGAGAGGAAATAACATATTAGCAGACTGACACACATATTATTATTAGTCAACATTAGAAACAATATTTATCTCTTCTTAATGTAATTATGTGAAGAAAGTTATTGGCTTAGCTTAAGAGTATACATGTCGATGTGTGCATAATCTTACCAGATCAGGAAGTACATACTACAACTGATTTAAGTCTGCCTACTCAATGTACTCCATCCATGCAACATCAAGTATTATTGAAATATAATATAAATGGACGGGATTGGGGTAAAGGAAGATAAACCTCATGTCAGAGGACGATGACGCACTTAGATAAGTAGTTGTCATTATGTCAGTGCAAATCATTCTTATTGTTCAAAAATTGAATAGTTTTACACAAATATGCTAAGAGGTGACAACAAAGATTACTGCCAACTACTCTTTAGGGGTAATTCAAACAAATTGATGAGTGCCATTATAAGAGTTTGTCACCAAAATGTTCCTACTTTGGCAAGAAAGTTTCGTCAAATAGAAACATATTAGGATATGTATGCATCCATCATAACATTAATTATGTAGTGATTCATCGGCTGTATTTTAAAAAATCAACAATAAATATTGTATGATATTGCCTAAAAATGTTAGGATAGAACACTTTCTAGACCGTGCAGATGCACGGGCCGATGACTAGTATTTCAAAATAGCGTTTGCAAAAAATGCCAAATATATCCATAAATAAAGTATTTCAGTAGCTTAAGACACCATCACAGAGAGACATAATCTTGCCAGATAGGAAGCACAAATTTTAAACTGAATGTCAAACTGTAGTCAATCTATTTAACATATATTAACTTTGAACACTGAGCACCGAGCCTACATCTGCCGTGCAATAACCAGAAAGTAAACCTGTGCTTCCCTATTTTTCTGATAATTTTCATTATTTGAACGCTATAACGCTACATGCTACAACGTTATAGCGCCCTGTAGCGTGCTAATTGCGTGATTAGCGCCATAGCGGATGAATTTGCTGAAATATAGCGTTTCCTTCTGAATACGCTATAACGGTGCTATAACGTCGTTATAGTGCGCTGTTTTTTCGTTGTTCATAACACGGGTGGCTCCATCAGTTTTTCGACAGCTGCCTTGCATTTTTCGATAAAGGGTCGATTTTATTAACTCAAAATGAAGTATCAAGAGGATAAAAACATACTGTGCACAGACCCGGCCTCTGCATAACTAGGATGCACACAGCCAACACCAACACATACAAAAACTAGCCGAAGAATAGCAAAGTCATGTAAGACCAAAGCTAAGCATGGGCAAGAAATAAGAGAGGAAAAAGAACCCCGAACCAATCGGTTCCGTGATCGGCAAACTACAACAATAACCATATCCGCACCGACCATCTCATGACATCACACGGACGACGAGGTTCTTCAACAGCAACACCTTCAGGAAGGTAGAGGCGCTTGATCGCCGCCATCACTGGATCCAACCACGAAAGGTCAGAATCAAGGTTTTCATCCTGAAGAACCAGTCCGAGCATATCCGAACAATGCCTTCAACAAGGTAACGAAGTAAAATCCTCGCCATTGCCAGGTATAACTGACACATGTCAGACCTAGGCTTTCATTCTAGATCCCGAAACCGGGCACTCGAATAGAACCACCATCAACGCCACTTATGTGTTGTCGCCACCACTTTTCACAATCCCAGCAACTACAAGCGATGTACGACCGCCGTCGCTGCACATCCATTCCTCTGCGTCAAGTCCTTACCTATAGTTTGCAACTCCCCACTGAAGACAACCACCAAATCTAGAGAGAGGACCCTCACGAAGACCATCGACGGTTAGCGCAATCCGTAGGGAGTCCGTCGCTGCAGACCCCGCATGATCTGCCATTGCAGATGACGCCCAAGGCCATGGCAACACCACCATCACGCCGGAGCCCCACTGAAGTAGCACCCCGACAACCCAGCTGTCTTCATCACCGCAGATTCGGCGACGACGGCCCGTCCGGCACCAACTCTGATAGAACGGACAGATCGAGCAAACCACAAAGTGGATCGAATCCAACCACTCCACAGGCAGCTTCGGCACCGCCTCCGCCATGCTGCCCATCCCCTCGCCCTCCAGCAAGGCCTAGCCCACAGTCGCATGCGCTGCTGCAAGCCAACAGTGTTGCATGTGTTTGCAGATGCGACCGGCACGCGAGGATGAGGTTGGGGGCGTGCAGGCGGCCGAGAGCTGCGCAGATCGATCCGGCTACCGGCGGGAACGATCTAACAGCCAACACAAGCGCCGGCGGTAATGGGGTCAAGGAGGGGCGGAGCTTTCGTGGAACGACCTTGGAGATGGAGGGGAATGTGTCACCTGCTTTGAGGAGGCTCCTTCGCCGCCGTCGGCGGCGACGGGGTGGTTCTTGTGGTAGCGGCCGGGGCGGCTAGGGTTGGGACGCCCCGGTGTCTCCCTACGAGCGACATGGGAGCGACACCCCCCCCCCCCCTTTACTTACTAGAAACCTTTAATAGAACACTACTATTTTACCTGTATCGATACGGATTACCAGATAACTATACAACTTTATATTCCATCTATTCCAGAATATAAGGTGCATCAGTTTTTGTGCAAGTCGGACACATGCATGTTTGACCAAGATTATTGATATTTTTTCCAAAAAACTTGGTCAAACATGCACATGTTTGAATTAAAAAAAACTAATATATCTTATATTTTTAAACGGAGGGAGTAGTTTTTATCCTACTTGAATGCTAAGCTGGCTCGGTCTCCACCTAGACGGTCGTAGCTTCCAGAGCTGGCTATGGAGGATATATATGACCGGCTGCGCGTATATGTCTTACCATACATGACATGTAGGTGGTCATGCAATGCTGAGTGCTAAGGTTTTTAGAGCATCCCCAACCACACTTGACTAAAGTTACCTGCTATACATCCATGGACAGGAGCCGGACGTCCCAATTTGTACACCTGGGTAACCACACCCCTCATATCCAAAACCTCAAATTCATACAAAGCCATGCACGTAGATCATTCAATCAATGTAGCACACCACCAATTCAACACAAACCAAATCAACAATTCATACATAGGCGATACATGAATGAATCAATTGTTGTTGTTGCGCCCGTTGATCTCCTTTTTGCTGAACTAGTGTTGGCCCACATGGTCCTCGACTCCTCTGTGATCCTCGCTAGCCTCACCTTCTCTTTCTCAAGCTCAATTGTCTCATATTTCTTCGCCTTCTCAAACTCCATTTTATGCTATTTCTCCATCTTCTCCCTGTCCATCCTCTCCCTCTCAATGCTCATCTTGTCCTGGTCGAATTCCATCCTCTCCCTTTGCATATTCAAGAAGATTGTGTACCTCTCATCCTTCTACCCTCCCTTTTCTTTTGCATTTTTCAACCCTCGGCCCCCCTCTGTTGCAAAAGATGTTTGTTCATGTGGCAAACATTTTGGACGGCACACCCCATGCGCGATCCTATCCTTCTGCCACTTCTTCCCCCTCTAAGTGTTTATTCATTTTTGCCTCGGTCCCATGACCGCCCATCCTTCTACCTTGCTCATCGTCGTCATACAGTCCAATAGTTTGGTTAGAACTTGTTCCACCGTTTTTCTTTTTCTTGGCAGGGTTCTTCAGATCTTCAAAGAGGGTTGACCACTTTGGTTTCCCATTCAACACCACCCAACAATGGGACATAGTGAATGGCTTCCTCTCAATTATATGGTACAAAGTAGCGGCCAACCCCATCTTGCAAGCAAAAATCACATGTCAATATAATGCAAGAAACGAAGCAAGCAAGAAGGATGATGACCAATGTGGACAAAACAAAATTTACATGGCTATCGAATACAACACCACTTTGATACATATTCACCACTTGCACATATAAACTGCAGAACTTGTTCACGGACTCTTGGATGGTGGCCCATCTATGTAGGAGAGAGCCCTCATTGTTGGTGGTATGAATTGCATGCGGCTCCATGTAGTGTTTGTGTTCATGGTACCATGCATGGATTTTTTTTTCCCAATAGTTCGAGCTCTTTTGCTTGGTTCCATATATAGGATACATTTTTGTGGCCAACCAATGTTTACACATTAAGGCATCTTCATGGGTTCAGTATGCATTTCCTCTTGCCTTCACCTTTTTTTCAGTGCCCGATGATTGTCAACATAAAACGAAGGCGAAGTTGTATCACTCATCTCATAATTTCAAGGATCTTGACCATAATTTATCATATCCATCATGAAAATAGTCCTAAACAACCATCACGGTGAAATTACCATCCTTAATTTGTTCTGGTAAATGCATATGGGGCAAAAAAAGGTGGATTTGGTGAGTAATGTCCTCGAACAGTTGGTGGGCATGCCAGAGCATCCCAACATTGTCTGCGTCCGTTGGAGCTGTGGCGACTCGTACGTCGTGTCTGGGGAGGTGTCTGACTCTTTTGAGAAGGAACTCGGTATGCCCGACCATTGCGAAAGAGGAACAACATAGGGTGCGGGCGTGGCCGAGGTCACCAAGCCGGGTGCGGGCATGGCAGAAGACGTTGGAGCAGATGCGGCGAACTCCATGCCGAGAACGTCCTTTGCTGCAACTTCCTTCTTGGACTGCTCACGGGCGTGCTGTCAGGCGCGCCACTCCTTGCGGGCCATGATGGTCTCACTTTTGTTCCAAATGGTAGGGTCCCCCACAGACTCCGTCAAGCCACAGAGCGGGCGCTCACGACTAGGAAGGAGGAGGACGTTGGCCGCGCAGAAGCATAGCAATGGTGGAGGAGGGCAACGCCGCGGACGCGGGGAAGGGAGGATGGACGTGGGGAGAGGGCGTTTGATTTTCTCAGTTGATGGGATTCAAAGTGGGTCGATTGTGGCTGGCGCGTCCGAGCTAGGTTTGAAGGGTGTCGAACAGCCCGGACATATGGCTGGATGGTTGAGTGCCTTTTTTTGTCCGGGCAGTCCACCCGAGTTTATGGGGAGTAGTGATCTGGTTGGAGATGCTATTAGTAACTACCCCTCCCTTCTGGTTTATAGGGCTCAACTGAAAAATCACCAACCAAGCTAAATGGTGAGTGATGGAAGAATTATTTTAGTTTACAAAAGTACTCAATTAATGCGCTTGTTTTTCTTTAAAAAATATGTTTACCAATGTATTAATTGCAATGCATACATGCATGACCAATAAATTACAAAGAACTTTTACATGCATTAGTGAGTTTTTTCTTAATCATTGCATGGAGTGATCTAATGCACCTTGAAACCTCAACATGAGATGGGAAGCAATAAAAATGAGACCTCTAAAATGAAAGCTGAAATTTTAACATAAGCCTATAACCAGAAGACAGGTAACATGCGTTCTCTTGCTGTACGATTAAACCTTTTATGTGATTCATGAACAATTTGTGTTCGTGTACCATTTCCGCATTTTAAAATTTTGGACTGCTTTTAGCATTTATGGCAAACTCAAGCCTGAACAAGTCACCTCAGCAAAATTGACTGTTATACATGCTATTCAAGCTTGATTTACTACTTATATGGTTCATGGTGATAATAAAATTGTTGTCTAGCCACACGACATGCACTGACATGATTCTGCAGTAAGTTTTTGGAGTGATTCGTCATTACAAAATTATGTAACTTTTATTTGCTTGTGTTTAGAGCTCTCAAGACACGATACATTCATCGAAGACAACACATGGCTCAATGCAACCTCGCATTTCTGAGGATGAGATACAAGAATACCAATCTAATAACACTGTTGACGGAAACATGATAGTGCAAGAAAAGCTCACACGCACTAGCACGATGGCACGTGCTTTTGAAGAATTTCATCTTATTGGGCGAGAAAGAGAAAAATATGATATTATTGAACTGATTCGAGAACACGCTTACACACCACAATTTCAGGTGATCGCGGTGTGGGGAATGGGTGGTGTTGGAAAAACCACTCTGATAAAAGATGTTTACCAAAGTCAAGAGGTCAATGACAAGTTTGGTAAACATGCTTTTGTCACGGTATTGCGGCCTTTCAAGCTTGAGGAGTTCCTGAGGAGCTTAGCATATCAGTTAGAAGAAAAGAATAGTGCCATGGACCTTGCAGGTGATACCAAAGAAGGTATTGCTTTGATGGGGGTTAAAGAGTTGACTGAAGTGTTGGATAGACGTTTGCAAGGAAAAAAATGTTTGATTGTTCTCGATGACCTATCGTCTACCACTGAATGGGATAAAATAATGCCAAGTTTACTTGCAATTAAAAATCCAAGTTTGGTCATTGTGATCACAACAAGGCAAGAGGATATTGCTAAATATTGTTGCAAGAAACCAGAGTACATGGAACAAAAAGAGTGCATACACTGGCTCGGTGTCCTAGAAGACAAGGATGCATGTGACCTCTTCACAAAAAAGGTATTAGAATAGTATTGCTAGTATTTTTCTGGAAAACAACTTGAGTTGTATAGTCATATTCACTTTTTCTCATTTCGGTTTTTCTTTTTAAAAAGGCTCATGTCATATTAGTATAGTTTAAGCGCAATTCTGCTGTCTCTCAATTTCAAGAAGATACTGTAAAGTTGGTTGCAAAAACACAAGGTGCAGTCACCACCATGACCGATGTCATAGGTCATCATGTAGGAATGTTGTACTTTAGACCAGTTCATAACTAGACCAAAACACTAATTATGTCACCTATTGTCTGGTTAGGACAGGTTAGGTTACCAAGAAGCCGACAATAATCCATGGCCTCATCACAGCTCTCATATCAAATCATACTTGATTTTCTTTTTCGAAAAGGAGGTTATCCCCCGGCCTCTGCATCAGAAAGATGCGTGCGGCCAAATCAAATTATACTTGATAAAATGGTCAAACATTATCATGTATTTATAATGAGTTCCATTTCTATGAATTTTCTCCAAAAAAATTCAAAACTATGTATATGCTTTTTTCAAACAATTTTATATGAACACGTGACTAGAATAGTACATTCTTCGTTTCCCATTTTCAAACTTAGCAATATCACATATTTAATAGAAATTTCATAAATGCGGAGAATGGATAAATATATGTCAATGTGAATTTATATAAAAAAATATGGTTAAGAGATGTGCACAGTACTACTTAACTTATATTTTAGTCCATTTTACAGTAATCAATAGATTGTTATTCAATATTTCTTGTATACCAAGTTAATTGGCAGCGGCGGAGCTATGTAAAACCCTGCAGGTGCCATGGCCCCCCATCCTTTGTAAAAAGCATGAAGAATTTTGGTCGGGGGGGCGGGCGGGGGGGGGGGGGGTGATTAGATTAGAATAAATTTACCTTTTGGCCCCTTCAAGCATCTATATTTTGGTTTTGCCCCCCTGAATATTCTGTCTAGCTCCGCCACTATTAATTGGTACTAAAACCACGACAAATATTTCAGAATGGAGGGAGTGCAAAACCATGTTCCGGTCACTTTATAAAAGCATAGACAATGTGTACTCACCGGACTTAACTGAGGCAGTGTAGTTAATGAATAAACTAGAAAGATTGGTCTGCATGCACCTGATTTATTTGATTTTAGAGTAGTAAAAATACTTATTATATTTTCCACCATTGCAGGTATTTAAGAACAAAGTCAAAGATTTACCTAAGCACTATCCTGAATTGGTTGAACCAGCAAAACTAATCCTAAAGAAGTGTAATGGACTTCCTCTTGCGATAGTCACCATAGGTGGTTTCTTGGCAGACCAGCCAACAAAAACTGCTGCGGAGTGGAGGAAATTGAATGAGCATATCAATATTGAGTTGGAGATGAATCCAAAGTTTGAGGTCATAAAAGCTGTCCTCATGAAAAGTTATGATGGCCTACCCTATTATCTCAAGTCTTGTTTTTTGTACTTGTCCATCTTTCCCGAAGATATGAATGTTAGCCGGAGACGTTTGGTTTACCGATGGGTTACTGAAGGTTATGCACGAGATAGGGACACAGCAGATAAATTCTTCATGGAACTCGTAGAGAGAAGCATGATATTACCAACTCAGAAATCAGTTTGCAGCATACAAGGATTCGATTCATGCCAGCTACACGATCTGATTCGTGATATCAGCATTGCAAAGTCAACGGAGGAAAATCTTGTTTTTAGGCTGGAGGAAGGTTGCAGCTCGAACACCCACGGTGCAGTGCGTCACCTTGCCATAAGCAGCAATTGGGAGGGAGATGAGCATGAGTTGGAATGCACCGTGGAGCTGTCCCGTATACGGTCATTGACAGTGTTTGGAACCTGGAAGCCATTTTACATTTCTGACAAGATGAGGTTTCTTCGGGTGCTGGACCTAGAAGGAACAGAAGGTCTAGTTGATCATCACCTTGAGCACATTGGGGAGCTTCTTCATCTAAGATACCTCTCTCTACGAGGATGTGATGGCATCTATTGCCTCCCAGATTCAGTGGGTAATCTGAGACAACTCGAGACACTAGATATAAAACATTCAAATATATTGATGTTTCCCAAGACCATCACCAAGCTTAGTAAGCTACGTTTTCTGCATGCTGGCAGCAGTGGATGTGATGAAAAGGGATGGCTGGAATTTCCTTCTTGCATACCTGGCCGCACGCGCTTCAATTGGGGTTGTGGTGCATGCTCTCCTTTCACTCCCTGTGTGATGGGTGCCTTTGATTATTATGGTGTGCAGGTACCAAGAGGGATTGGGAAACTGAAAGCCCTGCACACTCTGCAGCATGTGCACTTTGAATGGCGAAATGATGTCATACAGGAGATAAAAGGTCTCACCAGCCTGCGCGATTTGGGAGTACGGCTTGGCTTCAACAAAAAAAATGTGTCCGAATTGTGTTCAGCCATTTCCTGTCTCAGCCGCCTTGAGTCCTTGTCACTGTTTTTGATCGTAGGAGATTTATATGAACACTTGAATGGCATGTCCTCACCTCCGGAAAACCTCCAAAACCTCAAGCTGTACGGTTGCCTGAAAAAGCTACCGGAATGGATCAGTGGGCTCCAAAATCTTGTTAGGCTCAATATAGAAGAGGGCGAGCTATTTTGGAATGCTGAAACCATGCAAGTGCTTGGGAACCTACCAAACCTATCCATTCTCTGTTTGCAGGAGGGATTATGTTGGAGTGAAGAACTGGTGGGATCATCATTTCCCATCACTTTCCAGAGTGGCCTTTTCAGAAGCCTTGTGGTACTCCGGCTTTATTGCGGGCAAATGGAAATCAAACCATTGAAGTTTGAGCAAACATCACTGCCGAAACTTGAGTTGCTGAGCCTGCAGTTTTGTGATTCTACACCTAGATTTTCTGGGCTGGAATTTCTCCCAAGCATCAAGGAAGTATGGATTGGTATGTACTTCCACCCATCTAACCCAAATATGACTGAAGAAGAAGCAGAACAGGAAGGAAAATGCAGGAAAGACAAAATCAAGGAGGACCTCAGGAAGCAGCTTGCCAACAATCCGAACAGACCCAGTCTGAAGGTGGATAAACAGTTTTTTGAATGAACAGATAGGACGATCAGCTGGAGTATATATTGGCGGAGTCATGACCAAGCCCGAGCACCTGCCCTGATATGGATGAGGCTCAGGCAGTAGGCTGTGCAATTGATTCGTTTTTGGTTTTCGTGGTGTTGGCCTTCGGGTAGTAACTTTTGTAACAAACGCTATGTACTTCTTTTGGTGTTGCTAATCTACCTAGCTTGTCATTGGGTAAAGTCAATCGAACGAGCAAAATTTATGCCTCTGCCTCCGTCACGTATCATCAAAAGCATATAACCATCCATGATGTATGAGAAACATTACCCACCAAGGCTTGCCTGTATGAGTGTATGAGAAACATTACTCTGCTTTCTGGAGAAGTGTCTTCCTGAAGGATATATGTGATCAGCAGTGGTTTTCTTGGCTTGTTGGTTGTGTCCGAGCACACCAACGCATGATTTCTTCGGTCTTTGGAAGTTACAGAGGGAGAGCCTGAAATGCAGAAGGCCACTTCAAATTTTTGGCATTTCAGCCCAAGTGTTGTTATGGAGCTTTAATTTACCTCAATATTGCAGTTCATAACCAACAGTTTATCCTTGTTCATCTGATGGTTCTTGGGCACAAAGAGCAAAAAAATTGGACCTGGTTGTAACATGTATGCATCAAGCCACTCAGTGCATGTAATGTAACACTGTCGAAATCTGTACAATAATTTCTGATGGTTTCCTAGGAAAGTACGCACGTACAGAGTGAAAACGAGACTACAATATGGATAAGATTTTCACCTGAAGACTACAAGATGAAATACTCATCGGCGGTACTATTTTTACAACTTGATCGATCGCCACCTATCCTGTAATATCTTTCGTTGCGCTCCATCGTCCCTCGAATCCATGAGCGCCTTCCCAAAGTTTGTCGTACGTCTGCCACGTGTGGCGCGTTCTCGTCGACGCCCACTGGCTTCTCCTCACCCACTCCACCCCTTCCCATGGACCCCTTTCCCCACGTCTTCATCAGCAACTTCGCTTCTCCTCACCCACTCCACCCCTTCGCCCACGGACCCCTTTCCCCACGTCTTCACCAGCAACTTCAGGTGCTATAACAAGTCCTCTTTTGCCTCGGCAACGGAAAATGCATGTTCTTTGATTTTCACCAAGGTATATTTTCCGAACTCTCTGAAATTTTGGGGTCCAATAGAATGTATGGTGTACAACAATGGATGGACGTTTCAAGCACCGTTTGTGCAGCAATTTTAGCAGTCAACTGAACATACTATGCCCGATTTTCAGCCAGCAACCCACAAACGTGCATGCATGTTCGCTATCATTCTTGATAAATAGTCAAACTTTGTGCTGGCATATATATATATACTCCCTGATGGACAGCTATTAGCATCAAAGCAGGGGCGGGCCCAGGATTTTGAGGGTGTGTATTCAAAATTTCAAAGGTAGTTTGTTGAAAGCCAAAGCTTTGTTTTGACGTATAAACTAATTCTAGTACCAGTTTTGGCTTCCTAGTCTGTTAGAGGGTATTCTCTTCAACGAACTCTACTAAAAACAGGCTAAGAAGCATGAGATACAAATAGAAATCAATAACTAACATCTAATTAGCAAGCTGACTTTAGTTCAACTAATAATTGACATGAGAGGAGCTACCCCAAATCCCAATTTTAACATAGAGACACATGAACACATCTAATTTCGATGAACAGATCATACGTACTGCTAGGTGAACCTAGGGCTTAAAATTGAAGACCGATGCTTGCCAAGATCAGTACCAGAGGGAGCAAGGGATGGATGTCGTGCCGCTGGAATTTGGATGATGCGTCGTGTCGCGCTGCCCACCAGTGCCTGCCGCCGTGCGTGCGTGCGAACATGCGATGGCCAATGGCTATAGCTCTACCGCCGCCGAACAAAATTTGGAGAATAGGGCAAGGGCGCCGCCTGTTGGTATCTTGATCGATAGATTTTCCTTTAGCCGAAGGTAACCGAGCCAGCGATTGATGCGTTTTTTTAGGGAAACAGCGATTGATGCGTGGCTTCTCCGTGCGCACGGTGCAGCCTGAAGCCATTTGGGCCTATGGGCCATGTCGTGGGTAGTGAGCGAACAGCAAGCTGGGCTAGCCCCTGTTTTTGGACTGAATTTGTTAGCTAGCACGATTATTTTCATCAGTTTCGTTTTATTTTCTTGTATATACATATGATATACACTATATTTACCTAGTTTTTCGACAAAAACAATGGGTATTCAACTGAATACCCTTGAATTGAGGTGGGCCCGCCCCTGCATCAAAGCCGTATGGATTGATTTTTTTTTTCCAAACTTTAATCCATGACGTGGGTTGCTGGATGAAGGGCCTCACATGCATGCTTGGTCCAAGCAGCTTAACTAAGACACAGGGTAGAATTAACTACTATGCAAATCGATTATAGGCTTGGCAAATCTTGATTAACAATTGGTTGAAGTTGTGAACCATCGAGGCCGCGCATGAACTTCCATTATCTACCAAAACATGGCATTAGAAAATGGATATACGAATACAACGGTACAACAAAAGGGATATACGTGACAGTACAAACACATCTCAACAGTTAGAGCCCTGAGACCTGCGTTTTCAGATCTCATCCACACACAAACGCTCACAGGGACAGGGAGGGAGAGAGAAGCTCGATCAACACCGATGGAGTCCACGCCGGTGAGCATCGGCAAGTCTGTGCTGAAAGGAGCGCTTGGGTGCGCCAAATCCGCCATCATGGAGGAGGTGGCCATGGAGCTCGGAGTCCAGCACGACAAGGCCTTCATCACGGACGAGCTGCAGATGATGCAGTCTTTCCTGATGGTGGCACACGACGATGAGCAAGATGACCACGTCAACAAGGTGGTCACGACCTGGGCGAACCAGGTCCGCGACGTCGCCTACGATGTCGAGGATGGTCTCGAGGACGTCGTCCTCCGCGTCCACGAGCAATCCTGGTGGGGCATCCCTCGGACGCTCCTCGACCGGCGCCATGTCACCGAGCACATGAAGGAGCTGCGTGCCAAGGTGGAGGACGTCGGCCATAGGAATGCACGCTACCGCCTCATCGACGGTGCGTCCAAAGCTCCCGACCTCTCCATCAACACCGGCGCTGCTGATGCCATGCTCGGCGTTGATGAAGCAACAAGACATGCCATGAATCAGCATGGATCAAGACCAGGGATAGATCTCGCCCAGCTTTTTTTTTTCGAAAAGGGGGAATTCCCCGGCCTCTGCATCAGAATGATGCATACGGCCATCTTATTAACCAAACAAAGATAGTGTCAACATGGTTCCAAAGTCTTCAAAACAACAAAAAAAGCAAAGCAAGCTCACACAGAGCCAGGAAGGGCTAAAAACCACAACTAGCCAAGATAGGAGGCCACAACCGGCTGGCTAATAAAGGATAAGTAAACTAGATGCCTATCCTATTACATGACCGCTATCCAAACCGGTTGAAGATCTCGCCCAGCTGATCGTCAGGGATGGTGCGGGCTCGAGCTCGGGCCAAATTGGAGTGATCGGAGTGTGGGGAACAAGTGGCACCGCTGGGCATACCTCCATCATCCTGGAGGCCTATGAAAATCCAAATGTAAAACTGAAATTTCCATGCCGTGCCTGGGTCAGAGTGAAGCGGCCTTTCCACCAAGAAGAATTTGTCCAAAGTATGGTGGAACAGTTTCGAGAAACTGTTGTAGAGGTGGCTGATTCTCCTTTGGAGCTGGATCTGGAGGAGGCAAAGCCGGGTCGAGAGTTGGCACGCCAAGACGGCGCGCACGTCAACAACAAGAGGTACCTCACTGTGCTTACGGGCCTATCCACCATGGAAGAGTGGCACCAGATCATGGCTTGCTTTCCCGAAAACAAAATGGGGAGCCAGATCATAGTGTCCGCGGAGCGACTTGAAGTTGCAAGCTTATGTCCAGGCCAGAAAAGTATGGTTTCCAAGCTGAAGAAATTGTCTGCTGAGCAGACCATCTATGCTTTCCACCAGCAGGTACTAGCTAGTTCAATTTTGGAAATAGCTTTTTGTTACTCTTTCATCTTGCTCCAAATCTTGGTTATCAAAAGCCGTTCGGTTATGTCAACTTTAATACTCTCATTTATTTGTTTTGCAGTCACACTAGCATTAGTATCCTACTATTATATGGATTAGATGCATCTCTAGATATTAGCTAAAGTTTTTTTCTCTTTTAGACATATCACCGAAAATATGGATCATTAAACACCTGCACAAAGCTAAATTATCTTGACGCGTTGTGGTCTTGTGGGACATCCCACGCAGATTAATTTGTGTGTTGGACAAGCTTAGCCAAGGTCACCAACTGGGACCGTTGTGGGACTTCTCTTGATGACCCCGGTAACAGACCCCTACCAGAGACATATGCAACCTCCAAGATTAGTCACCAACCCTGTACTTCTTGTTGATGCCGCTGCACCGTTCGCTTCGAGAGGTTGCCGTGTTGGGATGGGGATGCTACCATCTAGTGTACTCCTTCTGGTTCTTTTTACTTCATGTATTAGATTTGTGTCAAGTCAAACTTTGTAAAGTTTGACAAAATTTATATTAAAAAACATCAAACTACAATATCAAATATGTATACTATGAAACTACATTTCATGATGAATCTAATAATATTGACTTGGCGTTGTGAATGTTGATACTTTTTCTATAAATTCGGTCAAAGTAGATATACATTCACTTCGAACAAAACTTATATGCAGACTAAAAAGGACCGGAGGGAGTACATGGATAATGTTGCGATGGTTTTATAAATTTGAAATTGCAAGAACATTTTTTGCATACTATTGCTAATGTCTAAATGAATTTCATGTTCTATTTGGTCATGTGAGTGCACTGTTTTTTCACTAACTTTATATTCTGTTGTAGTACTGCTCAACTTTTGACATGATTCAAGAATAATTTAGGTTCATGGACGTGTATGTTTCTTTTACTAATTCCTCACCCGCTTTCAGAATTTATTGGAAAAATCATACATGATGTGAGCAAAACTGACTTGTATACATGGCATTTGATCTTGATTTATGGTTCATTTGTGACATCAATATTGTTTTCTTGCTTAGGACATATATATGTGTTGAGCTGATGCCTATTATTATTTCGAGTAATTTATAGTTGAAAATGTGTCTTTTGTTTGTGTTGAGAGTTTTCAAGACACAACATATTCATCAAAGGCAGCGTCAAGCTTAGTGTTACCCCACACCATTGAGAATGAGATACAAGAAGGCCAATCTTATTCTGAAGATGATGAAATGACAATGATCCAAGAGAGCCTCACACACATCAGTAATGTGCAAGGTCCTCTAAAGGAATTTCAGCTTATTGGGAGGGAGAAAGAAATATCTGATATTATTGAATTGATTCTAGAACACTCTAGCACCCAACAAATTCAGGTCATTGCAGTGTGGGGAAAGGGTGGTGTTGGGAAAAGCACTCTGATCAGTGATATTTACCATAGCCAAGAGGTCAATCAAATGTTTGAAAAACATGCCTATGTCACGGTCTTGCAACCTTTCAAGATTGAGAAGCTCCTTAGCAGCTTAGCATTTCAACTAGATGCAAGGAATGTTGCTTCAACGAAAGTTGAAGACTTTACTGGACTGCTGGACCGGTGTTTACAAGAAAAGAGTTGCTTGATTGTTCTTGATGACCTCTCGTCTACCATGGAATGGGATATAATATTGCCATGTTTGCTTGCAATGAATAGTCCAAGCTTGGTCATTCTGATCACCACAAGGCATGAGGATATTGCTAAGCATTGTTGCAAAAACCCAAAGTGCATATGCTTGCTCAATGGTCTAGACGAAAAGGGTGCTTCTGACCTCTTCACAGAAAAGGTACTGAAAGAACACTACCCATATTATTCACTTCCTCAATTGCAAAAATGTATAGTTCCCTTTATCTAGATCTTGGAAGGGTCATATTTCAGATTAGCATACTGTAAGCACAACACAACCATCCCCCTTTACAAGAGATAATTCAGAGTGGGTTGCGAGAACGTAAATTCGGCTATCATGTTGTAGGGCAATATTTAGGAATCATATACATTCGACATGCTAGCTATGAAACCAAAATACTGATTACATGAACCCATTTCCCGAGTTAGGCCAACTTAGCATTAGCATCAAGCTGGCAAAATTCCATGACTTCACTACTTCTCTTACCAAATTATATGGGAACAATGTTTTGAAAGAATCATGTAACTATAATGAATACAATTTAATCATTTTTCCATATTTTTGAAACTACGTGCTCTCCAAACAGGTTGGTATGTACATGGTGCTAGAAAAGTACTTCTCCTTTTCCCCTTTTGTACAAACTGAGCCAAATAACATAATCATCTTTCCAAGAATTACTAAAAAAAATATACATATAGAGAATGGATGGAAACATGCGTTGATGTTAAATTTGGTAAAAGTATGTTTGGGTGATGAACATGTTAAGTTATAACTCAACTTGTATTATAATAACAGATAGTGTTTCATATTTCAGTTTTAGAATTCGTACATACAGAACTATGTCCTAGTCACTCCAATTACAAAAATAGATAATGAAAGAAATATTTCTAATTGCATTCCTTATGTTTATTACCAAGTCAATAGAAAACATAGCCTATTGCGTACTAGCCACCCAAACATGCACATGATAGACAAAAAATTAAACTCTGTACACTAGTTTCCATACACCTGACTCATCTTAATTACACAGTGGTCAAAACTAATTATATGTTAACCAATTGCAGGTATTTAAGGATAAAGCCACAGATTTGACTAAGCATTATCCTGAATTGGTTGAACCCGCAAATCTGATCCTAAAGAAGTGCAATGGACTTCCCCTTGCGATACTCACCATAGGTGGATTTTTGGCGGAACAACCAACAAAAACTGTCGGGGAGTGGATGAAACTGGATCGATGTATTAGTCTGGAGATGGAGATGAATCCAAAGTTTGAGGCCGTAAAAACAGTCCTTATGAAAAGTTATGATGGCCTACCCTATTACCTCAAGTCCTGCATCTTGTACTTATCCATCTTCCTTGAAGATCGCACAGTTAGCCGGAGACGTTTGGTGTGCCGATGGGTTGCGGAAGGTTACTCAGAGGATACATTCACGGCCAAAAGATACTTCATGGAACTTCTGGAGAGAAGCATGATATTACCAACTCAGATTTCACTTTGCAGCATACAAGGAACTAACTCATGTCAAGTACATGATCCGATCCGTGATATCATCATAGAGAAGTCAATGGAGGAAAATCTTGTTTTCAGGCTGGAGGAAGGATGCAGCTCAAACAACCAAGGCACATTCCGTCACCTTACCATAAGCAGTAATTGGGATGGAGACGAAGTTCAGTTTGAGGCCACCATGAAGTTGTCATGTATACAGTCATTGACGGTGTTTGGCAAGTGGAAGCCATTTTATATTTACGACAAGATGAGATTTCTTCGTGTCTTTGGACCTCGAAGGAACTAAAGATCTAGCCGATCATCACCTTGAGCACATTGGGAATCATCTTCATCTGTGATACCTTTCTCTAAGAGGGTGTGAAGGAATATATTACCTGCCAGATTCAGTGGGTAACTCATGCGACAACTTGAGACACTAGATATCAAATATACAAGAATAACGAGGCTGCCAAGAACCATCGCCAAGCTTAGCAAGCTATGTCAACTGAAAGCTGGCAATGAATTCTATATCGGAGAAGAACGGCCATCACTAGCATGTTGTGTACCTTTCGCTTCTTGTTGCGCGATGGTCATACAAGCTTATGCTGTTAAGGTGCTAGTAGGGATCGGGGAACTGAAATCCCTGAACACACTGCGATGTGTGCACCTTGAATGGGAAAATGCCATCATACAAGAGATAAAATGTCTCACCAACCTCCGCAAGTTAGGAGTGCTTGGCATTGACAGGGGTAATGGCCCGGAGTTTTGTTCAGCCATTTCAGGTCTCGGCCGCCTTGAATCTTTGTCGGTCGCGGTCAGTATGGGATTTATGTGACATCTTGAATGGCATGTCCTCGCCTCCATAAAATCTCCGGAGCCTCAAGCTTCTCGGTTGGATGGATGAACTGCCGCAATGGATCAAGCTGCTCCAGAATTTGGTGAAGATTAAGCTAGAGTCCACCGAGGTGTCTATAAACGATGAAGACTTGCGAATCCTTGGGAACCTACCAAACCAATCCATTCTGTCTTTCAAGGAGAAATCGTTCCAGAGTGCACTACCTATCACTTTCCATAGTGGCCTTTTCAGAAGCCTCGTGGCGCTCGAGCTTGTTTACATGGACGTGGAGGTCGGATCGTTGGAGTTCGAGGCATCATCGATGCCCAAACTCGAGGTCAGCACCTGCGACTTATCGATTGTAAAGTTGGCTTTTCTGGCCTGGAATTTCTCCCAAGCATCAAGGAAGTGTGGCTCTTGGTCGTCGTTACCCCAACAATCATCACACTAAAGGAAAACATGACCAAAGAAGAAGCAGAAGAGGAGGCAAGACACAGGGAAGACAAAGTCAAGGCGGACATGAGGAAGCAGCTCGCCAACAATGAAAACTGCCCCATTATGAACGAGCTAAGTCCACCAATTGTTTTCTGAACCTACTATGCTGCAAAGGAGATTCGACCCGCGGGCTTATGTCGGCGAGGGGTCTTGACTTGTTGGCCTACTTGCCAGTGTATTTCTTTATGTTCCAGTTCGGGCGGCGGTTTTGTCTTATGTTGTGTAGTTTCTGAGTTTTAAGTTCATGTGTAATTGTTCATTTCATTTTCCTCCTTGGGCAATAAATTTGTAACTGGACATCACTTCTACTGTGGCTTGCCATTACCTCTGTGTAGTTCTTCTTCGACCATATTTTTCGACAAATGTAATTCATGAACCTCGTCAACTTGTTACCATTTGTTCAGAAGATGTCTTTTAGTTAGGGTAATAGTAGATGTTAAGTAGTAGATAATGTAGATGTTAATTAGTTCGGTAGAATTTAGTTTTTGAATTGAGTTTGTCTAATTAGATGTTAATTAGGGCAGTAGGGTTTAGTTTAGAGTAAAGTTTAGTTTAGTAGTTAACTAAATATAATCTATATTTGGTTTTTGAATTGTGTTTGAGAGAGCATGAGATTTGTGTAGATTTTCTTGAAGTGTCAAACGCTAGCAGATGCAAATTTGAAGTGGTCAGAATATATGCAAATTCCTTAATTGTGTTTGCACATGTTTTGATTGTGCCCAAGTGGCTTTGTTGTTTCCAGGGAATGAAGCCGAGTGGTCTATGTTTTGCCAGAATGTTGATTCATTTCCGTTCCTAGTCGGTAGCTAATACTACTTGGACACGGACACATACCTGCACCTGCACGTGTAACTTCCGTACACATACAACTATGGAATACCAAGTCGTGTTTAACTCTAATATCGTCCTTGGGACCAGCTTCCTCGGGATGGGTTGGAACGACTGCTGTGGCATGGCTTCTGGCCTCTGTGGGTTCATGGTTGAGCCAGATGTAAGGTCCGTCCTTGCGGGGCACCCAGTCATCCTTCTCTGCCAGCATCCATGGCATGGAAATGCTTTCACAGTTTGGAAGCACCAAGCTATCACGGAGCGAAACCTGACACAGCAAGGTGTGTTTCTCTGTTAGACATGTATAAGTCAGAAAAGGAACAACGTGTTCAGAGGAACGTTGTGTTGTTTACCAATAAGTGATGCAATGCGACTGTTGGTAATTTTCCTATCACCAACGGAGGATTCCAAGTCCCACTCCAGGTCAGGCATAGATGTGAATCCATACCAGAGTTGATCCGATGGAGGGGGCTTCATATGTATGCGTAAGGTACCTCTTAACAGATGTGATCTTTATCACCAAAGAAGTGGAACCTGCAAGAATTTTTATTGGCATGGACATCGACGGAGGTGCCGCCGGACAGCCCGGGCCAGGTTTATGAGATCATTGTTTGCTACAATTTCACTTAGTTTTTTTAGGTTTTAATTAAACGACTGAAATATCGTCCGCTTTATGTAAAATATGTTGAACTTATGTCTGTTTGCATGAATTCGGCGTCTTCACATGAATTATGTTCGAATTTGTTCGTATTGGGGGATGAAGTTTGGGGCAAGTGTTGGATGGGAATCCCATGTCACTGCCCGCGCGCGCGTCTGGACAAATACTATGTCCGTTTTGGGAGGCGTAGTTTTTATTTTGAATAAAGTACAATGGAGAATGGACAATTGAGCATTAGAACGACAAAAAAAATTACAACTTGAAATGCATACTAGTCTTGTTCCGCCCATTGTAGGCGACCTGTCAAAGATTGAAAATTGCATCGAACCAAAAGTAATTGAAGCGACACTTGTAAAAACCCTCACCATATCAGAATTTGAAAACCGCAATAGCCACTCGTCCGGCCTTACAACGAGATCTATAAAATCGTTGAAGCAACATCGGCTGGATCATGAGCCTACATAGAACAGACTTGCAAATCACCACCATTTCAGAGGGTTGGAGAAACCTAGCCAATCCACATATCAACAGGAGGAATATGTTGAAGTCATCACACCAATCGCTCTTCTTGAAAGACACATGAACTTCCAAGATTTGAAAGGAACCAATAGATCTGGGGAGACAAACTCTCACATGCGCTTCTTTGACGCCGGATCGGATGTTGGCGTGGTAGAGCGACCAAACGAGACCTTATTCGAACACATCATCGTCGTCACCACCTTGTCAGTGTCATCAAAGAAACAAAAACAGAAGAGAAAAAAGAGACAGGCGGGTCCCTACTCCTCAGGCCGCATGACGGGGAAGAGGGGTTTGCGACGTTGGAGATGCGCGCAACAAAGGCTTGGCCATTCGCCCAAAATCATTTCTGTTAGGAATGATCTTGACATGCAGGATGGAGGCTGGTCGTCCGGCCGCGTGAGTGGGTTGCCGGGACTTGCGTCGTGCCTTTGGTCAGTTGGCGCAACGTTGGTGTGCTGGCCGAGAGCAGCGGCTGGAGCCATGCATGTGCGAGTTGCATGGATCAGTTAGTTGGCATCCTCATGGAGGGATGCAAGGAGTTAGTTGCAGGTGGTTAGTGCCAACGTAGTGGCCGGGTCATGTGGTAGTGGCCGGTGTGGTACGTGCGTACGTGAGTTAGTGGTGTGTGCGTCCACTGGCCTGGGGTGAGTCCGGCTATATAAGCCATGTATTGGTGTTGTGTAGTGTGGAGGAGCTAGGAGAGATGTAGTCTCTGATAGTCATTCGTGTGTGTGGCTCGAGTTCGTGCTCGAGGAAGAAGCTGTTCGTGCGGCTGGCGTATGTGCACCGGAAAAACACCACCGAGTCCTGTGTCTCCTCTTTCTTCCTCCTTCGGTTTGTGCCACAGAGAGAGCGAGCAGAGAGAGAGAGGGAGCTGGGCACCGGCGCAAAGAGCAAACTAGGGCTGCGGTTCCAGCAATTTCCGTACCCCTAAAAAAATCATTTCTGTACCAGAAATCTACGAGGGAGAGGATAGCGGAGCAGCGCCATGGATTGGATTGGAGTTGATTTGTCGCTGGATTCCATGGATTCGAAGCTACCCGGGCGACATCCTTGCCCCATGGGTTTGCTCGTCCCGGAACGGCCTCCGTCGAGCCGCCACCGGTAGACGGTAGTGCTCTGGCTGAGCGGTCTCTCTGGAGGTAGGCCACAATGCCCCACCGTAGGGTCAGCAACCCGAGCTGGTGGGGTATGCGGGTAGAATCTAGGAGGGACGGTTGGTGGCGGGGGGCTGTGGCCACTTCGACCAGGGCGTGCTCGCGCCGCGCCCAGGTGCCCGTCAGCGTGCTGGGGCTGCACTTCCCCTTCGGCGTTGAAGTCTGCTTCATGATCTCCATCATCTTCCTTTCCGGCCTAGCTACCGAAATACGCCTGGTACAAAAAAGTAACAATTAATCTTATCTACCATCGTTGTGAAGCCTATGCTAGCGATGATTTCACTGCTAATTGAGCTAATACGCGATGAGATTGATGTAAAAAAAAGAGTAACACTCCTATAATCCTTGCCAATATCAACTTTTCGTAAGGGCATATAAGTATATTCTGTTCGGTATCGCAGCCGGCAGACATCAATAGCATTTCTAGTGAACTTGGATTTTAAGCCGTAATTCGGGGATGTTGGATGAAGCACGTCACATGCTAGCATATAGAATTGCAAATCAACTGTTGATTCTTATAATACGTGAGTGTGTTTAGGCATATCGCTGTCCATCCTTTTAATTGCGAACCTGGCTAGAATGTTGGAAATTCGTCCACATGATCGATCACATAAAATCACACGAACACACGCGCATGTATATATAGGTGTAGGACCTGACTCAGGCCACCGACGCAGGCTCCTTTTTCTTAACCTATACGGACTAGTACTACTACTATACTAGGACACGACCATAGCTAACTCCAATTCCAATCGGTCTCAGCTTTCCTAATCTACTTGCACACATAGACTACTAGCACAAAGACATCGGATACTTCCCTAACTAATCACCGGCAAGCCTGATTACTTTCTAATCGGACAGGGCTTGCAACGCTCAATACTCATCTATGTTTGGATTATTCCAACAATCACCCCCTAATCCAAACAACCGACTTTTTACTCGACCTGACACGCAGACGATCAACTGTTCATCTTGTCACATTGACTGCTTCTTGTGACGCGGCTTACCGGACCACTACTTCTCCCTTCTTGCAACGATGGCCACCACTTCATCATCGTCTTTTATTTTTCATGCCGACTTGTAGACTAAAACCAACGATTATCTGGACTACCAGCCATGCTGACACATCTTAGCGTGCTACATGCCGACTAAACGCATAGCCTCATGCAGGAACTCCACTTAACTGGTGCGCGTCCTCTTCACGTTGATCTTCATCTTCTCGTCGGTTGCTTGTGCATGGGGAGCACTAGTAGAAAAAGGGCCTTTCGTCCAGGTTCGTAAGGGCCTTTAGTCCCGGTTCTTGAACCGGGACTAATAGGTCGTTACTAATGCCCTTGGCCTTTAGTCCCGGTTCTTACACGAACCGGGACAGATGAGCCTCCACGTGGCCGCTGCGGCCAGCCTAGGCAGGGGGGGCCTCTGGTCCCGATTGGTGACACCAACCGGGACCAATAGGCATCCATGCGTCAGCAACTGGCTGGAGCTGAGGTTTTTTTTTGAAAGGGCTGGTTGTTAGGGGTTTTGATGGTTAACTTAGGTTGTTATTAGCTAGCTAATAGAGAGAAGTGTCATCTCTTATATATCTCCGTGCTTGGTTTACCAACGCTACTGCTATGCCTAACGTTAACATGGCTTAGATTGAAGTGAATGCAACATGTGGTGCATGTCGAAAGTAATACTAATCCTAACTTGATCAAGTTTGGATTGTACTACTTTCGACATGCACCACATGCATGTTGCCTTCACTTCAATCCAATCCATGTTCATTTCACCTGCTCGCATCATGCAACGTCATATATAATAACAAGTTCTACTAATTAATCATCATCATACAACTTCTACTCGTTATTAATAACAAGTCATACAATCATCATCCTCATAGTCATTGAACCAACCCTACTTAATTATTATTAGCACATGATCATCATTATGAGGTATAAATACCCTCTTTAAGGTAAAATAGCATAAAACAATATAGACGCTGACTCTCCATTATGGAGAATGGAGATCATCCTGTCTCCAATTCTTGCGCTTCGCTTCCTTTTACTTCCAAGAACCTCCTTACGACTGTCCATACATTTTTTCCATTCTTTGATTGTCATGTCTCCACTTCTTTTAGAAATCCGGTATGGACAGTTGAGATTCGTAGGACGACCTGGTTGTATGTTGAAAACATCAAGGCGACCCGTCGCATGATACATCAGATGAGGCACACAATCATTCGGGATTATCTGTTGAAAAACATAGTAGTAACTTCGTAGTTAGCAATGATGTACTAGTTTTAGAAGTATGCAAAAGATGCACGGATATCGTAATAGTAAAAAATCTTACCAGGGTATCTCCATGGTAGTTACTGTAGTTCAACACGTGCACTAGTGGCACGTATTGACCATAATGTTGAGAAGTTCGATTGTAGATATTGTAATTCTCAAGATCATTACAAAATACGATCAGATGATTCTTCTCCTTATAAGTTAATTCGGAGCCATCGGTGTAGTGGGTTTTGTCTACCATCTTCCGCACATTCTTTGAAGAATGAAAATAAGCTGTCAATGGAAATAAGCTGTCAACTATTTTTAAATAAACAATATAAATTACTTAATAACTATGCTTTATAAGATCACATAAAGGGAAGAATTGGAAGCATATCAACAAGGACCCAAATGTCCATATTGTCTTGCTCGATTTCAGGATCACCAAGATCCATGGTGACAAGCATACCCTCATCAAAACCTTACATCTTGCAAAGTGCTTCCCAATTTTGGCAACCAAAATGGGTTACACTCTCAGAATTGTACAACTTTACTTCAAAATCCACATCATGATGGGTCCTTAGGTGAATTTTCTTTGATTCAATACTTTCATGGTCTTCAAAACCCATCCTCTCCAAGACATAGCGTCTAGCATAGCATGGGATAAGCTAGTCGAATTGGAAAAGATGAAAAGTACACGTTAAAATAGTTGAAGTCGTGCTTAATTACGAAAAAAAACTATTGTCGTCGTTGCGTACCGTTTCAACATCGAAGGTCTCCTCGAGCTTAATGTTGAAGCGCCGATCTTTGTCCAGCTCAAGGAACCTGTCGCACATACCTCGGTCCTTGTGGCACCAGTCGCACTCCCCCGGGCGGTTTTCGTCATCCGAGTACGACATTTCCTATGTTCATAATTCAAATATTAAACTTGTACAATTAAATATATGTACTAAAAAACTCTCAGCTCTCATGTGGTGTACATATTCGACCGTCGGTGATGGTAGCTCCTCCTTTCATTCCCGAGTGCATTACACCAAATTGTCTAGCACACGGGAATGAAGGAGAAGCTACCCCCACGACAACAGTCGGGATTCTTCGTCCTCTCATATATATATATATATGGTTGGAGACTCTCCCTCACTGATTCCTCTAGGTGGAGACTTGACAGACTTAAAGTCAACCCGAGGACTCATATTATAGGACTCATATATATTGACATGGAGATTTGGCTGGTCTCACCTCGAGGTCGGAGGGGGGGTCGTGACGGGACGATGGCGGCGCGGATGAAGGAGGGGATCCTAGATTTCTGCATAGTGCTCTCAATTTTAGCATTCAAAGTAGGAGTACTTTTCCAATTTAAACATTCAATAAGCAAAACCAAATCGTAAAATAAAGTAGTATTCAAATTAGCATGCATTCAATTATAAGCAAAAGTACATCATCTCTTGTGTCCGTACATCGTCCAATATTATCACTAGTAATGCTCCTCGAATACTATCATACATAGCATCGCTAATATAGCTAGAACCGTAGCACCCGACGGGTATCGTCGCGGGCGGTGGACACCCAAAGAGAAGGAACCATCACAGGATCATAGCTCCAGTGAGATCCCTGAAGAACATGCCAGGTATTGTCGAACCTGCCCTCCAACGCATAACCATGTAGAGGCAGACGTGCTCGTCCTCCTCAACCGACACAGTGGCGTACCACCTCCAGCGCCCACGCGACCGCCACCAAACAAGGATCGGGTCAACAACGGGTTGGCTCCTCACCAACCTCGCCCCGGAAGGTAGCACCTCCCAATACC
The DNA here is from genome assembly GCA_021605145.1 of Aegilops bicornis. Taxonomy (NCBI): domain Eukaryota; kingdom Viridiplantae; phylum Streptophyta; class Magnoliopsida; order Poales; family Poaceae; genus Aegilops; species Aegilops bicornis. Next base: position 696,185,771 of record CM038674.1, read on the forward strand.
AGCCAGCGGAGCCAGGTCCGGACATGGCCCCTCACGATCAAGCTTTCTGCCTCCTCCGCCGAGTCGACGACGAGGATGCCGGATAGGCATCATCGACGTCGATGCGGGATTAATTGCTTGAACTAAAAAAATAAACTAGTTCTATTAATTTTCTTGCTAAAAATAAACTACTTCTATATATAGTAAAATAAAGTAGTTTTATTAAATCAACTAGTTCAACTACTAAGCACTTACTATAAATAAATAAAGTAGTACTTACTAAAAATAAACTACTTCTATAGTAAAATAAAGTAGTTTTATTAAATCAACTAGTTCAACTATATACTAAGCACTTACTATAAATAAAATAAAGTAGTACTTACTAAAAGTAAACTAGTTTAACTAGTTTTATTATTTTCTAACTAATTATATTAAACACTTTCTCTTCCTATTTCCCTTTTTCCTCTCCTGCTTTTTCTTCTAAATATGAACATATACATATAAATGACTTTGATCATACACAATTTTCCTATACATACACAATATGAACATATATATACATAAATTGACAAATAACATTCTCTGAACAAAAAAGCATTAAAATTCTATGAAAAAATTACAACAGAAAAAAATCATAAACATTCTATGAACAGAAAAAATCTAACACAATATTCAATTAACTACACATCTAAATTAACTACACATCTAGTTAAATTAGCAAAATTCATATATATGAGCTCACGGGGATGGCGACGGTGAGGGTGAGGGGCGGCGCGGCGACGGGAGGCGGCGACGAGGCGACGAGGCAGGGCCGGCAGCATCGGGCACCTGAGGCGTGGCGGCGGCAGCGTCTGGCGGCACTTGACAAGATCGGGCGGCAGACGGCGGGCGGAGGGCAAGCGACGACGGCGACGGCGAAAGGTGCAGAGGGCAGCTGGCGGCAGCGTCGGGCGGGAAGGCGAACCGAATAAAATTTTCACAAGTGCTAGTTATATAGGCGAAGCATTGGTCCCGGGTCGTGGCACCAACCGAGACCAATGCCCCCTTTGGTCCCGGTTGGTGGCACCAACCGGGACCAAAGGCCTCTTTTCAGCAGCCCAAAGGGCGGGAAGCAAAGGGTTTTAGTCCCTGTTGGTGGCACCAACCGGGACTAAAGGGTGGACATTGGTTCCGGTTGGTGCCACCAACCGGGACCAAAGGGTAGCATTGGTTCCGGTTGGTGCCACCAACCGGGACTAAAGGCCTTGTGCTGGCGCGGTGTGGTGGGAAATTTAGTCCCACCTCGCTAGCTGAGAGAGCTCAGCACCTGTTTATAAGTTGCGTTGCAGCTCAGGTGTTGAGCTCCTCTCTAATATGCAGGCATTACTTGCCTACCCTTGTCACTTCCATGTTGGGCCTATCGGGCCTGTGGGCCTGCATCCTGGCCCATGTACAGATGGGTTTCTAGTCGTATGCAGGCCGTGTGGCCCATTAGGCGACATTTTTTATTTTTTCCATTATTTTTTTTGTTTTTTGAATTATTTATTTTCTTTTGATGTTTGCTTTACTTTTTTTATTCTTTTTTCTTTTAGCTCAGAATAATTATAAAATTTCTGTTACTCCATTAGTTTCCAAATTTGAATAGTTTAAATTTTAATTCTTTAAAATTGGGGCGAATCACTAGTTTGTGAGTAACTTCACTATAAAGATATATTTTGAGTGATTCTTTTTCCTGCTAATTAATATTACCACATTTTATCATTATATTCAAAAACTGATTTTGTTATTTTAGTTTCTATCAAAAAAGTTCTTTATGAAAATTCTTTTTGCTACTAAAGTTTCTAACAAAAAATTCTTTATGATAATTCTTTCTGCTTTCATGTTTTGAACAGAAAATACTTTGATAATTTTAGTTGCATAAATTTTATATAATTTTAGTTTAAAAAATACTAGAGGTTTGTAAAAGCTTTTTAGTTGATTCCTTTTGCTATAAGACCTTGAAATTGAAAATCATTTCAAATGAACTCTGAAAAGGTTGAAAGTTGGCTTGGTATCATCATTTCGCCCACATAGCATGCGCTAAAAGTTGAGAGGGTTATGGGAAAAACTGGATACACTTCATGTACAAAATGGACAATCTCTTTCGAAGTATCAGGGTTTCATACAGAAACTCATCTGTTACACAGGGATTTCATTTTTTTAAACTTATTTGAACTCCTGACTTCATTTGTTATTTTTCAACCTTTCTGAATTCATTTGTTATTTTTCATGCATTTACTGATTATTTTGAGCTATAAGACCCTGAAATTGAAAAGCATTTCAAATGAACTCTGAAAAGGTTGGAAGTTGGCATGGTATCATCATTTCATCCACATAGCATGTGCAAGAAAGTTGAAAGGGTTATGGCAAAAACTGGATGCACTTCATGTATAAAACGGACAATCTCTTTCGAAGTATCAGGATTTCATACGGAAACTTGTCTGTTACAACAGGCATTTCAAATGAATGTTGGCATGGTATCATCATAATAGTTGTGGAGAAAGTCTTCACTTTTTCTTCGCTTGTGTCCTTTCCTTATTGCGCCATAACCATGGATAATCTTCATCATTTATCGTGATGCTTGGGTCAGCCTTGACTTTGAAGGGAGGAATTTCATGAAACTCTTCATAATATTCGGACATGTCCGTCTTGCCCTCCACTCCCAAGATGTCCCTTTTTCTGTTAGAACTATGTGGCGCTTTGGCTCATCGTATGATGTACTCGCTTCCTTATCTTTTCTTTTTCTCGGTTTGGTAGACATGTCCTTCACATAGATAACCTGTGCCACATCATTGGCTAGGACGAATGGTTCGTTATTGTACCCAAGATTGTTCAGATCCACTGTTGTCATTCCGTACTGTGGGTCTACCTGTACCCCGCCTCCTGACAGATTGACCCATTTACACTTAAACAAAGGGACCTTAAAATCATGTCCGTAGTCAAGTTCCCATATGTCCACTATGTAACCAAAATATGTGTCCTTTCCCCTCTTGGTTGCTGCATCAAAGCGGACACCGCTGTTTTGGTTGGTGCTCTTTTGATCTTGGGCGATCGTGTAAAATGTATTCCCATTTATCTCGTATCCTTTGTAAGTCAATACAGTCGAAGATGGTCCCCTCGCACAACGTAGTACAAATTTCAGCACAAACAGTGTTCTCACCTCTGAGATGTGTTTCCAACCAACTGCTGAAAGTCCTGATGTGTTCACTTGTAATCTAGTCGTCGCACCGCTCCGGGTGTTTGGAGCACAGACTGTTCTTTTCTTCATCGACATACACTACTAGGGAAAACCCTATACACAGAATCTTAGCAGCAGTAGCAGCTCAAAAGAATGGCTGGCCGCTAATTAGCAACTGTAGCCAGTGTGGAAAACCCGCTCTTGACAAGTGTTTAGCAAGAGCGCTCAGTGTAACCAGGCTGCTACAAATATCGACCGACAAAGGTGCCCCCAAACTCCATTTAGCAGCAGCAGCGATTCGCTTAGCTGCTGCTACTGCTAAAGCTGTAGTAGTAGCGCGGTTTTTATGAGGTCGCTGCTGCTAATTTTCAAATTGGACACACTTTTTATCCCAGTTATTAGTAGCGCTTCTGCCGAAAGCGCTCTGCTGCTACTTTCTTATCAGCAGCGCGTTACGTCCCAGCCATCTGCTAATCCGCACCAACCCACCACCTTTTCCCCACCGTCCCCCTCCTCTCTTCCCTTTCCCCTACCTCCCACTCTCACTCTTCTTCTTCCTCAATACTTCTCCCCATTACTCTCTCTTCTATCTACCTTTCTCTCTCTTCATTACTCCTACCTAACTACACCACCTCCATTAATGCATCTCCTTTCTCTTTTCCTTCCCTCCACTAGTTGAAGTTGTCTCCTCCCAAATTAGGTTGCTAGGTAGATGTAGGATTTAGTTAAGTGACCTATTTGCCCCTAACTAGATCTATCTTTGTCAAGAAGAGCTTTGTGCACTTATGATCTCCCTACAACATCGGCCACCGTGCTCGATCTCGAGATAGAGGTGATGAAAATTTCATGCTTTTGCAAAATGGAAATATGTTTATGCGTGTGTGATATGTTTATGGAAATTGTGTGTGTGGCATGAGTTGACGCATAATTGTGCTTTTGAGTTGCCTATGTTTTGCCGAAATGTCAATTTATTTCCATTTCGGCGAATTCCGGGAAAACTCTAGATCCATACATGTCCTATTTTTAGGGAAGGTCATGCCGAATTTTTGTATGACTTTGATGCATGCACGCATTTTTATAATCAATTTGTTTTATTATTACCGTGCAGACGTTCATGATGGTCAGTGGAACGATGGTGAACAGGTGGTTGCGGTCGGCGGTGCAGGACATGAAAGAAAATAACCTGACAGAGGTTTTATGTCCGTGTCGAAAATGCAAAGGAATAATTTGGCTCGACCCCTATGACGATGGTCGTGTCGAAGCGCACTTTTGCTCATGACTGGTTTCATGGATGGCTATACTCGATAGATAATGGCGAAGATGAGGATGACGATGTTGAGGATGCCGGCCAGGGGCGAGCAATGATGACACGGGGCAAGACGAAGAGATGATCGATAATGGCGCGGGAAGATGCGGACATGGCCCGGCGGAGAAGGGGCCGGAGATGGCGGAGGAGAAGGGGCTGGACATGGCGGCGGAGAGAACGACATGGACTCCACACAGCAGAGTTCGTTGGTACTAAGTTCAATCGTGCGGGACCCTCATGTTCAAGCATTGCTTCGCAAGGAGACGAGTACTGAGAGAGCTGCTTCTAGAGAGGAGGCTAAGCTGGAGCAACTGGTGGTATTCTCGAACACTCCATTGTATGATGGTTGCAATCCTAAGGTGACCCGCTTGAGTTTCACGCTCCAACTCCTGAAGACGAAGGCTAAAAACAAATGGACCGACACTAGCCTCGATGAGCATCTCAAGTACCTAAAGGATGTTCTTCCCGTGGGTAATCTATGTCCTACTAGTGTTGATGAGGCCAAGAAGATCGTGGTGCCTCTTGATCTGCCACACGTTAGATACCATGCATGCATCAACGATTGCATAATTTATAGGAAGGAGCACGCGGAAAAAAACAAGCTGTCCGTGTGCAATGCTTCTCGATACAAGAAGGCCGGGAAGAAATGTCCCCGAGAAAGTTGTATGGTACTTACCGATCACTTCCCGTCTCCAGAGGTATTTTGTAGATCCCAAGGAAGCAAAGCTAATCTTACTGCACGTGGAGAGGAAGAAGCCCGACGATGGAGATGATCCGAAGCTGAGACACGTGAAGGATGGAAGCCAGTGGAGAGCGTTGAACAGCTTCTATCGGTATTTTCAATGTGATGCAAGGAACATCGTGCTCAGCGCGTGTACCGACGGCATGAATCCATTTGGCAACCAGAACACCAACCATAGCACATGGCCCGTGTTTGTATGGATGTACAACCTCCCCCCCTGTTTGTGCATGAAATCGAAGTACATTCACATGAGCATGCTTATTCAAGGGCCAAAACAACCAGGAAATAATATTAATTTGTATGCAGGGGCTACTTCAAGAGGAGTTAGACACGTTATGGAAAACACCGCCAAGACATGGGACGCCGGCAAAGGCGAGTATTTCAACATGAGAGCCAGCTGATCACGACGGTCTGGGACTATCTCGATTCACGGATATGTGGCAGGCCAGGTCTGCCATGGATATTGCGGATGCCGCAGCGGTGCATGGATGATCTGACGTCTCGGCTAACGTCAAGGAAAGATGGCGGGTCTGGGAAAATCGTGTACATGGGGCATCGAAGATGGCTTGAACAGGACGACCCGTGGAGAAACCGTAGAGATCTATTCAATGGTCACGCTGAGCATCGAGGACCTCTACGTAAGCGGAGCGGTGCCGAAATCGATGAGCTGTTGAAAAACTGGAAGGAGTGCCCCATGTTGGGAAAGACGATGAGAAAGGCGTCGAGCCGCTTTGAAGGTATGGAAGACGAGGTATGTGTTCGGGACTTGGAGTATTGGCACAAACTTCGATACACCTCATTGCCTTGATCAAATGCATATCTGTAAGAATGTCCATGAGAGCTTGCTCGCAACATCGATGAACATGCCGGATAAGACCAAGGATGGGCGAAGGCAAGAAAAGACTTGCAAGATTTGAAAATCAGGGAAGATTTGCACATGCCGCCCGTAAAATGTCGACGAGACAGAGATTTGGAGATGAGGCACGGGAGAAGAAGGGCAAGAAAATAAAGAAAGAGGATTATTGCCCCCTTCTTGCTTCACCTTAAGTCGAGCTGAGATCAATGCCTTCTTTAAGTGCCTTACGAGTCAAAGTTAGTTCCGAAGCATCGTGGCGGGATAAGCGAGATATCTAGACACAGACAAGAAATGGTTCAGCGGGATGAAGTCTCATGACCGTCATGTGATGATGATGCAGATACTACCTGTTGCCCTTAGAGGGATAATGGACAAGCACGTCCGTGACACGCTTATTGGTCTCTGCAACTTTTTCGACGTCATCTCTCGAAGTCGATCGATGTGAAGCAGCTCGAAGGCTACAAGAAGAGATCATTCTGATACTGAATGAGCTTGAGATGTACTTCCCGCCCGCGGTCTTTGACGTGATGGTGCATCTGTGTGTCCATATTGTGGATGACATAATAGACCTTGGGCCTTCATTCCTGCACAACATGATGCCGTTTGAGAGGATGAATCGGATCATCAAAGGATTCGTTCGTAACATGTCCCGTCCGGGATGGAAGCATCGTCCAGGGCTATTTGACACAAGAGTGCATCTCTTTCTGTGAGAATTTTCTATATGGCGCAGACCAGCAGCCTGGTGTTAGTGTTGGTTTGCCCGTTAACAAGCACGATGGGAGGCTCGAAGGAGATGGTCACTGCAGCGATCGCGAGGAACCTGCGTGGCATACTCGGATCGGCCTTAGCGACTTTGACAGAGCAAACTTGGTAGTGCTACAACACCTAGAGCGAGGTAGATCCTTTCGTGGCACTGCACAAAGAAATTATCGCAAAGAAGTATCATGACCGGGGTATGCGGGGCCAGACGGAAGTTACTAGAGAGCACAACTCACTTTCTTGCATTGGTTCAAAGAGCATATTATTGCTAATCCCGGAGGAGGGCTCTAAGGACGGATTGCTCATATACGCCTTAGCACATGGCCCCTCGCCCAACCTCATAACCTATCGAGGCATATGATATCAACGGATACCACGTTCTACATGGAGGCCACAGATATGGGCCGGTGATGATCAGAACTCAGGGGTGACGATGGAATGCATAATGACCGCAGCGACAACGCAAGAATCGAACGATTTTATGGAAGGGTCGAGGAGATCCGGGAGCTTGACTACTCTGGACTGCACAACGATGATGTTATGTTCCGTCGATGGGCTAAGAATGTCGAAAGAGAAAGCCGGATTTTCACTACCATGACTATACCCGACGCAAGAGCGCTACCGTGAACGCTATCGCAAAAAACGAGCCATGGGTACATGCTAAGCACGTGACACAATGCTTCTTCATAACCGACCCATGCAATCCCAGTCGTGTTGTCGTGAGGAGAGGCAAAAGGAACATCATTGGAATGGATGGAGTCGCCAACGAGTAAGACTATGATCAGTACGGCAACCCAATGAGGGAACATAACGATGATGATGAAGTATATGTTAAAAGAAGAATCAATACTACATTACCTAAGAAAAATCATACTCCATGGAAAAGGCAAAGTCACAATGAGGGGCTCAATTATTCTTGACGAACAAGAAGGAAAGAAGCTGACTCAAAAAGCGAAAACGTCAAGCGCTGAGGAACACGTATGTTATCGGTCAAATGATGTAATATATATATATATATATATATATATATATATATATATATATATATATATATATATATATATATATATGTTCCTATTTTGTATACACACTTAGCCATTATTATGCATGGGTCAAATGATGTAATATATATGTTCCTATTTTGCATACATATTTAACCGTCAAATGATGCAATATATATCGCCTTCCCTTCGTTCACTGCTCTCGGGAAATAAAAGTGGGAGAAAATAAAGGAAAAGAAAAAGGAAAACTGGCAGTAGTAGTAGCACATTTCGTATAGACCGCTACAGGTACTAAAGGTAGTAGTAGTGCATTTCAGTATAAACCGCTACAGCTCTTTTGAAAGGTAGTAGCGCATTTTGTCCAAACGCAGCTGCTGCTACGTCCACATAACAAAATTCTCACTATCCCTGCTTCATCCCGCCTTTTCCTCCAAATCCCACTCTCTCTTCCCGTCGCTCGCCCCAGGCCAGTTGGCGCTGTCCCCGACCCAGCGCTCGCCCCGACCAGCCCTCGCCCCGACCCGACCCCGGCGCTCGTGTTGGAAATATGCCCTAGAGGCAATAATAAAAGGATTATTATTATATTTCCTTGTTCGTGATAATTCTATTTTATTCATGCTATAATTGTATTATCCGGAAATCGTAATACTGCGTGTGAATAGATAGACCACAACATGTCCCTAGTGAGCCTCTAGTTGACTAGCTCGTTGATCAATGGATAGTCATGGTTTCCTGACTATGGACATTGGATGTCATTGATAACGGGATCACATCATTAGGAGAATGATGTGATGGACAAAGACAATCCTAAGCATAGCACAACATCGTGTAGTTCGTTTTGCTAGAGCTTTTCCAATGTTAAGTATCTTTTCCTTAGACCATGAGATCGTGTAACTCCGGATACCGTAGGAGTGCTTTGGGTGTACCAAAGCGTCACAACGTAACTGGGTGACTATAAAAGTGCACTACTGGTATCTCCGAAAGTGTCTGCTGGGTTGACACGGATCAAGGCGGGATTTGTCACTCCGTATTACGGAGAGGTATCCAGCAGGCCCACTCGGTAATGCATCATCATAATGAGCTCAAAGTGACCAAGTGTTTGGTCACGGGATCATGCATTACGCAGTGCGAGTAAAGTGACTTGCCGATACGAGATTGAAGGAGGTATTGGGATACCGGCGATCGAATCTCGCAAGTAACATACCGATTGACAAAGGGAATTGTATACGAGGTTGCTTGAATCCTCGACGCCAATGGTTCATCCGCCGAGATCATCGAGGATCATGTAGAATAACATGGGTATCGAGATCAGCGTTGTTGGTTATTGTGGGAGAGCCGTCTCGGTCATGTCTACATGTCTCCCGAACCCGTAGGGTCTACACATAAGGTTCGGTGGCCTTTAGGGGTTGTATGAATATGAGTATGCAGCAAACCGAAAGTTGTTGAGTCCCGGATGAGATCCCGGACGTCATGAGGAGTTCCGGAATGGTCCGGGGTAAAGAATTATATATGGGAAGTCAAGTTTAGACCATCGGGAAAGTTTGGGGTCCACCGGTATTGTACGGGACCACGGAAGGGTCCCAGGGGTCCACCGAGTGGGGCCAGCTATCCCGGAGGGCCCCATGGGCTGAAGTGGGAGGGGAACCAGCCTCTGGTGGGCTGGTGCGCCCCCCCCCCCTTGGGCCCCCCTCTGCACCTAGGGTTGGGAACCCTAGGGAAGAGGCGCCCACTTGCCTTGGGGGCACTCCAGCCCCTTGGCCGCCGCCCCACAGGGACCCTATATATAGAGGGGGAGGGAGGGCAGCCGCACCTGCACTTGGCGCCTCCCTCCCCTGCTACACCTCTTCCTCCTCGCCCGATTGCTTGGCGAAGCCCTGCCGAGATCTTCTTGCGTCCACCACCACGCCGTCGTCTGCTTGGATCTTCATCAACCTCTCCTCCCCTTGCTTTGTATCAAGGCGGAGGAGACGTCACGCTGACCGTACGTGTGTTGAGCAGCGGAGTTGCCGTCCGATTCGGCGCTAGGATCTCCGGTGATTTGGATCACTGAGAATGACTCCCTCAACCCCGTTCTCTTGAAGCGGCTTCCGCCTGTGATCTACAAAGGGTATGTAGATTCATCTCTCTCACTCGTTGCTAGATGAACTCATAGATGGATCTTGGTGAGCGTGGGAAATTTTTATTTTATGCAGCGTTCCCCAACGGTGGCATCATGAGCTAGGTCTATGCGTAGTTCTCTATTGCACGAGTAGAACACAAATCTGTTGTGGGCGTAGATGTTGTCAACTTTCTTGCCGTTACTAGTCTTATTTTGCTTCAGCGGTATTGTGGGATGAAGCGGCCGGACCGACCTTACGTGCGGCTTACATTGAGACAGGTTCCACGACTGACATGCACTAGTTGCATAAGGTGGCTAGCGGGTGTCTGTCTCTCCCACTTTAGTAGGAGCGGATTCGATGAAAAGGGTCCTTATGAAGGGTAAATAGAAGTTGACAAATCATGTTGTGGCTTTCACATAGGTAAGAAATCGTTCTTGCTAGAACCCTATTGCAGCCACGTAAAAACTTGCAACAACAATTAGAGGGCGTCTAACTTGTTTTGCAGAAGTGTTTTGTGATGTGATATGGACATAGTTGTGATGAATGATGAATGATATATATGTGATGTATGGGATCATGTTATTGTAATAGGAATCAAGACTTGCATGTCGATGAGTATGACAACCGTCATGAGCCATAGGAGTTTTCTTTATTTTTTTTATGACCTGCGTGTCATTGAGAAGCGCCATGTAAACTACTTTACTTTTATTGCTAAACGTGTTAGCCATAGTAGTAGAAGTAATAGTTGGCGAGCAACTTCATGGAGACACAATGATGGAGATCATGATGATGGAGATCATGGTGTCATGCCGGTGACAAGATGATCATGGAGCCCCGAAGATGAAGATCAAAGGAGCTATATGATATTGGCCATATCATGTCACTACTATATAATTGCATGTGATGTTTATTATGTTTATGCATCTTGTTTACTTAGAACGACGGTAGTAAATAAGATGATCCCTTATAATAATTTCAAGAAATTTTTCTCCCTAAGCGTGCCTTGTTGCTAAAGTTCATCGTTTCAAGCACCACGTGATGATCGGGTGTGATAGATTCTTACGTTCACATACAACGGGTGTAAGACAGTTTTACACATGCAAAACACTTAGGTTAACTTGACGAGCCTAGCATGTACAGACATGGCCTCGGGAAGACAAGAGACCGAAAGGTCAAACATGAGTCATTATGGAAGATCACGATCAACATGGAGATGTTCACCGGCGATAACTAAATGCGTCTCACGTGATGATCGGACCACGGCCTAGTCGACTCGGATCATGTAACACTTAGATGACTAGAGGGATGTTAAATCTGAGTGGGAGTTCATTATATAATTTGATTAGATGAACTTAATTATCATGAACATTAGTCTAAAATCTTTTGCAAAATGTCTTGTAGATCAAATGGCCAACGCTCATGTCACCATGAACTTCAACGTTCCTAGAAAACTAAGCTGAAAGATGATGGCAGCAACTATTGACTGGGTCCGGAACACGAGGATCATCCTCATAGCAGCCAAGAAACAATATGTCCTAGAAGCACTGCTTAGGTGAAGCACCCATCCGAGAGAACCAAGACATTATGAGCGGCTTGGCAGTCTCGTGCGATGATTACTCCCTCGTTCAGTGTGGCATGCTTTACAGCTTAGAACCGGGGCTCCAAAAGTGTTTTGAGCAACACGGAGCTTATGAGATGTTCGAGGAGCTGAAAATGGTTTTCCAAGCTCATGCCCGGGTCGAGAGATATGAAGTCTCCGACAAGTTCTATAGTTGTTAGATGGAGGAAAATAGTTACATTAGTGAGCACATACTCAAAATGCAGGTTGCACAACCGCTTTGTCCCAACTGGATATTAACCTCCCGGACGAAGGCGGTCATTGACAGAATCCTTCGCCGCTTCCCACGAGCTACAAGAGCTTTGTGATGAACTACAATATGCAGGGGATGGCGAAAACTATTCTCGAAGTATTTTTCAATCTTGAAGTCAGTGAGAGGTAGAAATCAAGAAAGAAGATCAAGTGTTGATGGTCAATAAAACCACTAAGTTCAAGAAGGGCAAGGGTAAGAAGAACTTCAAGAAGGGCCAAGGATGTTGCGCGCGCCGGTAAGCTTGATTCTTGGGAAAGAAGTCAAAGAATGGACCCAAGCACTGAGGTGAGTGCTTTTATTGCAAAGGGAAGGGTCACTAGAAGCGGAACTGCCCCAAATACTTAGCGAGACAAGAAGGCCGACAACACTAAAGGTATATTTGATATACATATAATTGATGTGTACCTTACGATTACTCGTAGTAACTCCACAGGTATTTGATAATCGGTGCCGTTGCTCATATTTGTAACTCACCGGGGAGCTGCGGAATAAAGCGGAGACTGGCGAAGGGCGAGGTGACGATGCGGGTCGGGAATGGTTCCAAGGTCGATGTGATGTCGCCGTCGACACGCTACCTCTACATTTACCTACGGGATTAGTTTTAAACCTCAATGATTGTTATTTAGTGCCAAGTTTGAGCATGAACATTGTATCAGGATCTCGTTTGTCTGAGATGGCTACTCATTTAAATCCGAGAATAATGGTTGTTCTATTTATATGAGAGATATGTTTTATGGTCATGCTCCAATGGTCAATGGTTTATTCTTAATGAATGTCGAGCGTAATATTACACATATTCATAGTGTGAATACCAAAAGATGTAAAGTTGATAACGATAGTCCCACATACTTGTGTACTTGCCGCCTTGTAGTCACATTGGTGTCAAGCGCATGAAGAAGCTCCGATTCTGATGGACTTTTAGAGTCTCTCGATTATGAATCATTTGACACATGCGAACCATGCCTTATGGGCAAAATGACCAAGACCTCCGTTCTCCGGAACAATGGGCGAAACAACCAACTTATTGGAAATCATACATACCGATGTATGCGGTCCAATGGTAGCGTTGAGGCTCGCGGAGGATATTGTTATGTTCTCACTCTCGCGATGACTTGAGTAGATATGGGTATGTCTACTTGATGAAACACAAAGTCTGAGACCTTTGAAAAGTTCAAGGAATTTAAGAATGAGGTAGAGAATCAACGTGACCGAAAAATAAAAGTTCTTACGATCAGATGCGTGGAGGAGAATATTTAAGTCACGAATTTGGTACACACTTAAGGAAATGTGGAATCGTTTCACAACTCACGCCGCTGGAACACCTCGATTGAAGCGGTGTGTCGAGCGTCGTGTCGCACTCTATTGGATATGGTGCGATCTATGATGTCTCTTCTGATTTGCCGCTATCATTTTGGGGATACGCTCTAGAGGCGGCTACATTCACTTTAAATAGAGGCACCGTCTAAATCCGTTGAGGCGACAGGTATGAATTATGGTTTGGGAAGAAACCTAAACATCGTTTCTAAAAGTTTGGGGATCACGATGCTTATGTCAAGAAACTTCAACCCTGAAAAGCTCGAACCCAAGTCGGAAAAATGCGTCTTCATAGGATACCCTAAAAGAAACCATTGGGTATACCTTCTACCTTAGATCCGAAGGCAAGATCTTTGTTGCCAAGAGCGGATCCTTTCGGAAAAGAGTTTCTCTCGAAAGGAGTAAGTGGGAGGAAAGTAGAACTTCGATGAAGTACTACCTCTTGAACCGGAAAGTAGTAGTGCAGCTCAGGAAAATGTTCACCTGTGGTGCCTACACCCGACTGAGAAGGAAATGAATGATGATGATCAAGGTACTTGGATCAAGTTACTCTTGAACCCGTAGGTCCACGGGACACGTTCCACACCCAGTGGTATGGCAACCCTGTCTGGAAATCATGTTGTTGGACAATGGTGAACCTTTGAACTATGAAGAAGCGATGGCGGGCCCAGATTCAACAAATGGCTTGAAGCCATGCAATCCGAGATAGGATCCATGTATGAAAACAAAGTATGGACTTTGACAGACTTGCCCGATGATCGGCGGCGATAGAAAACAAATGGATCTTTAAGAAGAAGAAGGCGGACGCGGATGGTAATGTTACCATCTATAAAGCTTGACTTGTCGCTAAAAGGTTATCGTCAAGTTCAAGGGTTGACCTACGATGAGACTTTCTCTCCCATAGCCGTGAAGCTGAAGTCCGTCTCGAATCATGTTAGCAATTGCATACTACGATTATGAGATATGGCGGATGGAGCGTCAAAGCGGCATTCCTAACAGCTATCTTAAGGAAGAAGCGTATATTATGTAGCGGAAGGTTTTGTCAACCCTAAGAATGCTAACAAAGGTATGCAAGCTCCAGCGATCCATTTATGGGCTGGTGCAAGCATCTCGGAGTTGGAACATTACGCTTTGATGAGATGATCAAAGTGTTTGGGTCTATGCGGACTTATGGAGAAGCCTGCGTTTACAAGAAAGTGAGTGGGAGCTCTGTAGCATTTCTCATATTATATGTAGATGACATACTTTTTGATGGGAAATGATATAGAACTTTTGGACAACATAAAGGCCTACTTGAATAAGAGTTTTCAATGAAGGACCTTGGAGAAGCTGCTTATATATTAGGCATCAAGATCTATAGAGATAGATCGAGGCGCCTCATAGGTCTTTCACAAAGCACATACCTTGAAAAGATATTGAAGAAGTTCAAAATGGATCAGTCCAAGAAAGGGTTCCTGCCTGTGTATTACAAGGTGTGAAATTGAGCTACGGCTCAATGTCCACCACACCAGAAGATGTAGAAGTGATGAGTGTCATCCCCTATGCCTCAGCCATAGGATCTATTATGTATGCCATGCTGTGTACCAGACCTGATGTAAACCTTGCCGTAAGTTTGGTAGGAAGGTACCAAAGTAAACCCGGCAAGGAACACTGGACAATGATCAAGAATATCCTGAAGTACCTGAAAGGACTAAGGATATGTTTCCTCGCTTATGGAGGTGACGAAGAGCTCGTCGTAAAGGGTTACGTCAGCTAGCTTTGACACGATCTGGATGACTCTAAGTCACAAACCGGATACGTGTATATGTTGAATGGTGGAAGCGATGGCTGGTGCAGCTGCCAAAGCGAAGCGTCGTGGCCGGGATCTACATGTGAAGCGGAATACATGGCAGCCTCGGAGGCAGCGCATGAAGCAATTTGGGTGAAGGTTCATCACCGACCTAGGAGTCATACCCAATGCGTTGGGGCGATCAAACTCTTATGTGACAACCAGGGGCTATTGCACTTGCCAAGGAACCCAGGTTTCACAAGAAGACCGAGCACATCAAAAGCGTCGTTTCAACTCCATTCGTGAAAATGTTCAAGATGGAGACATAGAAATTTGCAAAGTGCATACGGATCTGAATATCACAGATCCGTTGACTAAACCTCCTCCATGAGCAAAACATGATCAACACCCGAACTCTATGGGTGTTCGATTCATCACAATGTAACTAGATTGTTGAATCTAGTGCAAGTGGGAAACTGTTGGAAATATGCCCTAGAGGCAATAATAAAAGGATTATTATTATATTTCCTTGTTACGTGATAATTGTCTTTTATTCATGCTATAATTGTATTATCCGAAATCGTAATACACATGTGAATAGATAGACCACAACATGTCCCTAGTGAGCCTCTAGTTGACTAGCTCGTTGATCAATGGATAGTCATGGTTTCCGACTATGGACATTGGATGTCATTGATAGCGAGGATCACGTCATTGGGAGAATGATGTGATGGACAAGACCCAATCCTAAGCATAGCACAAGATCGTGTAGTTCGTTTTGCTAGAGCTTTTCCAATGTCAAGTATCTTTTCCTTAAACCATGAGATCGTGTAACTCCCGGATACCGTAGGGAGTGCTTTGGGTGTACCAAGCGTCATAGCGTAAGCTGGGTGACTATAAAGGTGCACTACGGTATCTCAGAAAGTGCACATTGGGTTGACCACGGATCGAGGCGGGATTAACCACTCCGTATTACGGAGGTATCACTGAGGCCCACTCGGTAATGCATCATCATAATGAGCTCAAAGTGACCAGAGTGTTTGGTCACGGGATCATCATTCTGATGCAGTGAGTAAAGTGACTTGCGATAGCGAGATTGAGCGAGGTATTGGGATACCGACGGTCGAATCTCGGGCAAATAACATATCGATTGACAAAGGGAATTGTATCACGGGGTTGCTTGAATCCCTCGACATCGTGGTTCATCCGATGAGGATAATCGAGGAGCATATGGGAGCCAACATGGGTATCCAGATCCACTTGTTGGTTATTGACGGAGAGCCGTCTCGGTCATGTCTACATGTCTCCCGAACCGTGAGGGTCTACACATAACTTCGGTGGCCTTTAGGGTTGTATGAATATGAGTATGCAACAAACCAAAAGTTTTGAGTCCGGATGAGATCCGGACATCATGAGGAGTTCTGGAATGGTCGGAGGTAAAGAATTATATATGGGAAGTCGAGTTTGGCCAGGGAAAGTTCGAAGGGTCCCACCGGTATTGTTGTCTGCTGGGACCACTTAGGAAGGTCCCAGTCCCACCGGGTGGGGAGCCACGCTATCCGGGAGGGGGCCCATGGAGGCTGAAGTGGGAGGAACCAGCCTACGGTGGGCTGGTCGCCCAGCAGGCCCCCCTTGAGCCTCTGCGCCTAGGGTTGGGAACCCTAGGGAAGGGGAAGCCACACTGCCTTGAGGGCACTCCAACCCCCTTGGCCGGCGCGCCCCCTAGGAGATCCCATCTCCTAGGGCAGCTGGCCCCTGGGGACCTGTATAGAGGGGGCAGCTGGCACTGCCGCACTTGGCGCCTCCTCCCACTGCTACCTCTTCCACTCCTCCCGATTTAGCTTGGCGAAGCCTATAGGAGATCTTCCTTGCATCCACCACCACATATTCGTCTTTCTTTGCAGATCTTCATCAACCTCTCCTTCCCCTTGCTGGATCAAGGCGGGAGGAGGCGTCGTGCCGTGTGTTGAGCAGCGGAGGTGCCGTCCAGATTCGGCGCTAGGATCTCCGGTGATTCGGGATCCACTGGCCAGGAGCAGCTCCCTCGAAAACCCCGTTCTCTTGAAGCGCTTCCTTGCAACGCGTTCTACAAAGGGTATGTAGATGCATCTCTCTTTCACTGCGTTGCTAAACTCATAGATGGATCTTGGTGAGCGTAGGAAATTTTTTATTTTGTACTAGCGTTCCCCAACAGCTCGCCCCGACCGGCCCTCTCCCCGAAGAAATGGGCCTTGGTGAAGATGCTGAGCGAGATGGATTATGAGGGTGAACAAGAGTACCTCGACTATTTGTTGCTAAGCAAAGGTTTGCGAGTCGGCCTCGATGATTATTACTGACACCGACATCGACACCGGCAATGGCAAGCAAACTTATAGATAAGCGGCACGAGGAATACGATATGGGAAGGTACGGCGGGAATCTGGAAGTCTAAGTGCGGGAAAGGTGCGCGATGCCACTACCGAAAAGAGGAAGCATAAGAAGCGGAGGATACGAAAAACCTAAAAAAGCTAAGGATTAGACGACTTGTGATGATCACAAAAGATGGCACAACAAGTTTGAGCCGTTAGAGCCGGAAGAACCTCGCCCAAGTGCTATGGGAACCAAAGTAGGATGCATCCTGACGAGAATCTTGTGAGCATCAACGCAGCGATGACTTAAGGAGTAAAGAACATTTATGCCTTGATTGCTCTTAACGAAGTTGCACAAGAGATTCAAGTTCCCCGGTAGGGAAGATAACTATAGAACAATGAGTGGGATGATCCAGAAGATGAAAAAGATTAACAATCACGCCCATGGGCATGTTCAGCAATGATTTGGCCTCACAGAAGGGAGGGTGAAGCTTGAGCTATTGAGGCTGATGAACCCCTGTCCAAGATTACGGAGGAAAATCCGACACTTACGAAGAGGAGATTCCCGAAAAGTTCAAGGACACTTTAGCGCTACCAAAGGCAGCCAAGGCTAAAGGCTGCGAAATTCAAGAAGCCTTCAGCAAAGGAACCGCAGGAAGCTTGTGGCAGCCTCGGAAGCCGTGGCCTACCTCGGTAAAAAGGCCCATATGGGATAAGGAGGGCCTTGAGCAGGGCATTGAAGCAGCGGTTCTCCCACACACCTTGGCGAAGTTCACCAACCTTGGAGGCGTGACTTCGCCGAGGCCCTTTTCTAGAGTGGGACAAGGAGAAAAAGTTTTTACGAGGACAAGATCACAGGGAAATTGAATTAGACTACTAGAGAAGCAACACCAGCTTGCGGCCAAAGCCCTACTTCTCCGATGAGATGAGTGGGACACCCCTCTCAAGCCAGGGCCTTGAGCAGAACAAGGGACTTCCCTTGGGGCCAGAGGCATAATATGAGTCGTGTGCATGGCGGCTGGAGGCAGCGCCATATGGAAGGTGTTTTACAAAGAAGAGGGCCGGATGCCAGAAAGCGGAAAAAGAAGTTTAGTCGGCCGGACATCGGCCCGAAGAATTGAAGCTTTCTTGGTCGAGGAAAAAAAGCAGGCGAGAATAGCGGAAAAAACAGCCGAGGAGAAAAAATGAGTTGCTATAGCATGACCCGGTCAATGAAGCTATTAACACTGCACTGCTGAAATGATATTCGCTACTAACTTGGTTCAGCTATCATCAAGCACGGGCGAAGGAAAATCTGAGACAAGGCGGTACATGATTTCCCGATGCCCGGATTTTAAACCGAGGAAAACTCCATGAACAACAACACCATCGCACCATCACTTGCTCACATAGTAGGGCCTCCTCTGTAGCAGCCTCCGCTCACCTAGCAGCCGATCCTCGGTCTCGGTAGCGCTAGGTGGGCCTTAAGTCTTTAAGCGGAGCTCGGCGCCCGTCAACGCAGTGATGCATACATAAGTCCTTTTAACATATATATATATATATATATATATATATATATATATATATATATATATATATATATATATATATATATATAGGGATTGTCTATTCGTCACCACAGGTGAGGAATAGTTATTCTTCACCTCCTCTATTTTACCATCAATGCACGTAATTTTACGTTTATTAAGTTTTGTCTTATTTTTAAACATAAAAAGAGATAGTGAAAAATATATAATAAATGTAAAAATATTTTTTATGTTATGTAAAATTACAAAGCGTAAAAACATAAGCGTAAAATACACACATAAACTGTAAATTTTCTATTTGTCTTATGACCTATATTTTTTATTTTCTTATGTCCAAATATTACGTAGTGAATGAATATGAATGTAACTATTTTGAATTGCAAACATAATTTAATTATGAAATGATACATTAAAAGATTACCTCGGGTGAAGAATAAGTTATTCTGCACTGGGTGACGAATAGCATCACTATATATATATATATATATATATATATATATATATATATATATATATATATATATATATATATATAATATTTCATTTTATTTGCCTTTTAGGTTGTTTCGCCCACAGACATATGTGTTTTGCGGTAGAAGAAACCCCGTGCACCATACTCTACCTACTTGATCAAAGGCGGAAAATTGGACACAGGAAAGGGGATGATAATGGACCCCACCGCAACCCACGTTCTAACCAGTGGATCGAGTCCGCTGGGCACTTCAGGATTGGCTTCGACCAGTGTGAAATCGGGGCACAGCATTTGCTCTCTCCCTCGATGCGGCATGTGGGAAGCGGACGGCAGAGACCCCGGCCTTGTGGAGTTAGAGCTGCAAGGGTTAGGAGATGCCTACTATGGCGAAGAAGTCTTATTCGTCTGCAGGAACTGACGAGAGCACACCAATAACTACACATCAAAAAGCATGTGTGGAGACGCCACCACGCCCGCCTACGCAAAGCAATTACCCCAGCTCCTGTAGTGCGGGTGAGGAAGCGTGGGGCTTGACTTTTATGATGAAGGGGTGCAATAGTAATGCAGCTCATGCCAATTTCTCACCGTGAGAAGCAGAGAATGGATGTTGAGAGTAAGGAGCCAGTCGACCCTATGGATTTCCTCAATACAAGCAGCGTTGTGACATGATCGGTGTGACATAGATGATGATAGAGTCAACCATACTTAGGCGAATCGGGCTATATAAGCTTGATAATGATGATATGGATGATATGCCTTGGTGCAGGAATCGTCATAGCGAGGATTGCAAAAGTCTCTCTTCATGAAATCCTCACATGACACGCTTGGGAAGATGTCGCCCTCAACACAAGGCTCAACTAGGCAGGCGAGAGGGGTCATGATACACGATTGCTTAGCCCGAGAACACTTTGGGCAGGGGGGTTAAGGAAGATGCGGAAGGTGTGCCCAAGAAAAAGGAGAGGAAAGAGATAAAGGGAAGATAAGCGCACCTCAAACAAGCCACGAGGCTACATAGTGACAGACGATGCATTAGAAGAGCACATGTACCCATAGAAAGGATGCGGTCATGTTCCATCTCACTTGAATGAGCCGATGCTACCGCCGAAAACCGCATTTGGAGGCACTTGATCAAAGGATCTCGCAGTTGCTGCGACCATGTACTTTGTCGGTGACCGAAAACTTTCTTAGCCTCAAAGGATCTGTGGATATCCAGACGTCATTAGCTCGTGTGCACGAGGGGAAGTGCTACATCGAGACCACGGCCAGCGGAGGTGTTCTTCCCATCGCGGTTTTGACCATATCTTTGAGATAGTTTCTAACAAAATGTATTTCGATTTTACAATCGTCAGCCTTTTTTACAGCTTACATATGAGCTCTGTCATGAAGAGTGAAGAAGTCCTAGCATAAATACATGTATGGCGAATCCATTACTACATGCACGAAGTCTTTCTTGAGTCTCAGCAACCTTGTTTGAGGCGTGAAACTGCTAGGGGAGTACCTCCAAAGCTTCATGAGTACAAAATAAGGACCGGAAATTGTCCCTCGTAAGCCTTATCATCCAAAGTAAGTCAGTTCGGACATGACCCTTTTACGTTACATATTTCAATCATTCCTTCTCTCTCCTTGCTGGGGAACATAATTTGGGGTGCTCTTTTTCCCTACAAAGTGAGCGTTGCGCCGTCCTTATCATTCTTCTACCATTCGCAAGTCTCCCACGCCGTGTATTTTGACGGCCCTTCCGAGGAGACTACGAGAAAAAACACTACACCCACACTGTAATGAATATTCTAGATGATGCTCTCCAAGGCTTGACTACTTTTAGAGGTGACCCGCGTCTTGAATCAGGAAACAAAGGAACAAGAAGATGGGTTTACCGCGCATAAAACTAAATTCTCCTGCATCCATGTCCCAAAACCAAGCAAGAAGGATGGATTCTACATACGATCCATCCTCATGATTCAGTTCTAACCTGCGGATCACCCAAAAGCTTCGCATGAGAAGCGAAATGATGATCATATCCACAAGTGGCTAGAATCTCATGGAGTAGCGGATTATAAACTTAGAGATGACTTCTTTTAGCATCCAAAGCGACATTGCAATGATCATCATGAAAATTAAATCGCCGATGAGAAGTGGGGATGTTCCACCACCGCGATGACCCTATATCGCGAGCTGACGCCCCGAACTTCAAGCATAGGCATGCAACGTCTGGACCTCACATTCCGTTCAAGAAGCTGGGAGTTCATCCTCGATGATATGGAAGGATGGAACTTCTAGTGATTTATGATGCCACGATGATGATGATATGTGCTCGGTTGAACTTGTATATACTTTCTACATAGCGATAAACAAAACTTTGTGATGTCCGCAGTCCCTACCGAACCATCTTGGCGTAACGCGCTGCTGTTATTGATTTGGCGTCTGATGACCTGGGCGTACCTCTAGTTAATTAATTTAAGGCGTCTTGTATGTTGCATCTAGTTGCTAACCCTTTCTTTTTTCGATTGTTGCTCTAGTATATATTTTCGTTGCATATATATGATTGTACATCCTCTTCCTTGGTATGCATCTCTAGTCGAATACGTAGTTTTACTTGATGGCGAGATCTGGAATTGCTATGTATAGTGTATTATTACCAAGGGAAGGTTCGAGGGTGTACAACAAGTGGCACATGAAGTGTCGTGCGCAAGTGAATGGGTTCACTGAGGCGCCAAATTCATAAAGGAAACTTCAATAGCAAACAAGAAGCGAGAAGCTAAGTTACATGAGGTTCACGCATTCCAAGTAGCGAGAAGGATCAATAACTACACGCCTCATGTGCTTGCATAGTTTCCATCTCACTCATAGTGATAAGCTCTTCTTGCGATATATCTTTTGTTTAGATGGATAGCGTTGTTGTAGTTGCAAGTATTACGAGGACTTGCATGCCAATATCGCTATTTTTGAGATGAGATGACAAAAGATACCACTTTGTGTTGGATGATGATTATGAGTGATACTATTTGTATGTATATGCTATGATTACATTTTGTGGTCTCGCGGGCATTTTGTATGTGTATCATGATGACATTTTCCTATGTGCTAAAGATTCTTCTATGAAATTATTTCAAATACAAAACAAATATGCGGGAAAAACAAAAACTACTTAAATTAAAGCGATGCGCAGTGTATAAAAGTTAACTAGCGTGTCGCCGATAGCAAGATAGGCCGTCTGGTGCAAAAAGCGCCGCTCGAACTACGTGAAGGAAGAGCGATGTGAATTCATCACTAACAGCGCTGCTGCTACACTTGTATAGCAGTAAGATGCTGCGAGCACGCTGCCACTGCTATGTATTGTTTAGCTAGTGCCTTATTGATAATGCGCTTACCCCGCTGGGCCATCTCTTGATATTACTAAAACCAGCCGCATTGCTACAGCACTCTTTCCTAGTAGTGATCTGAGGTCACACCAAAGTGAGAGATTCTATCCGTCTCCCTCGTGCATTATTATTGAGTCCCTCCAAAGCATGCCTTTTCGATCGGCCTCCCTCATACCCGTGATTCGAGGAGACCTATCTTCTTAAAACTTGAATAAAGTCCAACTACAAAACAGCCAATAACATCCTCTGTTTGATGGCCCATGAGAAGATGCTTCCCTTATGGCCCTCATAGCACGTTATTCACGGACATATTTCTTTAGGACTCCCATGAACCTCTCAAAAGGGAATTTACATATGTGTGTGTGTGTAGAAATAAAAGGGGCCTAGAATGACAATCTCTAAATCAACTTCGATGAACTAGGGCGTGCGTCATGATATTGAAGAAGGATGGGTGGAACATACTAGTCAAAGCCGACAAGACATTGGGTACACCACATCACTCCTTAGTCCTTGGTATGATTTATGGATTGATCACCTTCCGAAAGAATTGCATTGAGGATTACACATAACTTCTAGCGGCTAATGTCAGACGCTTTTCCGGTGAAAACCCTCCTCAATGCAGGGCCGGAAAGCAAGATTCTAAATCTTAATCAAGTGGCAGTATACTATAGAGACTTTTCCGGTTCACTAGAACTTTTCTCTCCACCATATTTATGTATTCTCTTTATTTTCCGCGAGAAGCCGGTAAGCCGACCTTCATACTACAGCGAGTGCATTCAAAGAAGATTTCCTTTACTTCTTTGGTAAGAACATAGGCCAGCGAGGACCTTCATACTGCTTTGGAGGCATGCCATCTTTTTTAAATGCAAATGTTGCAGGAGTCTCCTCCATTGTGCCTACAGCTGGCATATCTTTGTTTTTCCCTTATATACACGCTTAAGAAAATCCTGGCGAGGTTCGCGCATAAAGGTTCTTCATCCACGTGCATCACGTCAGATTCCCGAAGCGGACCTACTAAGAAGTCTTTCGATGTAAGTGGGGTCCCAAAATATAGATTTCTTCTTCCACATGGGTGTGTGTCCCCCGGCGTCCTCGCAGGAACAGCCTAGTCCGGCCGGGACCCTTTCAAAAGATTGCGTGTAAATCATTGACCATAGCACGTAAATAAATCCTTAGGGTATGCGTATACATGGCGGGCTTCTTCCGGTGATTCTGCCCGCCTTTGAAGTACTTGCCTTTCTTTCTACATTGATGATTGGCTTCGAGGAAGAAATCGTGATGTGCCCAGGTACACATTCTTCCTGAGATTTGTCCAGGTATATACTTTTTCGGGTGTCATCGTACTAAGCGATGCGTGCCATGCGTGGTATCCCTTGTTTATACAGCGTCACGAAAGAGTTCTTTGGCAGGAGGCCCGAATAGCCAGCTCGTTGATGGTTCTACAAACAACAACACGCAGGTGCCGAGATTCATTCCTCCTGTCTATAACCATCCCACGCCTGCATCGCCTCTTTCCATTCCACTCGGATGTAAAGTTCTTCAACTAATATTGGCCTTAGGTACACATCAATGTACCGATTGCCGTAAGTTGCTTAGGGCCTTGGATGAGAAGCTAGCATCATAATAAACTTCCGCTTCATGTACATCCAAAGGAGAGGAAGGTTATACATACATAGAAGTCCGCAGGCCTACCATATGTGCTTTGTGATTTACTGCTCTGCTTCCCCAAAAGGTTTTAATGTCATCCGGCGCTTACAACCAAAACCATACGTTCCTTTGGTCACATTACAAACTCAGCGGTACTCTCTCTTGATTTTTTCTCCACTGCGATCCATCGGTAGGAGTTGCTCTCAACTTCCGACGTCTTTCTTGCGGTCCTCAACTTGTGCCATCGCATCAACAGCATGCTCTTTTGTTTAGAAGAACGAGTCATTTCAACCTTTTTACGTGGTATTATAGGAGGCATCTTGCGATCACCTTGTAGCAGGAACCCTCTTCTGCGGGGCTATCTCCGACATCCACGAGGATCATCTCGGCTCGATCTTTATATTCTGCTTGCTCACGACACCGGCATGCGTTCAAATCCTGTCCTTATACGCACCACGGTAGAGGATGCGAGTCATTAGAAGGCATGCGATGTATCTTACACTGCCTCCAATCCTAGAGGGCATCTGACCTTCTTTACTTTGCGTCGCTGCTTGCATCGAGGGAAATTCAAGATTTATCCTTTGGGAAGCTTCTTTCTTCGATATTCTCGGTAGCTTCTCAAATCCTTTTGTCGGGCACAAAGCATTCTCTTACTTGCCTTTCCTTTGTAGTAATTCAATGCACGGTACCCAGCTTTGTGTTGCCATTCTTACGCAATGGTGGGGTACTGACCCTTTTGTGATAAATCTAACGATGATGGATCGAGCCTTCAGCTTCTCCTTTTTACTTCTCGCATTGCGTCTTTGCATCGACAATGGCTGACCGGCCGTGAGATCATCATCATCGGGCACATCGATACGGTTCCTCTTGATCTTCAACAGCTTCCCGTTACGCAGCATCATAGGGCACTGTCGTCTGGTTCCTCTTGATCTTGACATCTCCCCGTT
>CM038674.1:696211060-696342470 GCA_021605145.1 Aegilops bicornis
AGGCTAGAATCGATTGAATAAAGTGAGCGAGTGTGATATACGATCGCCATGCATTAATAATTATAGAAAGTCTATGTGGGCATGCCTGAATTATATTGTTTACTCATATATGTATTAGTGTGATAAATCTACAAATATTTCAATGAGTGTACTATTTGGTAATGGAATAATGATTTATGTATTTTATTCTTTTTTAGATGAGTGGCTTGCTTTATCTTATATATGCGATAATATTTGTGCCATGTCATACTCAACTATCAATGTGCGTTTTTAGAAAGAATTGAATTCATACCCAAGTATCAATGTCAGTTCTTTTTAAAGAATTGAATTCATGCAAGACATTGCACCAAATCATTCTCTAACCTTGTTATGATTTCTGGATCGATTACCTTTTGAGAATTTGCATTGACAAATGCACATAGCTTCAAAATGGCTAATCGAGACGTTTTCCAATAGAAGCCCCCTCAAAAACGGGAAGAAGTTCTGCGCCATAATCACGCATGGCGATCATGAAATTTAGGTTACGGAACTTTTCTCCGCCATATTTATTATTCCCTTTATATTAAATAGCGAGAAGCCAGATGGGACCTTCATACTAAGCGAGGCATTCAAATAAGATTTCCTTCTCTTCTATGGTAAGAGTATATTTGGCATGACCCTGATGTATGCCGTCTTGTCCGATGCATACGTTGTTGGTCCTCCTGCATCCGGTGTGTCTTCCCATACGCCCAAGAAGCCAAGCAGGGTCACGCAAAGATTCTTAAGTCATGTGCATCACGTCGACTGCATAGCGGACCTTTAGGTCTTTCCAATAGGGCAAGTCCCAAAATATGATTTATTCTTCCACATGGGTGCACGTCCTCGAGTTATTGAACAGATTGTCCGCGGGACCCTTTCCAAAGATTACCTTCAAATCCTTGACCATATCATGTATACCTAACCACGAGAGAGGAAGAGGAGAGCGGAGAAGATGGCGGATTGGAGGATGATGATGGAGAAGGCCATGGTAGAGGCTGGCCCGGCCGAGTGAAAGTGGCGAGGGCAGGAGGTGGTGTCTGGATTACGCCACAAGGAGGGAGATGCTGACGCAGCACTTGTGAAGAGGGTCTTCAGAAATCTGACTGTGGAGGAGGACGAGAGGCTCCCCCTAATGGATTCACCACTCCGGCCAGGCGCTACTGGTGAAGCTCTCTCGTTCTTATTTGATGCAGGCCATGGAGGAAACCGAGTCGGGGACACATCCCGGAGGGTGAAATGGTGGGGTTCGATCTACGCCAGCTACTCTCCCTGCTGGACCAGAGGAATTCGTGGTCGGGCGGTGATGGCGATCCCCACCCGAGGACATGCTTTGGGTCCCGATACTAATCGATGACAGCGAAGAGGAGATGGATTCGGAGGAGGAGGCGGAGAAGATGCCAGATCTGGGCGAAAGTGCGGTGGTGGGGAAGAAGAAGCAGAAGGTGCAGCTTCAAGGCGCTCCCTCGCTTCGCTTCTCCGCTCACCACGCCTCCTCAACCTCTCCAAATCCACCCCGGTAGGAGTAGGCGTCTACCCCGCCGGGCAACCGCTCCGGTTGTTGGTGGGGATGATGATCTTCAGCGAGGAGGCTGAGACCTCGCATGATACTTTGGTAAGTCACTTGTTACTAGTACTGACATATCGACATGTTGCACGATGAGGATATTGATTCTAGTTCTCGGGAAAATCCTCAACGCAATAAATCTAGAAAAAATGATGAAAATGGTGAAAATAAGAGATCCCCAGCAAAAATAAATTGCGAGGAGGTGAACAGTGGAGGTGATGATGATAATAAAAAAGGAAATTATTTAGATGGATGGTTTGTTAAAATCTCATGGAAAAAGTCCCAATAATGCACGACTTATGGTGAGAGAATTGGGCATGATGATTTCATCATATATGGGGTGATTGTGTAGTGGAGATTAATAACAATAGACAGAAAAAGTTATCCCTGAAAACAATGTTTTTGGAAGCAGTGGGCGATGACATATTATTGGCCGGGCTCTAAACCCAACCAGATGACTATGGAAGCCAGGAGAGAGGGGCCTTGGGGTGGTGACATATATAAACCCAAGAGTCTCCTCCTCTCTGGAGTCCGATTGAACACTTGATCTAGGTTTAGGGTTCCTCCTCCCTACCGCCGTCCGAAGAGGAAGAAATGGACAAATTTGGAGGTCGATTTGGTGGAGGGAAAGATTCAATAGGGAGGCAGAGAACTATCAATACGAGAAAGAAAGATGAGGCGATAGATCTAGAAACTACAATGAAAGAGAGAATAGGAAAGATTGGGATCGGGGAGGCGTGGCGACAATCTGGCAGAGGAGACATGAACAACAACAAGAGCGGGGGAGGCAAGAAGAGGAGAAGCAAAGGATGAGATCGAGAAAAAGATAAAGAAATTATAGAAGACCACACAACCAAGTCACGTGGACCCTAGCGGTGGTAGTGTTGGTAGTAGTGAGCTTGAGGTGATTCCGCAACAAAAACTCCTCTCTCTGCTTTACTTACCCAATTGATTCAAGGGCTGCCACGATGGGAGGAAATAACATGAATATGCAAGGAGGGGTCAGCGGGTTGGTGGGGGAGGCAAGCAGGGAAACCGGTTTGGTTCAAAGTGGAGACTTACCTGTGAGAAATCAGTGGTCAAAAGAGTCGATAACTTGAGAGTCGATCTCTGAGGAAGAGAGCAATTCAGGGGGAGATATGGTGGGAAGAGTAATCGAGATCAAAGAGGGAAGCAAGATGATGTTAGGGGGATCAAGTAAATAGGTTTGCAACAAGTGCAAAAGACACCGGGCATGCCACTAAAAGACTGCAAGTTGGACCACTATGTGGTGTGTGGAAAAAAGAAACCACATAACTCATGGTACTTTTTGGTTGAGACAAATGAAGCCTGTTTCAAAATTTGTTGGATATGCTCTCCAGAGGTTTAGGTGTTACTCTTGGTCCAAAGCTCCAAACACAACAATGAGCTTGAGAACCCTAACCCGATGGCCCTGATCACAGTCAAATCTGAATGCGCTAAATGAAACTCAAGCCCCTGGTGGATGGCTTCATTATATGTTCGAGTTGAAATTTGGCGGTGGAGATGCAAAAACAAAGGGAAGCAACACATTTACGATGAGGGTTTCCAAATAGACTGATGGAGCTGGTTAACTGTAATGATTTCAAAATCTTGAGTACTGGGGCTGTGATAAATATAAAAAATGGACATTTGATTCACAGGTAGTTGGAAAACTTCACGCATCTTGGGTGACCTTTGAGAAAGTGCCAGACTTTTCGAGCACTTTTTTTTGGCATGTATTGAGGTTCTTTGCATCCTTAGGACCGATCCACGGAAATTGATATGGATACAATCACCCAGCCCAGAGGATCGAGCAAAAGTTGGTGTTAGAGACTCAGAAAAGATCCCAGGATACACTGAAATCACAGATAAGGACCTAAATATTTACATAATCATACCTAAGATGGAAAAAGTTGTGGAGGTGGGCTGGTATGGAGAACATAAGAGACAACATTTGGGGGAAACTGGCATGGGCTGTGTGGGAGAGGAAGTGAGAAAGAGACAGAAGAACCTTGACTTTGGAGAAAGCAACAAGGAAAATGTGACCTTGGGGGTTTGAGCTTGGTGCAATTTAGAAGAATTCAAGAAAAGAAGTGAGAGCAATTATGGTTTGCCCAACAAGAACATATCAAAGAGAGGGATGCTAGGCGAGAAAGTGGAAGCTGATTTGGTACATAGTCATCAGGAAAATGCAAGTTCTAGAGGAGGAAAATGTCGGACAAAAAAGCCCTCAAATCCCAAGATGACAAAAAGATCCAGGAAATGATGTTTGAAAGGAAAAGATAATGGAACTTGTCAATCAACAACAGGGATAATAGCCAAATGTGTGGATAAGATTGAGAAGTGGGAGGAGAGAGAGAGAGAGGAAATGGATGACATTACTATAAAAGAAATGAAGAATATGGAAGAAGAAAATAAAGAAAGAAGACAACAAGATAGATGATAATGATACTTATGTGGAGCAGGTGGATTATCGTTTTGACCAAGAATCATGAGACTCCTTTGCTCACGAGGTTGGGGATAAATCCTAAAGACCAAAAATAAGAAGCTAACTTGGATAACAATTTAGAAGATCCTCTAAGAAGATGTGGCAAGCTAGGCGGCAAACAAAATGCAAAGATTGAAGACACAGCAAAACAAAGAGAAGTGACAAAGACAATTATGGTAAGGAGAATGATGAGGAGGTTAATAACCCCTCTCTTTTTATTCATGGTGACAAAATTGGCATAGATCTAGGATGCTCTATTGATATGATTAACGAGAACCTTGAAGCTATTGAGAGAATGGAACAAAGTAGAAGAGATTTTACTTTGGAACAAAAAGAGGGATCGTGATTGCAAATGAGACTATTCTCATTGACACTAGAGACCTTTCTCTGAAAGACATATGTTCAGGATGAAGACCACTCAGGATGCGAGAGATGGAGATGGACTATTATGCCCACTTAAAAAACATCTTTGCTAGTGGAAAAAGAACTAACACTTTAGGATCCACTGGACTTATAGGAGGAAAATTTATGTGGTTTTATATTGGGGAAAGGGAAAAAAAGGGAAGAAAAAAAATGAAAGGGTTAATTTGGAATGTCGAGGGCATAGGGCTGACTCAAAAAAAATCCTTCATTGGAACTAATATATGTGATAAAAGAGTTGATTTTCTGGGGTTACAAGAGACTATCAAAAAGCGACTTACGCAAAAATGAGTTAAACAGCCTTAGTGGAGGTAGAAATTTTGAGTGGCATTGGATACAAACTAGAGGGAGAGCAGGTGGTATCCTAGTTGGGTTAATAAAGATACTCTTGAGGTTATCAATGTGGAAAAAGGTATACTTCATTAGAACTTTCTTGCATGATAAAAAAGCCAAATTTGATTGGAATTTGATCATTGTATATGGTGATGCTCGAGGGAATGAGGTAAAGCTGCTTATATGGCATAAATATCCGAGTTTATCAAAATAACGCCTCATCCCATGCACGATGGGAGGAGATTTTAATGTGATAAAAGAAATCTGAGACAAAAACAAGCCTGGTGGGTATAATCATTGGAGTTTTGTCTTTAATGCTATCATTGAAGCGAAATTTGGGTTGAGAGATCTTCCTCTGAATGGGAGGAAGTTTACTTGGGCTAATAACCAGCACTGAACCCACTTATGAAAAGCTAGATAGAGTCCTAATATGCCCAGATTGGGAGGACCACCATCCCACAACTGAGGTATATGCACTTGAGAGAGAACTGTCAGATCATACTCCCACGATTATTGATCACGGAGAAAACATATATACACCACCTATTTTTAGATTTGAAAACTCTGGATGATGAGGGAGGGTTTCAAAGAATTTGTTGTTAGGATATGGACTGCACACTACCATGGTGATACCATGGAACATTGGCAGAAGAAGGATGAGAGCGTTTAGACAAAAAGTAAGAGGATGGATTCTTAATTATGATGCTTGGTATGAGGAAAATCAAAAAGGAGATTTTAATGAAATTAGATGCAATAGACAAAAATGCTAAGATGGTGGGCCTTTACGCTTTCTGGGCCGAGAGAAGAACAAAAAAAGACTTAAGGGCCCCAATTACACAGATTGTTAAAAGCAGGAAGAAATGAAATGGCTACAAAGATATAAAGACAAAGAAATTAAAGATGGAAGCTGTAATACAAAATACTACCATGCTAAGGTGAATGTTAGAAGGAGAAAAAAATAGAATTCTCTCTCTAGATCAAGAGGAGGGAGTGATAGAAGGAGAAGAAAATCTTATTAAATACATTACTGATTTTTACAAAAAAAATGTTTGGTCAACCAGACACATCTCCAATCCAACTTAATAATTTGGGGGGGGGGCAATCAATTACTAGGGAACAGGCTGATGAGCTGATCAAACCTTTCTCAATGGATGAAATACAGGAAGTGGATTTTGGGATGGAAAAAAACAAATGCCGTGGACCTGATGGATTACCAGTGGACTTCTATCAACATTTTGGGATCTTTGTCAAATGGGATTTGATGAAACTTCTTAATGAATTCCATGAAGGGAAGCTAGATATATCTAGGCTCAACTATGGAATTATAACTTTGGTCCCAAAACTGATGATGCTAAGCAAATCCAAAAATTTAGACCTATTTGCTTATTAAATGTTAGCTTTAAGATTATCACTAAAGTCTTGATGAACAGGTTAGGTAAAATCATAAAACATATTATCCTACCTACTCAGACTGCTTTCATCGAAGGAGATACATCATGGAGGGATTGTGATCCTTCATGAAGCTCTAAATTCTATTCACCATCAAAAACAAAGTGTTGTGTTGTTCAAAGTAGATTATGAGAAAGCATATGACAAAATAAAGGTGGCCATTTGTTTACAAAATGCTTAAAATGAAAACAGTTCACGATAAATGGTGTGATATGGTCATGCACACCATGATAGAGAGAGCAGGTAAGGGGTTAAGGTGAATGATAGGATTGGCCCTTACTTCCAAAACTTATAAGGCGTTGAGGCAGGGGATTCTATGTCACCACTACTGTTTGATATAGCTGCAGATGCATTGGCTTTAATCTTAGATAAAATGCCAAGCATGCAGGCTAAGTCGAGTCTTGACTAAATTTAGGGACAATGGGGTAAACATGCTGCAATATGCAGATGACACCATTTTCCTTCTAGATGATGATGAGGAGAGTGCTAAAAATCTTAGAATTCATTCTCCACGACCTTTGAGCGGATGTGCAGTGCGACTATTAATTTTCACAAAAAGTGAGGTATACCTATTTGGGGAGGCCAAAAACAAGGGAGAGATTTACCAAGAAATTTTTACCTGTAACAAAGGGAGGTTCCATTCAAATATTTGGGACTGCCTATTACCAATGTGAGATTAGGAAATAGAATGCGGAAAAGCATGACTGGAAAAATAGAAAAAAAGATGTGCTAGTTGGCAAGGAAGACTACTAAATATGGCTGGGAGAGTAACTCTAGTCCAAGCATGTCTGACAAATATGCCTATGTATATGATATCCTTCTATCCCTACCCGGTAGGAATTAGAAAGAAAGTTGATTTCTTGAGGCTAGATTAGTGCGGAAGGAGAGTGAGGATAAAAAATACCATCTAGTTAATTAGAAAACATCTTTGTTTGCTAAAAGGAATTGGGTGGTCTAGGTATTCTAAATCTTGATTATATGAATAAAGCCTTGCTGGCTAAATGGCTATGGAAGCTAGAGGACGAGAAGATGGGATGTGAGCCAAAATTATTTTAAACAAATATGTTAAAAGAAAAGGTATCTCTGGAGTTAAGAAGACACACGGTGGCTCTCGATTTTTGGGGACCCCTGATGCAAATCAAAGACATCTATTATAAAAATGTTAAGAAAAAAAAATAGGAGATGGACTAAACACAAGGTTTTGGGAAGATTGGTGGGTAGGATCAAAACCATTGAAAGAGGCCTGCCAAGCCTATATGGCATTAATCTAAACCATGACATTTAATTGGCCCGAGCCATGGGAGGGTTTTAAGTTTAGAAGAAATTTATCTGCAGACAAAAGAGCTCTTTGGGAGAGTTTGAAAAGCGGATGTGAAGAGGTGAGAATGTATGAGGGCAAAGATCAGCCGTTATGGATCTTTGACAGCCAACAGACAATTCATTGTGAGATCGTTGTATCAACAGCTGATTAAAACAGATGTGAGTTTCCCACACAAATTTCTTTGGAAGGTGAAAATCCCAGCGAAAATCAAGATGTTTCTGGCTGATTGCGGAAAAAGTATACTAACCAGAGATAACCTTGCAAAAAAAGGATGGAAGGGGATCAAAGATGTGTATTTTGTGGACAAAATGAAAATATAGATCGTCTTTTTTCTCGGCTCCATTGCAAGATTGCTCTAGAAGCTTGATAGAGTGCTCATTCAATCTAAAACAACCCCACAGAGAGGGGTTGATGATTGTCTGGGCACCTGGATCAGGAAATTCAAAAAAGAGCATAAATAACTTGTGTTAGTTGGGACGTATGTAATTCTCTGGGCTATTTGGAAATGTCGAAATGATATAATTTTTCGAGATAAATTGATCAATGATCCCATGAAGTTGGTTAAACTAACCTATAATTGGATTGTGGATTGGGCTATTTTGCAGAGAAAACCCAAGACAAAATCTCTCTTGGTGCTTGAGGCAAGGCTAATCGAGCAAGTAGCAAGTGAGGTTTACAAAGCGTCGCAGGGTTGGAAAGCTGGAGTTCCCGTCGTGAACTGAAGTTTCTATCCCTGGTGGTAGCTTGATTTTACTGTCTTGAGTAGTCTGCTGGAGGTTGCGTCCTCTCTCAAAATGGGCGTCTGTGACCCCCCCTCCCCATAGAATCTAAAAACTTAACCGGTGCCTTTTGTATTGGTTGCCTTGGAGGATTAGTAGTTCTAATAGGTTCTTGGCGTCTGTGGTGAGCTGGATCTGGTGATGGTTTAGATTAATGAAATCGAGGCCCCCCCCTCTTTTGCTCAAAAAAAAATACGTGTTGTCTCCTCATTACATTTTTTGTATGCGACTTTGTTTTTATTAGTATTGGTAGTTTAACTAGTACTCCCTCAGTTTTTATTTAGTTCGCATATTAGCTTTGGTCAAAGTCAAGCTTTACAAACTTTGACCAAGTTTATAAACAAAAATATTAAGATATACAATAACAAATCAACAACATTAGATTTATTGTTGAATGTACTTTCACATCGTATAAATTTATTATGATAAATGTCTATATTGTTTTTCTATAAACTTGGTTAAACTTTACGAAGTTTGACTTGATCAACTCCAATATGCAGAGTAAATAAAAGCGGAGGAGTATGATATATTATCTCAAAATGTCTTCCCTGCGGTTCATAGATAACACTTCTTATTTAAAAAAGAAAGAAGATAACACTTCTACTGTTGTTCCCGACCACCCTAACACAGTTATTATTTTGCACTGCAAAGGTTAAGTACCTGAAAGTACCACCCAAAGCAACGACAAAGCTCAAGCTGGAAAAAGCGTTTGGGCGTAACACCATCTCCATATAAGGCTCAAGCTGAATATATAATTTTTCACTTGGTTTGCTAGTTTTTTCGATTGTGACTATCTATCTGTTTATGGTCATAATTTCAAGTGCCCCTTTAACTTGTTCACTTTTCATATCGGAGCACTATCTTAGGGGCATGTATCGATTATGATAGTTAGTCATTGTGGTGTATCAATGCAGCCTGAAAGAGATGCAAGAGCTAGTGTCACTCACCACCTTGCTCCGAGATACACGAACTCCGTGTGCTTAGCTTCTTATGCAGCACCGGAGATCGAAGAGCTCGAGGATATGAAAGCCACGATTACGCCTCATGGATATGCTTATGCTGCCTACTTTTACGGTCTCTGTTGACAGCTCATGAATCCATGGATTTGCAGCGGTGAATGTTAAATGAATTAGTAAATCGTGTCTGTCCATGTCACTTTGCTGTTTTTGGTTCCTTCAGTTTGGTTGTTTGATGATGCTTGTGACGGCGGAGTTCGGACCTATGGTTCAGGATAAGAAAGAAGTCACAAATCCATGGCACTTCAAATGTAATTGCTTCTGCTGCTGAATTCCTAAATAAAGACCTAAGCATCTCTTTGAAGCACACGAAGTGTGGGAAACCTAAAATGCATACCTCCGTTGAGTCATGCTTGTGGCAGCGTGTTTCAAACAACAATGGATGCTTGCGGCGGAGGACCCGGTGGGCAAGGTGTGGCAGCCGCCACACCTTGATTTGGTCCCAAAAAATTATACATGTCACGCTTCATTACGCTAATCGCTGGGAATCGCTAAGTAGAGATATTATAGAGAGGCCATTCATTTTATTGGGCCTGGCAGCCTTAGCCAGCCCATTATTTGAGCCTTCTAGCGACACATCGGCCGGTTTGAGCGGAGGGACCTCCTAGGGAGGTCCTATATGGCGCTCTTTGCGTCAAGTTGTTGATGTTTATACAGAGACTCCACTTGGCGGGCTTGTTGGGCGTTTTCTGTTTCTACTCTTTCACGAGTGAGCAAGCGAGCTGTCTAAAGAGAAATACCACGGTTGCAGGGATTCGAACCCGGGACCTTACACTATCTGAAAAGTGGTACCACCAGTTCAGCTATCGATCGTTAATGATTCTTCAGCAGCGCCAAGCTTAAAGAACCAAACACGCAGCGCAGTCCAAAATGTATATCTTGAATTTCAAAAGCATTTTGATTAAAAAAAAAGAAGCGATCTGTGACACACAAGCAAATTGCTGATTTTCAAAAAAAACGAAATTTTTTCAAAAATAAGGAACATTTTTTTGAAACGGGAACTTTTTAAAATTCCAAGACAGAAATTGAAAAGCGTGAACATATTTGAAAAATGTGAAAACAAGAACATTTCTGAAATTTTTAAACTGAACAATTTTCAAAACTCCTGAAAAAATGAAAACATGCACATTTTTTAAAATTGCGAAAATTTTTTGGAAACGAGAACATTTTTGAACTGCCCAATTTTTTCTTGAAATTTGTGAACAAAAAGTTGAAACTGAACAATTTCAAAACTCCTGAAGAAATGAGAACATGCGCATTTTCCAAATTTGTGAACAAATTTTGAAAGTGGGAACATGTTTTGAACCGCCCGAACTTTTTTTGAAATTTGTGAACAAAAATTTGATACTGAACGATTTCGAAACACCTGGAAAAATTAAAACATGCACATTTTTTAAAATTGCGAACAATTTTTTGAAAACGGGAACATGTTTTGAACCGCCTTGAACATTTTCTGAAATTTGTGAACAAAAATTTGTAACTGAACAATTTCGAAATTCAAAAGTGAGTGTGCACATTTTTTCAATTTTTGAACAATTTTCAAAAATGGGAACATTTTTGAAATTCCTGGGCAATTTTGAACAAATTTTGAAAGCGGAAACATATCTCTTAAACCGAACATTTTTTAGCTTGTGAACAAAATTTGAAAAGGCGAACACTTTTACAATTGTAAAAATTTATAAAATTTCTGAATAAAATTTGAAAATAGGAACATTGTTTTTGCCTAGGCGAACAAAAAAATTGAAACTGCAGAAAATGATTTTGAAAAACATGAAACTTATTTGAAGTTGCGAACAAATTATGTAATTCTGAACAAAGTTTTAAACCACGAACATTTTTTGAATTTTTGAACAAATATTTAAAATGGGACATTTCATGAAATTATGAACATTTTTTGAAACAAAGTGAACAAATTTTGCAAGTTATGAACAAAATTTGAAAATAGGAACATTTTTCGTAAAAATGAAAAAAAATTGTAAAATGCGAACATTTTTTAAAAAGAAAAAGAAATCTGAGAAAGAAAATTAAAATGAAAAGAAAAAAGAAAATCAGAAAAAAGAAACAAGTAAAGAAAATAAACAGAAAAAGGAAACAAGGAAAGAAAAGGAAAAAATAAATAGAAAAAACAGAAAAGTAAGAAATCCGGTTCAGGAACCTTCTAGAAGGTTCCCAAATCCATCAAAAGACCGGCTGGAACCTTACCTTCAGAAGGTTCCCAAAACCGGAAACGATGAAAAGCAGCATGAGCGGGCGGCCCAAAACGAGCGATACGCTGTGGGATTGAAGTTCGAGAATAGAGGAATCGATCTCTGCTCACTTAAAGTCGACAGCTTGAACCTACCACTAGACCAGGCTCAGTTTGTTGATTATGATAAGGAAATAATCCTATTTGACCCTACATTTACTACTAACATTAACATATAGACAACTTTCTTCACGTTGATATAAAAATAAAGAAATCTTAAAAATAAAAAGTTTACAAATGCAAAATTTCTCATGGATTTGAACAAAAAGTTCATGAATTTTTAAAAGTTCATCAAATTTGAAAAAGGTTCATCAAATCTGAAAAAAGTTCATTGATTTTTAAAGTTCATCGTTTTTGCGGAATGAAATACAGACTAACGGGCCGGCCCGGCCGCAGGCTGCAGGCGCCAGTTTGCGAATGCATGCAAGCAGGCGCTGCAGCGCTTAATAAAAACGCCAGTGGTGGACTGACGGGCGGCGGCGAATTCGGTGACTATGGCGTCGAGCACTTTCGTCGGGCAAGCGTGAGGCGTGGCTGGGCGCTGCCGAGATAAGTCGCGAGCACGCGGTGAGCGGCAGCTGCGGCTGAGCCTAAGCGGACGGTCGGCAACACAGCGTGAGGCAGCTATCTGCCCAACTTCACGTCCTTCTCGTCGGCCTGCAGAAGATGGAGAGTAAGGGAAGGCGAAAGCAGGAGAGGTATATTTTCTGACTTTTGTAGCATTTTTCGATACCTTGTAATCAGCAGCAATCAGCAATTCCAATTCCAATGATTTATTATTGCAAATGGAAATCATTTTTGGTACTGTATGGCTGTAATTATTCAGATTAGATGCATGTATATTTTCCATAGTTTTAAATAGCGGCTATAGTGGAGCTATAGCCCGCTATATCCTTTTAGCAGGGTGTCGCTAAATGGTTGCCTTCATAAATAACTGATATAGCCAAATTCTGATAATGGATTTAATTAATAAATTGTAAATGCATGTTACAAAGCGGACGATTTTTTTTTTAGGTTGAGGGCATCGGGCTTACTAAGCAATGAGAGATATCCATTGAGGACATAAGTGAGAGAGATGTAGAAACAGGCCAGATAGCACACTAGGGGTTGGGACATGCGGCTGCGGTTGGGACGTCAAAGGATTCTATGTAGTTTCCACAAGCCTGATCACTAACCAATTCTTTAAAATAACTAACGTTGATACTTGAGTATGACTTCAATTCCTTCTAAAAGCGCACAATGATGCATTATTTCCTATGAACCGACACTGATATCTCTATATAAAGCGCAGATCCAAAGCAACTTCTAGTGATGACTTTCTGTATAATTGGGACAATAACCTATGTTGAAAAAAATTGACCAAAAGTATGTTGCAATAAGATGCACTTATTTAAACAAATAGGTTTCTATGTGGGGATGCTCTGCATACGTACATCTAAGATCAAAAAGCGTTCATGCTCTTTCAACTTACAGCGTATGCATGCCTTATTGTGTCATCGGCATCGTTACTCTCTACAAAAGGGGATATGCTGATGTTTCTTAATCAATCAAGTAAAATGCATGGGTCCTTGTAATCAACATCGTTAATCTCGACAAGCAGTGGATATGCTGAGTTTCTTGATTAATGAAGACAAATTAATGCATTGTTATCATCGACATCCTTAATTTGGACAAGGAGTGCATATGCTGATGCTTCTTATAAATTAACTATGAACAAAATGCATGCATTGTTATAATCGATATAGGCGTAAGCTATGCAAATTGGAGTGCACTCATACATTTGTATTTATACACACACATACTTTCAACACAAGATCATCACCACCAGAAAAGCAAAGGTTACATTAGGTATAGCAGCCTCTTCTTCCCTAAAGGTTGGCATGCATTTTTATTATCGCATACATTTTCCATCAAAAATTTCAGTAAACTGATTACTGTTTGGTTAGCAGATAATGCTTTCGATTATGACATCTTATAGGCTTAGAGCATGTTTCCCATCTCTTTATCGGTTAATACCAGAGATTATTATGACATATTATTATTATTATTATTACTATAAAAGCGAAACACCATGCATGTTTCTCTTGATTACCTATGTATTTCTCCATTATTGATGCTTGTCGTTAATTAACAGTTTGAAAGGGAGGAAGGCTCGGGTTATTGCGTGATAAGGGTAGTCATGCCTGGTCCGATTACTGAATCGTGGCGGGTTTGATTGGTACTGAACTGAATGCAGCAGTTCAGATCATCCATCGAGAGAGGCCTGATGTCGAATTGCCAGTACTCCCTCCGGGGAGGCTCCATCCCCACCACCACAAGACCAAGTCTGCGTTATCATTTACAACGGTGTCGGACGGCGCCCTAATACATATGTGGTTGTTGCTCCTGCTCCATACATTGGCTAGCTAGTCTGCCTTACATGGCAAGCTTTATCTTTTGTGCCTTTATTATTAAAGGCTAGAATCCGATGAATAAAGTGGCGAGTGTGATATCGGTCGCCATGCATTAATAATTATAGAAAGTCTATGTGGGCATGCCTGAATTATATTGTTTACTCATATATGTATTAGTGTGATAAATCTACAAATATTTCAATGAGTGTACTACTTGGCAATGGAATAATGAATTACGTATTTTATTCTTTTTCGATGAGTGGCTTGCTTTATCTTGTATGTCTCATAATATTTGCGCCATGTCATACTAAAGGATCAATGTACGTTTTCAGAAAGAATTGAATTCATACCCAAGTATCAATGTCAGTTCTTTTTCGAGAACTGATAGTGATAATGCGGGATTTCGTGCTGAACATGTTGATATATTATATGTTTTTTCCGTCATCGTATGCAAAAGTTATAGCCGTTTTACTTTTTCATAACACTTTTTTGCAAAACATGTCCAAATTTAAGTTTTTAAATTTCCTAACTAGTAGATGTAGTAATATAACTACATCTTCAAGGATTTTATTTTTTAAATTTTTTATCATTTTCTTTTGTTTTTTTTTCAAAACTGAAATGGCGATACACAGGGGGGTGGGGGCCGTAGAGTTTGAGGCACGAATCCCTTTAGTCCCGGTTTGAGACACGAACCGGGACTAAAGGGCATCCCACCCTTTAGTCCATGTTCGTGTCTCAAACTGGCACTAAAGCTCTAATCTTTAGTCGGTTTGAGATCTGAACCGAGACTAAAGGCATCGCACCCTTTAGTCTCGGTTCGTGTCTCAAACCGGGACTAAAGGGCTCGAGACTAATGCTGTTAGCCGCTCGAACCGGGACTAATACTCACATTAGTCGCGGTTCATAATCTAACAGGACTAATGTGTATATTGAGCTGTGACCAAAGCCCTATTTTCTACTAGTAGTATTCCCATTTATCTCGTACCTTTGGAAAGTAATTATATTCGAAGATGGTAACTGGGACAACAAGTACAAGCCATCTTCAACAGCGGCGTCATGCATGGCACGTGTCTGCAACCAACCGGTGAAAGTTCCCGTTTGTTCACGTGTAATCCAGTCGTCAGACTACTCTGGGTATTTGGAGTGTAGAATATTCTTGTGTTCCTCCATATACGGAGCCACCAAGGCGGAATTTTGTAGAACTATGCAGTGTGCTTGAGTGAGAGAATGCGCGTCCATACATGTTATTTGTTTCGATCCTAGCGTGCCATTTTCACCAAATCTAACTTATGCTGCGATTCAGGAATACCAATCGGTTTAAGGTCAGGAATAAAGTCGATACAAAATTCAATGACCTCCTCATTTTCATGTCCCTTGGAGATGCTTCCTTCTGGCCTATGCGATTATGAACATATTTCTTTAAGACTCCCATGAACCTCTCAAAGGGAACATATTGTGTAGAAATACAGGACCCAGAACATTAATCTCTTCGCATAGGTGAAATAGGACATGCGTCATGATGTTGAAGAAGGATGGTGGGAACACCAACTTGAAACTGAGAAGACATTGCACCAAATCATTCTCTAACCTTGGTATGATTTCCTCATCGATTACCTTCCGAGAAATTGCATTGAGGAATGCACATAGCTTCACAATGACTAATCGAGCGTTTTTGGTAGAAGGCCCCTCAATGCAACCGAAAGCAGTTGCGTCATAATCACGTGGCAGTCATGAGACTTCAGGTTACGGAACTTTTCTCTGCCATATTTATTATTCCCTTTATATTCGACGAGAAGCCGGATGGGACCTTCATACTAAGCGAGCATTCAAAAATATTTCCTTCTCTTCCTTGGTAAAAGCATAGCTGGCATGACCCTGATGTATGCTTTGTCTTTTCTGTGCATATGTTGCTGGTCCTCCCGTGCCTCCGGTGTATCTTTTGTCTTCCCATACCGTCCAAGGAGCCAAGCAGGGTCATGCAAAGATTCTTTTTCACGTGCATCCATCGATTGCAGAGCTGACCTCTAGGTCTTTCCAATAGGGCAGGTCTCAAAATATAGATTTCTTCTTCCACATGGAGTGCGCGTCCGTCAACGTCATTGAGAACAGATTGTCCGCGAGGACCCTTTCCAAAAATTACGTTCAAGTTCTTGACCATATCATGTACATCATCACCGATGCGGTGGCGAGGCTTCGTCCGGTGAAGGAACAACATGGGGAGAGAGAGATCAACAATTGAGTGTCCACGTACACATCCATCATGGATGGGGCATGCATGAATTATTTGTATTCGGGTGGTTCCCTCCTCCCTATCACCCTCCCTCCCTTAATTGATTAATTAACCACCGCATCACCACTGCCGTCTGGATTGATTGATCATAATTTGTCCAATTCAATCTCGGCGTCTTGCTCATGCAACACGCCGGGTGGTGGATGAGCATTTCCTTTTGCATGCATGTGTATGTCTGCGTCTGTGTCTGTGTTTTTGAAAGAAAAAATGGAATGAAGAAACATTACGTGATCAACAAAATCAAGCAAAGCTGGCAGCTGGGTGAGCTGAAAATGACTTTTCTA
The DNA here is from genome assembly GCA_021605145.1 of Aegilops bicornis. Taxonomy (NCBI): domain Eukaryota; kingdom Viridiplantae; phylum Streptophyta; class Magnoliopsida; order Poales; family Poaceae; genus Aegilops; species Aegilops bicornis. The sequence goes on from CM038674.1 coordinate 696,227,661, forward strand.
CTATTTCCATGCAACGTGGCATTGTCCGGGAAGCCTTGAGGCTCATATATAATAGTCCATCTCGTGCACTTGTTAAGAAATTAATAATTGCACTCCATGTTCTAGCCGACCAACCTCGCCCTCTTAAGTCTTAATTCTCTTGAGAAACCTAGGTAGCTACTACCTTCTCGTCCTGGTTTATTGGTCCCATACTATTTTATGCCAAATTTTGATAATGGATTTAATTAATAAATTGTAAATGCATGTTCTGAAGCGGCGATTTTTGATGTTGAGGGCATCGGGCTTACTAAGCGATGAGAGATATCCATTGAGGGCATAAGTGAGAGAGATGTAGAAACAGGCAAGATAGCACACTAGGGGTTGGGACATGCGGCTCCGGTTGGGGCGTCAAAGGATTCTCGTAGTTCCACAAGCCTGATCACTAATCAATTCTTTAAAATTAACTGGCGTTGATTCTTGAGTATGACTTCAATTCTTTCTAAAACGCACAACGATGCATTATTTCCTATGACTCAACAGTGATACCTCTATATAAATCGCGGTTCCAAAGCAACTTGTAGTGATGACTTTCTGTATCAATGGGACAATAATCTGTGTTGAAAAAAATAAATTGAGCCAAAGTATGTTGCAGTTAGATGCACTTATTTAAACAAATAGGTTTCTATGTGGTGATGCTCTGCATATGTACATCTAAGATCAAATGCGTACATTCTATTTCATACCTTTGTTATAATCGACATGGCGTAAGCTTTGCAAATGGGAGTGCACTCATACATTTGTATTTATACACACACATACCATGAACACAAGATCATCGTCACCAGAAAAGCTAAGGTTCTGTTAGGTATAGCAGCCTCTTCTTCCCTGAATGCTGGCATGTATTTTTATTATGCATACATTTTCCATTAAATATTTCAGTAGACTGATTACTGTTTGGTTAGCAGATAATGCTTTTCGATTATGACATCTTCCTAGGCTTAGAACATGTTTCCCATCTCTTTATCAGTTAATACCAGAGATTATTATGACATATTATTATTATTATTATTATTATTATTATTATTATTATTATTATTATCATAAAAACGAAACACCATGCATGTTTCTCTTGATTATCTATGTATCTCTCCATTATTGATGCTTATGCGTTAATTAATAGTTTGAAAGGGAGGAAGGCTCGGGTTATTGCGTGATAAGGGTAGTCATGCCTAGTCCGATTGCCTGAATCGTGGCGGGTCTGATTGGTACTGAACTGAATGCAGCAGTTCAGATCATCCATCGGGAGAGGCCTGATGTCGAATTGCCCAAGTACTCCCTCCGGAGAGGCTCCATCCCCACCACCACAAGACCAAGTCTGGCGTTATCATTTACAACGTTGTCGGCCCGACACCTAATACATATGTGGTTGTTGCTCCTGCTCCATACATTGGCTAGCTAGCCTCCCTTACATGGCAAGCTTTATCTTTTGTGCCTTTATTATTAAAGGCTAGAATCGATTGAATAAAGTGGCGAGTGTGATATCGATCACCATGCATTAATAATTATAGAAAGTCTATGTGGGCGTGCCTGAATTATATTGTTTACTCGTGTATGTATTAGTGTGATAAATCTTAAAATATTTCAATGAGTGTACTATTTGGCAATGGAATAATGAATTATGTATTTCATTCTTTTCTTTGAGTGGCTTGCTTTATCTTGTGTGTCTCATAATATTTGTGCCATGTCATACTCAAAAATCAATATGCGTTTTCAGAAATAAATGAATTCATACCCAAGTATCTATGTCAGTTCTTTTTCCAGAACCGGTAGTGATAATGCGGATTTTCGTGCTAAACATTTTGATATATTACACGTTTTTTTCCGACATCGTATGCAAAAGTTATAGCCGTTTTACTTTCTCATAACACTTCTTTGCATAACATGTCCATATTTCAGTTTTAAATTTTCATAATAAGTAAATGTATTAATATAACTACAAGTCGAAGGATTTTATTTTTTGAAATTTTCATCATTACCTTTTGTTTTTTTAAACTGAAATGGCGATAATCAGGGGGGGAAGGAGGTAGAGTTTGAGACAGGAAGCCCTTTAGTCCCTGTTTGAGACACGAACCGGGACTAAAGGGCATCGGACCCTTTAGTCCCGGTTCGTGTCTTAAAAAACCGGGACTAAAGGTCTAATATTTAGTCCCGGTTAGAGATACAAACTAGGACTAAAGGGCATCGCATCCTTTAGTCGGTTTGTGTCTCAAACCCGACACTAAAGGCTCATTTGAACTGGGACTAATGCCTTTAGCCGCTGGAACCGGGACTAATGCTCACATTAGTCGGTTCATAATGCAACCAGGACTAATGTGTATATTGAGCTGTGACCAAAGCCCTATTTTCTATTAGTGGTATTCCCATTTATCTCATACCTTTGGAAAGTCGTTATATTCGAAGATGGTAACTGGCACAACAAGTACATATTATCTGCAACAGCGGCGTCATGTATGGCACGTGTCTGCAACCAACCGGCGAAAGTCCACGTTTCTTCACGTGTAATCCAGTCGTCAGACTACTTTGGGTAGTTGGAGCGTAGAATATTCTTGTGTTCCTCCATATACGGAGCCACCAAGGCAGAATTTTGTAGAACTGTGCAGTGTGCTTGAGTGAGAGAATCCCCGTCCATACATATTATCTGTTTCGATCCTAGCGTGCCATTTCCACCCAGTCTACCCTTATGTCGCGACTCACGAAAATCAATCGGCTTAAGGTCAAGAATAAAGTCAATACAAAATTCAATGACCTCCTCATTTTCATGGCCTTGGAGATGCTTCTTTCTGGCCTAGCACGGTTATGAACATATTTCTTTAAGACTCCATGAACCTCTCAAAGGGAACATATTGTGTAGATATATAGTATCCATAATGTTAATCTCTTAGCATAGGTGAAATAGGACATGCGTCATGATGTTGAAAAAGGATGGTGGGAACACCAACTCGAAACTGACAAGACATTGCACCAAATCATTCTCTAACCTTGGTATGATTTTTGGATCGATTACCTTTTGAGAAATTGCATTGAGAAATGGACATAGCTTCAAAATGGCTAATTGAACGTTTTCCAAAAGAAGCCCCCTCAATATAACCGGAAGCAGTTGCGTCATAATCACGTGGCAGACATGAGCCTTTAGGTTCTGGAACTTTTTCTCTACCATATTTATTATTCCCTTTATATTCAACTAGAAGCCAGATGGGACCTTCATACTGAGCAGGCATTCAAAGAAGCTTTCCTTCTCTTCTTTGGTAAGAGCATAGCTGGCATGAGCCTGATGTATGTAAGCTTTTCATTACATACGTTGCTGGTCCTCCCGTGAATCCGGTGTATCTTTTGTCTTCCCATACCGCCCAAGAAGCCAAGCAGGGTCACACAAAGATTCTCCGTCACATGCATCACGTCGATTGCAGAGCGGACCTCTAGGTCTTTCCAATAGGGCAGGTCACAAAATATAGATTTCTTCTTCCACATGGAGTGCTTGGCGTCCGTCAGCGTCATTCGGACCAGATTGTCCCCCAGGACCCTTTCTAAAGATTACCTTCAAATCCTTGACCATATCATGTACATCATCACAAGTACGGTGGCGAGGCTTCGTCCTGTGAAGGAACAACATGGGGGGAGAGAGAGAGATCCACAAGTGAGTGTCCACGTACACATCCACCATGGATGGGGCATGCATGAATTATTTGTATTCGGGTAGCTCCTCCCTCCCTACCGCCCTCCCTCCCTTAATTGGTTAATTAACCACCGCATCACCACTGCCGTCTGGATTGATCGATCATAATTAGTCCAACTCAATCTCGGCGTCTTGCTCGTGCAACACGCCGAGTGGTGGATGAGCATTTTCTTTTGCATGCATGTGTATGTCTGCGTCTGCGTCTGTGTTTTTGAAAGAAAAAAATGGAATGAAGAAACATTCGTGATCGACAAAATCAAGCAGAGCTGGCACCTGGGTGAGCTGAAAATGACATGTCTAATATTTCCATGCAACGTGGCATTGTCCGGGAAGCACGAGGCTCATATATAATAGTCCATCTCGTGCACTTGTTAAGAAATTAATAATTGCACTCCATTTTCCAGCAGACCACAGTCGCCGTCTCTAGTCTTAATTCTACTAAGATCCCTCGGTAGCTACTACCTTCTCGTCCTGGTTTATTGGTCCCAGACTATTTTATGCAATATTCTGATAATGGATTTAATTAATAAATTGTAAATGCATGTTACAAAGCGGCGATTTTTTTATGTTGAGGGCATCGGGCTTACTGGCGATGAGAGATATCCATTGAGGACTTAAGTGAGAGAGATGTAGAAACAGACAAGATAGCACACTAGGGGTTGGGACATGCGGCTGCGGTCGGGGCGTCAAAGGATTATCGTAGTTTCCACAAGCCTGATCACTAACCAATTCTTTAAAAATAACTGATGTTGATACTTGAGTATGACTTCAATTCCTTCTAATAGAGCACAACGATTCATTATTTCCTATGAATCGAGAGTGATACCTCTATATAAACCGTAGATCCAAAGCAACTTCTAGTGATGACTTTCTGTATCAATGGGACAATAATCTGTGTTGAAAAAAATAAATTGAGCCAAAGTATGTTGCAATGAGATGCACTTATTTAAACAAATAGGTTTCTATGTGGTGATGCTCTACATACGTACATATAAGATCTAATGCGTACATGTTGTTTTAACTTACACGCTTATGCATGCATTATTGTGTCATCGGCATCGTTACTCTCTACAAAAGGGGATATGCTGATGTTTCTTAATCAATCAAGTAAAATGCATGGGTCCTTGTAATCAACATCGTTAATCTCGACAAGCAGTGGATATGCTGATGTTTCTTAATTAATGAAGACAAATTAATGCATTGTTATCATCGGCATCCTTAATTTGGACAAGGAGTGCATATGCCGATGCTTCTTATAAATTAACTATGAACAAAATGCATGCATTGTTATAATCGACATGGCGTAAGCTATGCAAATGGAAGTGCACTCATACATTTGTATTTATACACACACATACCTTGAACACAAGATCATCGCCACTAGAAAAGCTAAGGTTCTGTTAGGTATAGCAGCCTCTTCTTCCCTAAAGGTTGGCATGTATTTTTTATCGCATAAATTTTCCATTAAATTTTTCAGTAGACTGATTACTGTTTGGTTAGCAGATAATGCTTTCGATTATGACATCTTCCTAGGCTTAGAGCATGTTTCCCATCTCTTTATCAGTTAATACCAGAGATTATTATGACAGATTATAATTATAATAATAATAATTATTATTATTATTATTATTATTATTATTATTATTATTATTATAAAAATGAAACACCATGCTTGTTTCTCTTGATTATCTATGTATTTCTCCATTATTGATGCTTGTCGTTAATTAACAGTTTGAAGGGAGGAAGGCTTGGGTTAGTGCTTGATAAGGGTAGTCATGCCTGGTCCGGTGCCTGAATCGTGGCCGGGTTTGATTGGTACTGAACTGAATGCAGCAGTTCAGATCATCCATCAGGAGAGGCCTGATGTCGAGAATTGCCAGTACTCCCTCCGGAGAGGCTCCATCCCCACCACCACAAGACCAAGTGCAGCGTTATCATTTACAATGGTGTGTCGGCCCGACGCCTAATACATATGTGGTTGTTGCTCCTGCTCCATACATTGGCTAGCAAGCCTGCCTTACATGGCAGGCTTTATCTTTATGCCTTTATTATAAAAGGCTAGAATCAATTGAATAAAGTGGCGAGTGTGATATCGATCACCATGCATTAATAATTATAGAAAGTCTATGTGGGCATGCCTGAATTATATTGTTTACTCATATATGTATTAGTGTGATAAATCTACAAATATTTCAATGAGTGTACTATTTGGCAATGGAATAATGAATTATGTATTTTATTCTTTTTCGATGAGTGGCTTGCTTTATCTTGTATGTCTGATAATATTTGTGCCATGTCATACTCAGAAAGTATCAATGTGCGTTTTAGAAAGAATTGAATTCATACCCAAGTATTAATGTCAGTTCTTTTTATAGAACTAGTAGTGATAATCTGGGATTTCGTGCTGAACATTTGATATATCGTTTTTTCCGACATCGTATGCAAAAGTTATAGCCGTTTTACTTTTTCATAACATTTTTTTGCAAAACATGTCCAAATTTAAGTTTTTTAATTTTCCTAACTAGTAGATGTAGTAATATAACTATATCTCGAAGGATTTTATTTTTTGAAGTTTTTATCATTTTCTTTTGTTTTTTTAATTGAAATGGCGATACACAGGGGGGGGTAGAGTTTGAGACACGAATCCCTTTAGTCCCGGTTTGAGACACGAACCGGGACTAAAGGGCATCGCACCGTTTAGTCCATGTTCGTGTCTCAAACCAGCACTAAAGGTCTAATCTTTAGTCGATTTGAGATACAAACCCGCGACTAAAGGGCATCGCACCCTTTAGTCCCGTTTGTGTCTTAAATCGGCACTAAAAACTCATTTGAACCGGGACTAATGCCTTTAGCCGCTGGAACCGGGACTAATACTCACATTAGTCGCGGTTCATAATGCAACCGGGACTAATGTGTATATTAAGATGTGACCAAAGCCCTGTTTTCTACTAGTCGTATTCCCATTTATCTCGTACCCTTGGAAAGTCATTATATTCGAAGATGGTAACTGGGACAACAAGTACAGGTCATCTTCAACAGCGGCGTCATGCATGGCGCGTGTCTGCAACCAACCGGTGAAAGTTCCGTTTTTTCACATGTAATCCGATCGTCGAGACTACTCTGCGTGTTGGAGTGTAGAATATTCTTGTGTTCCTCCATATCTGGAGCCACCAAGCGAATTTCATAGAACTGTGCAGTGTGCTTGAGTGAGAGAATGCCCGTCCATACATGTTATTTGTTTCGATCCTAGCATGCCATTTTCACCCAGTCTGACTTATGCCGTGATTCAGGAAAACCAATCGGCTTAACGTCAGGAATAAAGTCAATACAAAATTCAATGACCTCGTCATTTTCATGGCCCTTGGAGATGCTTCCTTCTGGCTAGCAAGGTTATGAACATATTTCTTTAAGACTCCCATGAACCTCTCAAAGGGGAACATATTGTGTAGAAATACAGGACCCAGAACGTTAATCTCTTCGCATAGGTGAACTAGGACATGCATCATGATATTGAAAAAGGATGGTGGGAAAACCAACTCGACACTGACAAGACATTGCACCAAATCATTCTCTAACCTTGGTATGATTTCTGGATTGATTGCCTTTTGAGAAATTGCATTGAGAAATGGACATAGCTTCAAAATGGCTAACCGAACATTTTCCAATAGAAGCCCCGTCAATGCAACCGAAGCAGTTGCGTCATAATCACGTGGCAGACATGAGACTTTAGGTTCTGGAACTTTTTCTCTGCCATATTTATTATTCCCTTTATATTGACGAGATGCCAGATGGGAACTTCATCTTGAGCAGGCATTCAAAGAAGATTTCCTTCTCTTATTTGGTAAGAGCATAGCTGGCATGGCCGTGATGTATGCCGTCTTTTCCGTGCATACCTTGCTGGTCCTCCGTGCATCCGGTGTATCTTTGTCTTCCCATACCGCCCAAGAAGCCAAGCAGGGTCACACAAAGATTATTAAATCACATGCATCACGTCGACTGTAGAAGCGGACCTCTAGGTCTTTCAATAGGGCAGGTCACAAAATATAGATTTCTTTTTACACATGGAGTGCTTGGCGTCCGTCAGCGTCATTCGGAACAGATTGTCCACCTGGACCCTTTTCAAAGATTACCTTCAAATCCTTGACCATATCATGTACATCATCACAAGTACGGTGGCGAGGCTTCGTCCGGTGAAGGAACAACATGGGGGAGAGAGAGATCATCAATTGAGTGTCCACGTACACATCCATCATGGATGGGGCATGCATGAATTATTTGTATTCGGGTAGCTCCCTCCCTCCCTACCGCCCTCCCTCCCTTAATTGGTTAATTAACCACCGCATCACCACCTCCATCTGGATTGATCGATCATAATTAGTCCAACTCAATCTCGGCGTCTTGCTCGTGCAACACGCCGAGTGGTGAATGAGCATTTTCGTTTGCATGCATGTGTATGTCTGCGTCTGCGTCTGTGTTTTGGAAGAAAAATGGAATGAAGAAACATTAAGTGATCGACAATATCAAGCAGAGCTGGCAGCTGGGTGAGCTGAAAATGACATGTCTACTATTTCCATGCAACGTGGCATTGTCCGGGAAGCGCAAGGCTCATACATAATAGTCCATCTCGTGCACTTGTTAAGAAATTAATAATTGCACTCCATGTTCCAGCCGACCAACCTCGCCCTCTTAAGTCTTAATTCTACTGAGAACCCTAGGTAGCTACTACCTTCTGGACCTGGTTTATTGGTCCCATACTATTTTATGCCAAATTCTGATAATGGATTTAATTAATAAATTGTAAATGCATGTTACAAAGCGACAATTTTTTATATTGAGGGGCATCGGGCTTACTAAGCGATGAGAGATATCCATTGGTGACATAAGTGAGAGAGATGTAGAAATAGGCAAGATAGCACACTAGGGGTTGGGACATGCGGCTGCGGTCAGGGCGTCAAAGGATTCTCGTAGTTTCCACAAGCCTGATCACTAACCAATTCTTTAAAAATAACTGGCGTTGATACTTGAGTATGACTTCAATTCCTTCTAAAAGAGCACAACGATGCATTATTTCCTATGAATAAACAGCGATACCTCTATATAAACCGTAGATCCAGAGCAACTTCTAGTGATGACTTTATGTATCAATGGGACAATAATCTGTGTTGAAAAAATAAATTGAGCCAAAGTATGTTGCAATAAGATGCACTTATTTAAACAAATAGGTTTCTATGTGGTGCTGCTCTGCATACGTACATATAAGATCAAATGCTTACATGCTATTTCAACTTACACGCTTATGCATGCATTATTGTGTCATCGGCGTCGTTACTCTCTACAAAAGGGTGATATGCTGATGTTTCTTCATCAGTCAAGTAAAATGCATGGGTCCTTGTAATCAACATTGTTAATCTCGACAAGCAATGGATATGCTGATGTTTCTTAATTAATGAAGACAAATTAATGCATTGTTATCATTGACATCCTTAATTTGGACCAGGAGTGCATATGCCGATGCTTCTTATAAATTAACTATGAACAAAATGCATGCATTGTTATAATCGACATGGCGTAAGCTATGCAAATGGGAGTGAACTCATACATTTGTATTTATACACACATACCTTGAACACAAGATCATCGCCACCAGAAAAGCTAAGGTTCTATTAGGTATAGCAGCCTCTTCTTCCCTAAAGGTTGGCATGTATTTTTATTATCGCATAAATTTTCCATTAAATATTTCAGTAGACTGATTACTGTTTGGTTAGCAGAAAATGCTTTCGATTATGACATCTTCCTAGGCTTAGAGCATGTTTCCCATTTCTTTATCAGTTAATGCCAGAGATTATTATTATTATTATTATTATTATTATTATTATTATTATTATTATTATTTTTATTATTATTGTTATAAAAATGAAACACCATGCATATTTCTCTTGATTATCTATGTATTTCTCCATTATTGATGCTTGTAGTTAATTAACAGTTTGAAAGGGAGGAAGGCTCGGGTTATTGCTTGATAAGGGTAGTCATGCACAGTCCGGTGCACGAATCGTGACGAATCTGATTAGTACTGAACTGAATGCAGCAGTCCGGATCATCCATCGGGAGAGGCCTGATGTCGAGAATTGCCAGTACTCCCTCCGGAGAGGCTCCATCCCCACCACCACAAGACCAAGTCTGGCGTTATCATTTACAATGGTGTCGGCCCGGCGCCTAATACATATGTGGTTGTTGCTCCTGCTCCATACATTGGCTAGCTAGTCCGCCTTACATGGCAGGCTTTATCTTTCGTGCCTTTATTAATTAAGGCTAGAATCGATTGAATAAAGTGGCGAGTGTGATATCGATCGCCATGCATTAATAATTATAGAAAGTCTATGTGGGCATGCCTGAATTATATTGTTTACTCATATATGTATTAGTGTGATAAATCTACAAATATTTCAATGAGTGTACTATTTGGCAATGGAATAATGATTTATGTATTTTATTCTTTTTTCGATGAGTGGCTTGCTTTATCTTATATGTCTGATAATATTTGTGCCATGTCATACTCAACTATCAATGCGTTTTTAGAAAGAATTGAATTCATACCCAAGTATCAATGTCAGTTCTTTTTAAAGAATTGAATTCATACCCAAGACATTGCACCAAATCATTCTCTAACCTTGCTATGATTTCTGGATCGATTACCTTTTGAGAATTTGCATTGACAAATGCACATAGCTTCAAAATGGCTAATCGAGCGTTTTCAATAAAGCCCCTCAAGGCAACGGAAGAAGTTGCGTCATAATCACGTGGCAGTCATGAGAATTTAGGTTACGGAACTTTTCTCTGCCATATTTATTATTCCCTTTATATTGACGAGAAGCCGGATGGGACCTTCATCTTGAGCAGGCATTCAAATAAGATTTCCTTCTCTTCTATGGTAAGAGTATAGCTGGCATGACCACGATGTATGCCGTCTTGTCCGTGCATACGTTGTTGGTCCTCCCGTGCATCCGGTGTGTCTTCCCATACACGCCCAAGAAGCCAAGCAGGGTCACGCAAAGATTCTTCGTCATGTGCATCACGTCGACTGCATAGCGGACCTTTAGGTCTTTCCAATAGGGCAAGTCCCAAAATATAGATTTATTCTTCCACATGAGAGGAAGAGGAGAGCGGAGAAGATGGCGGATTGGAGGATGATGATGGAGAAGGCCATGGTAGAGCTGGCGGCGGCGAGGTGAAGCTGGCGAGGAGCACGGGAGGTGGTGTCCTGGTTACGCCACAAGGAGGAGATCACACTTGCGAAGAGGGTCTTAATCTGGTGTGGAGGAGGACGAGGCTCCCCCTAATGGATTCACCACTCCGACAGGCGCTCTGGTGAGCTCTCTCGTTCTGGTCTGATGCAGGCCATGGAGGAAACCGAGTCGGGGACACATCCCGGAGGGTGAAATGGTGGGGGTTCGATCTACGCCATCGCTACCTGCTGGACCGGAGGAATTCGTGGTCGGGCGGTGATGGCGATCCCACCCCGAGGACATCTTTGGGTCCCGATACCAATCGATGACAGCGAAGAGGAGATGGATTCGGAGGAGGAGGATCCAGAGAAGATGCCAGATCTGGGCGAGTGCAGCGGTGGGGGGAAGAAGAAGCAGAAGGTGCAGCTTCCAAGGCGCTCCCCTTGCTTCCTTCGCCGCTCACCACGCCTCCTCAAACTCTCCAAATCCACCCCAGCGGAGTAGGCGTCTACCCCGCCGGCAACCGCTTCTGGTTGTTGGCTGGGGATGATGCTGGCGAGGAGGCTGGGGCCTCGCCATGATACTTTGGTAAGTCACTTGTTACTAGTACAACATATCGATATTTGCACGATGAGGATATTGATTCTAGTTCTCGGGAAAATCCTCAACGCAATAAATCTAGAAAAAATGATGAAAATGGTGAAAATAAGAGATCCCAGCAAAAATAAATTGCGAGGAGGTGAACAGTGGAGGTGATGATGATAATAAAAAAGGAAATTATTTAGATGGATGGTTTGTTAAAAATCTCATGGAAAAAGTCCCAATAATACCTGACTTATGGTCAGAAATTGGGCATGATGATTTCATCATATATGGGGGTGATTGTGTAGTGGAGATTAATAACAATAGACAGAAAAAAGTTATCCCTGAAAACAATGTTTTGGAGCGGTGGGCCGATGACATATTGGGCTGGGCGGGCTCTAAACCCAACCCAGATGACTATGGAAGCCCAGGAGAGGGGGCCTTGGGGTGGTGACATATATAAACCCAAGAGTCTCCTCCTCTCTCTCGGGTCGATTGAACACTTGATCTAGGTTTAGGGTTCCTCCTCCTACCGCCGTCGAAGAGGAAGAAATGGACAAATTTGGAGGTCGATTTGGTGGAGGGAAGATTCAATAGGGGAGGCGAGAGAACTATCAATACAGAAAGAAAGATGAGGGGGGCGATAGATCTAGAAACTACAATGAAAGAGAGAATAGGAAAGATTGGGATCAGGGGAGCGGCAGCGGCAATCTGCAGAGGAGACATGAACAACAACAAGAGCGGGGGAGGCAAGAAGAGGAGAAGCAAAGGATGAGATCGAGAAAAGATAAAGAAATTATGAAGACCACACAACCAAGTCTGGTGACCCTAGCGGTGGTAGTGTTGGTAGTGAGCTTGAGGTGATTCCATAACAAAACTCCTCTCTGCTTTACTTACCCAATTGATTCAAGGGGCTGCCCTGATGGGAGGAAATAACATGAATACGCAAGGAGGGGTCAGCAGGTTGGTGGGGAGGCAAACGGGGGAAACCAGTTTGGTTCAAAGTGGAGACACACTGAGAAATCAGTGGTCAAAAAGAGTCAGTAACAACTGAGGCGATGCTCTGAGGAAGAGAGCAATTCCGGGAGATATGGTGGGAAGAGTAATCAGATCAAAGAGGGAAGCAAGATGATGTTAGGGGATCAAGTAAACAGGTTTGCAACAAGTGCAAAGACACCGGGCATGCCACTAAAGACTGCAAGTTGGACCACTATGTGGTGTGTGGAAAAAGAAACCACATAACTCATGGTACTTTTGGTTGAGGCAAATGAAGCCTGTTTCAAAATTTGTTGGATATGCTGCCAGAGGTTTAGGTGTGCTCTTGGTCCAAAGCTCCAAACACAACAATGAGCTTGAGAACCCTAACCCGATGGCCCTGATCACGATCAAATCTGGTGCGCTAAATGAAACTCAAGCTGGTGGATGGCTTCAGTTATATGTTCGATTGGGGCTGGCGGTGGAGATGCAAAAAACAAGGAAGCAACACATTTACGATGAGGTTTCCAAACAAGGGTAGACTGATGGAGCTGGTTAAGCTGTAATGATTTCAAAATCTTGAAATCTTGGGGCTGTGATAAATATAAAAATGGACATTTGATTCACGGTGGTTGGAAAACTTCACGCATCTTGGGTGACCTTTGAGAAAGTGCGGACTGTTTGAGCACTTTTTGGCATGTGTGAGGTTCTTTGCATCCTTAGGACCAGTCCTGAAATTGATATGGATACAATCACCCAGCAGAGGATCAGAGCAAAAGTTGGTGTTAGAGACTCAGAAAAGATCCCAGGATACACTGAAATCACATATAAGGACCTAAATATTTACATAATCATACCTAAGATGGAAAAGGTTGTGGAGGTGGGCTGGTATGGAGAACATAAGAGACAACATTTGGGGGAAACTGGCATGGGCTGTGTGGGAGAGGAAGTGAGAAAGAGACAGAAGAACCTTGACTTTGGAGAAAGCAACAAGGAAAATGTGACCTTGGGGGGTTTGAGCTTGGTGCAATTTGAAGAATTCAAGAAAAGAAGTGAGGCAATTATGGTTGCCCAACAAGAACATATCAAAGAGAGGGATGCTAGGCGAGAAAGTGGAAGCTGATTTGGCTGTAGTCATCGAGAAAAATGCAAGTTCTAGAGGAGGAAAATGTCGGACAAAAAGCCCTCAAATCCCAAGATGACAAAAGATCCGAGGAAATGATGTTTGAAAGGAAAAAGATAATGGAACTTGTCAATCAACAACGAGGATAATAGCCAAATGTGTGGATAAGATTGAGAAGTGGGAGGAGAGAGAGAGGGAAATGGATGACATTACTATAAAAGAAATGAAGAATATGGAAGAAGAAAATAAAGAAGAAGACAACAAGATAGATGATAATGATACTTATGTGGAGCCAGTGGATTATGGTGCCAGCCAAGAATCTGTAGACTCCTTTGCTGCGAGGTTGGGGATAAATCCTAAAGACCAAAAATAAGAAGCTAACTTGGATAACAATTTAGAAGATCCTCTAAGAAGATGTGGCAAGCTAGCTGGCAAACAAAATGCAAAGATTGAAGACCTGGCAAAACAAAGAGAAGCTGACAAAGACAATTATGGTAAGGAGAATGATGAGGAGGTTAATAACCCCTCTCTTTTATTCATGGCTGACAAAATTGGCATAGATCTAGGATGCTCTATTGATATGATTAACCAGAACCTTGAAGCTATTGAGAGAATGGAACAAAGTAGAAGAGATTTTCTTTGGAACAAAAGAGGGATCGACGATTGCAAAATGAGACTATTCTCATTGACACTAGAGACCTTTCTCTGAAAGACATATGTTGAGATGAAGACCACTCGGATCACGAGAGATGGAGATGGACTATTATGCCCACTTAAAAAACATCTTTGCTAGTGGAAAAAGAACTAACACAGGATCCCCTGGACTTATAGGAGGAAAATTTGTGGTTTATATTGGGGGGAAAGGGAAAAAAAGGGAAGAAAAAAATGAAAGGGTTAATTTGGAATGTCAGGGGCATAGGGCCTGACTCAAAAAATCCTTCATTGGAACTAATATATGTGATAAAAGAGTTGATTTTCTGGGGTTACAAGAGATTATCAAAAACAACTTCTGCAAAAATGAGTTAAACAGCCTTAGTGGAGGTAGAAATTTTGAGTGGCATTGGATACAAACTAGAGGGAGAGCAGGTGGTATCCTAGTTGGGGTTAATAAAGATACTCTTGAGGTTATCAATGTGGAAAAAGGAGTATACTTCATTAGAACTTTCTTGCATGATAAAAAGCCAAATTTGATTGGAATTTGATCATTGTATATGGTGATGCTCGGGAGGCGGGTAAAGCTGCTTATATGGCATAAATATCCAGAGTTTATCAAAATAACGCCTCTGTCCCATGCACGATGGGAGGAGATTTTAATGTGATAAAGAAATCTCTGAGACAAAAACAAGCCTGGTGGGTATAATCATTGGAGTTTTGTCTTTAATGCTATCATTGAGCAGGCTGGGTTGAGAGATCTTCCTCTGAATGGGAGGAAGTTTACTTGGGCTAATAACCAGCCTGAACCCACTTATGAAAAGCTAGATAGAGTCCTAATATGCCCAGTTGGGAGGACCACCATCCCACTGAGAGGTATATGCACTTGAGAGAGAACTGTCAGATCATACTCCCTGATTATTGATCTGAGGAGAAAACATATATACACCACCTATTTTTAGATTTGAAAACTCCTGGATGATGAGGGAGGGTTTCAAAGAATTTGTTGTTAGGATATGGACTGCACACTACCATGGTGATACCATGGAACATTGGCGAAGAAGGATGAGAACGTTTAGACAAAAAGTAAGAGGATGGATTCTTAATTATGATGCTTGGTATAGGAAAATCAAAAGGAGATTTTAATGAAATTAGATGCAATAGACAAAAATGCTAAGATCGTGGGCCTTTTCTGCGGGCGAGAGAAGAACAAAAAAGACTTAAGGGCCCAATTACACAGATTGTTAAAACAGGAAGAAATGAAATGGCTACAAAGATATAAAGACAAAGAAATTAAAGATGGAGACTGTAATACAAAATACTACCATGCTAAGGTGAATGTTAGAAGGAGAAAAAAATAGAATTCTCTCTCTAGATCAAGAGGAGGGAGTGATAGAAGGAGAAGAAAATCTTATTAAATACATTACTGATTTTTACAAAAAAAATGTTTGGTCAACCAGACACATCTCAATCCAACTTAATAATTTGGGGGGCAATCAATTACTAGGGAACAGGCTGATGAGCTGATCAAACCTTTCTCAATGGATGAAATACAGGAAGTGGATTTTGGGATGGAAAAAAACAAATGTCGTGGACACGATGGATTACCGGTGGACTTCTATCAACATTTTTGGGATCTTGTCAAATGGGATTTGATGAAACTTCTTAATGAATTCCATGAAGGGAAGCTAGATATATCTAGGCTCAACTATGGAATTATAACTTTGGTCCCAAAACTGATGATGCTAAGCAAATCCAAAAATTTAGACCTATTTGCTTATTAAATGTTAGCTTTAAGATTATCACTAAAGTCTTGATGAACAGGTTGGGTAAAATCATAAAACATATTATCCTACCTACTCAGACTGCTTTCGTCAAAGGGAGATACATCATGGAGGATTGTGATCCTTCATGAAGCTCTAAATTCTATTCACCATCAAAAACAAAGTGTTGTGTTGTTCAAAGTAGATTATGAGAAAGCATATGACAAAATAAGGTGGCCATTTGTTTACAAAATGCTTAAAATGAAACAGTTCCCTGATAAATGGTGTGATATGGTCATGCACACCATGATAGAGAGCGAGTAGGGGTTAAGGTGAATGATAGGATTGGCCCTTACTTCAAAACTTATAAAGGCGTTGAGGCAGGGGATTCTATGTCACCACTACTTTGTTTGATATAGCTGCAGATGCATTGGCTTTAATCTTAGATAAAGCCAAGCATGCAAACTAAGTCGAAGTCTTGACTAAATTTAGGGACAATGGGGTAAACATGCTGCAATATGCAGATGACACCATTTTCCTTCTAGATGATGATGAGGAGAGTGCTAAAATCTTAAATTCATTCTCACGACCTTTGAGCGGATGTCTAGTCGACTATTAATTTTCACAAAAGTGAGGTATACCTATTTGGGAGGCCAAAAACAAGGGAGAGATTTACCAAGAAATTTTTACCTGTAACAAAGGGAGGTTCCATTCAAATATTTGGGACTGCCTATTACCAATGTGAGATTAGGAAATAAATTCTGGAAAAGCATGACTGGAAAAATAGAAAAAGATGTGCTAGTTGGCAAGGAAGACTACTAAATATGGCTGGGAGAGTAACTCTAGTCCAAGCATGTCTGAAAAATATGCCTATGTATATGATATCCTTCTATCCCCTGCCAGTAGGAATTAGAAAGAAAGTTGATTTCTTCAGGGCTAGACTAGTGCGGAAGGAGAGTGAGGATAAAAAATACCATCTAGTTAATTAGAAAACATGCTGTTTGCCAAAGGAATTGGGTGGTCTAGGTATTCTAAATCTTGATTATATGAATAAAGCCTTGCTGGCTAAATGGCTATGGAAGCTAGAGGCGAGAAGATGGGATGTGAGCCAAAATTATTTTAAACAAATATGTTAAAAGAAAAGGTATCTCTGGAGTTAAGAAGACACCTGGTGACTCTGATTTTTGGGGACCCCTGATGCAAATCAAAGACATCTATTATAAAAATGTTAAGAAAAAAATAGGAGATGGACTAAACACAAGGTTTTGGGAAGATTGGTGGGTAGGATCAAAACCATTGAAAGAGGCCTGCCCAAGCCTATATGGCATTAATCTAAACCATGACATTTCAGTGGCCCAGGCCATGGGAGGTTTTAAGTTTAGAAGAAATTTATCTGCAGACAAAAGAGCTCTTTGGGAGAGTTTGAAAAACGGATGTGAAGAGGTGAGAATGTATGAGGGCAAAGATCAGCCGTTATGGATCTTTGACAATATGAGACAATTCATTGTGAGATCGTTGTATCAACAGCTGATTAAAACAGATGTGAGTTTCCCACACAAATTTCTTTGGAAGGTGAAAATCCCAGCGAAAATCAAGATGTTTACGTGGCTGATTGCGGAAAAAGTATACTAACCATAGATAACCTTGCAAAAAAAGGATGGAAGGGGGATCAAAGATGTGTATTTTGTGGACAAAATGAAAATATAGATCGTCTTTTTTCTCCGGCTCAGATGCACGACTGCTCTAGAGCTTGATAGAGTGCTCATTCAATCTAAAAACAACCCACAGGGGGGTTGATGATTGTCTGGGCACCTGGATCAGGAAATTCAAAAAAGAGCATAAATAACTTGTGTTAGTTGGGACGTATGTAATTCTCTGGGCTATTTGGAAATGTCGAAATGATATAATTTTTCGAGATAAATTGATCAATGATCCCATGAAGTTGGTTAAACTAACCTATAATTGGATTGTGGATTGGGCTATTTTGCAGAAAAACCCAAGACAAAATCTCTGGTCTTTGAGGGCAAGGCTAATCGAGCAAGTAGCAAGTGAGGTTTACAAAGCGTCATGAGGTTGGAGAGTTGGAGTTCCCGTCGGCGAACTGAAGTTTCTATCCCTGGTGGTAGCTTGATTTTACCTGTCTTGAGTAGTCTGCTTTGGAGGTTGCGTCCTCTCTCAAAATGGGCGTCTGTGACCCCCCCTCCCCATAGAATCTAAAAACTTAACCGGTGCCTTTTGTATTGGTTGCCTTGGAGGATTAGTAGTTCTAATAGGTTCTTGGCGTCTGTGGTGAACTGGATCTGGTGATGGTTTAGATTAATGAAATCAGAGCCCCCCCTCTTTTGCTCAAAAAAAAAAAAAATCGTGTTGTCTCCTCATTACATTTTTTTGTACGACTTTGTTTTTATTAGTATTGGTAGTTTAACTAGTACTCCCTCAGTTTTTATTTAGTTTGCATATTAGCTTTGGTCAAAGTCAAGCTTTACAAACTTTGACCAAGTTTATAAACAAAAATATTAAGATATACAATAACAAATCAACAACATTAGATTTATTGTTGAATGTACTTTCACATCGTATAAATTTATTATGATAAATGTCTATATTGTTTTCTATAAACTTGGTTAAACTTTACGAAGTTTGACTTCAGTCAACTCCAATATGCAGAGTAAATAAAAACGGAGGAGTATGATATATTATCTCAAAATGTCTTCCCTGCAGTTCATAGATAACACTTCTTATTTAAAAAAAAGAAGAAGATAACACTTCTACTGTTGTTCCCCACCACCCTAACACAGCTATTATTGTGCCTGCAAAGGTTAAGTACCTGAAAGTACCACCCAAAGCACTGACAAAGCTCAACTGGAAAAACGTTTGGAAGCGTAACACCATCTCCATATAAGGCTCAAGCTGAATATATAATTTTTCACTTGGTTTGCTAGTTTTTTCAGTGTGACTATCTATCTGTTTATGGTCATAATTTCAAGTGCCCCCCTTTAACTTGTTCACTTTTCATATCGGAGCACTATCTTAGGGGCATGTATCAGTATGATAGTTAGTCATTGTGGTGTATTAATGCAGCCTGAAAGAGATGCAAGAGCTAGTGTCACTCACCACTGCTCCGAGATACACGAACTCCGTGTGCTTAGCTTCTTATGCGGCACCGGAGATCGAAGAGCTCGAGGATATGAAGCCACGATTGCGCCTCATGGATATGCTTATGCTGCCTACTTTGACAGGTCTCTGTTGACAGCTCATGAATCCATGGATTTGCAGCGGTGAATGTTAAGTAGATTAGTAAATAATGTCTGTCCATGTCACTTTGCTGTTTTTGGTTCCTTCAGTTTGGTTGTTTTATGATGCTTGTGAATGGCGGAGTTCGGACCTATGGTTCAGGATAAGAAAGAAGTCACAAATCCATGGCACTTCAAATGTAATTGCTTCTGCTGCCTGAATTCCTAAATAAAGACCTAAGCATCTACTGAAGCACCTGAAGTGTGGGAAACCTAAAATGCATACCTCCGTTGAGTCGCCGCCCGGCAGCGTGCTTCAAACAACAATGGATGCTTGCGGCGGAGGACCCCGGTGGGCAAGGTGTGGCAGCCGCCACACCTTGATTTGGTCCCAAAAAAATTATACATGTACGCTTCATTCGCTAATCGCTGGGAATCGCTAAGTAGAGATATTATAGAGAGAGGCCATTCATTTTATTGGGCCAGGCAGCCTTAGCCAGCCCATTATTTGAGCCTTCTAGCGACACATCGGCGGTTTGAGCTAGAGGGACCTCCTAGGGAGGTCCTATATGGCGCTCTTTGCGTCAAGTTGTTGGTGTTCGCACAGAGACTCCACTTGGCGGGCTTGTTGGGCGTTTTCTGTTTCTACTCTTTCACGAGTGAGCAAGTGAGCTGTCTAAAAGAGAAATACCACGGTTGCAGGGATTCGAACCCAGGACCTTACACTATCTGAAAAGTGGTACCACCAGTTCAGCTATCGATCGTTAATGATTCTTCAGCAGAGCCAAGCTTAAAGAACCAAACACGCAGCGCAGTCCAAAATGTATATCTTGAATTTCAAAAGCATTTTGATTAAAAAAAAGAAGGGATCTGTGACACACAAGCAAATTGCTGATTTGCAAAAAAAACGAAATGTTTGCAAAAATAAGGAACATTTTTTGAAAGCAGGAACTTTTAAAATTCCAAGACAGAAATTGAAAACGTGAACATATTTGAAAAATGTGAACACAAGAACATTTTCTGAAATTTTTAAACTGAACAATTTTTAAAACTCCTGAAAAAATGAAAACATGCACATTTTTTAAAATTGCGAACAATTTTTGGAAACGAGAACATTTTTGAACTGCCCAATTTTTTCTTGAAATTTGTGAACAAAAAGTTGAAACTGAACAATTTCAAAACTCCTGAAGAAATGAAAACATGCGCATTTTCCAAATTTGTGAACAAATTTTGAAAGTGGGAACATGTTTTGAACCTTGAACTTTTTTGAAATTTGTGAACAAAAATTTGATACTGAACGATTTCGAAACACCTGGAAAAATTAAAACATGCACATTTTTTAAAATTGCGAACAATTTTTTGAAAACGGGAACATGTTTTGAACCGCCCGAACATTTTCTGAAATTTGTGAACAAAAATTTGAAACTGAACAATTTCGAAATTCAAAAGTGAGAGTGTGCACATTTTTTTTCAATTTTTTTGAACAATTTTCAAAAATGGGAACATTTTTTGAAATTCCTGGGCAATTTTTGAACAAATTTTGAAAGCGGAAACATATCTCTTAAACCGAACATTTTTTAGCTTGTGAACAAAATTTGAAAAGACGAACACTTTTTACAATTGTAAAAATTTATAAAATTTCTGAATAAAAATTTGAAAATAGGAACATTGTTTTTGCCTAGGCGAACAAAAAAATTGAAACTGCAGAAAATGATTTTGAAAAACATGAAACTTATTTGAAGTTGCGAACAAATTATGTAATTCTGAACAAAGTTTTAAACCACGAACATTTTTTGAATTTTTGAACAAATATTTAAAATGGGACATTTCATGAAATTATGAACATTTTTTGAAACAAAGTGAGCAAATTTTGCAAGTTATGAACAAAATTTGAAAATAGGAACATTTTTCGTAAAAATGAAAAAAAATTGTAAAATGCGAACATTTTTTAAAAAGAAAAAGAAATCTGAGAAAGAAAATTAAAATGAAAAGAAAAAGAAAATCAGAGAAAAAAGAAACAAGTAAAGAAAATAAACAGAAAAAGGAAACAAGGAAAGACATGGAAAAAATAAATAGAAAAAACAGAAAAGTAAGAAATCCGGTTCAGGAACCTTCTAGAAGGTTCCCAAATCCATCAAAAGACCGGCTGGGAACCTTACCTTCAGAAGGTTCCCAAAACCGGAAACGATGAAAGCAGCATGAGCAGGGCGGCCCAAAACCGAGCGATCGCCTGTGGGATTCGAAGTTCGAGAATAGAGGGAATCGATCTCTGCTCACTTAAGTCGACAGCTTCGAACCTACCACTAGACCAGGCTCAGTTTGTTGATTATGATAAGGAAATAATCCTATTTGACCCTACATTTACTACTAACATTAACATATAGACAACTTTCTTCACGTTGATATAAAAATAAAGAAATCGCAAAAAAATAAAAAGTTTACAAATGCAAAATTTCTCATGGATTTCGAACAAAAGTTCATGAATTTTTTAAAAAGTTCATCAAATTTGAAAAAAGGTTCATCAAATCTGAAAAAAGTTCATTGATTTTAAAGTTCATCGTTTTTTGCGGAATGAAATACAGACTAACGGGCCGGCCCAGCACGGGGCGCTGCAGTCGCCAGTTTGCGAATTGCATGCAAACGGGCGCCTGCAGCGCTTAATAGGAAACGCCAGTGGTGGGCGGCAGGCGTGGTCGGTGACTATGGCGTCGAGCACTCGTCGGGCAAGCGTGAGGCGTGGCTGGGCGCTGCCGAGATAGGGTCGCGAGCACGCAGCAGTGGCAGCTGCTTGGTGAGCCTAGCGGACGATCTTGGCAACACAAGCGAGGCAGCTATCTGCCCAGCTTCACGTCCTTCTCGTCGGCCTGCAGAAGATGGAGAGTAAGGGAAGGCGAAGCAGGAGAGGTATATTTTCTGACTTTTGTAGCATTTTTCGATACCTTGTAATCAGCAGCAATCAGCAATTCCAATTCCAATGATTTATTATTGCAAATGGAAATCATTTTTGGTATTGTATGGGCTGTAATTATCCAGATTAGATGCATGTATATTTTCCATAGTTTTAAATAACCGGCCATAGTGGAGCTATAGCCCTCTATATCCATTTTAGCAGGGTGTCGCTAAATGGTTGCCTTCACAAATAGCCTGATATAGCCTGCTATAGCTCCGTTAAAGCTGATTTGGAGGCCATGCTATTTTCCATAGCCGCTATTTAAAACATTGATATTGCAATGTAGTGATAATTTAATGGTGTGAAATTGTGAACTGCAGGAGGGTAGGGCACTGCCATTGCACAGGTCTTCTAGGCGCCATTGAAACCTTCATTATCGGTATATTTTAGGTTGTTTTTCTATTGAAACATGTCTACATTTTTATTGTATTTGGTTATTCGTTTGTGGTGTGCAATGTTAGTGTGTATTGACTCTTTTGGTTTGCATGAAAAAAACTTTGCTTAAGACTTCGCCACACCTTAAATTTTTTCGTCCTCCGCCTCTGCTTGCGGGAACTGATGATTGAACGGCGCCTCGGCGGATCAGCCGCAGGCCTGCCCCGCATCTCGCCGTCGGTCGGAAGCCTCACGCGTGCTCGATGGGACTGCGCGGCCGCATCTCCACCTTCGCCTCGCTGCCGTCTCGCTCCCTGGTCGCCTCAGGGGAGCTCACAGTGGGCCGGTCCAGTAGGGAGCCGCTTGGTTTGCTTCCGTCCGTTTCTTTACTTTTTTTTGTTTCCGTTCGTTTTTTTATTTTTTGAAAAATCATACTCCTTCTGCACCGAATTACTTTCTCAGAGTGTTAGATACTCCCTCCGCCCCATAATATAAAAAAATATAAGCCCGTTTAGACACTTCACTAGTGTAAAAAATACTCTTGAGACGCAAGGGAGTACATACGTATCTAGACAAATTTATGACAAGTAATTTGGGACGGAGGTAATAATATATACTCCCTCCGATCCATATTATTGTCTCTTAAATTGATATATCTAGCATTGAAATACATTTAGATACGTCCATTTCAATGACAAGTACTCCCTACACTATTATATTTCTTTACAGAGGGAGTAATATTCGAAAGAAGTAGTATATTCCAAAAAGTTCATCACGCACTACAAATATTCACATAATTTAAAAACTAAAATAATCTGTAAAAATTACATATCTTAAAAAAATGTTCCTCATGTTCAAAAATATTCACGAGCCACAAAAATAAGTTTGTAGCATTTTATACAATGTATTTGTTTGCATAATTTTGGAAAACATGCTTCGTACCATTCAAAAAAAGTTTATGACATTTAAAAAGATTTGTAACAGTTAAACAATATTTCACATGTTTTGATAAGATGCTCATGCCATTTATGAAAAATGTTCAATGTGTGTTTAAAAAAAGCGTTCACTGTATATTTAAAAAACGCCCAATGTGCATTTTACAAAATGTTCAACATGTATATGAAAATTGTTTAACGTGCACAGCATGTATTCAAATAAAATGTTCAGCATGTATCTAAAAACGTTCAACGTGTATATGGAAAAAGTGCATTTTCTTTTAAAAAGTAAATATGTATTTGCAAATAAAACATAAACATAAATAAAAAACCAAAAGAAAACCAATACAGACCAATAAAGTAACGCACAGAAGAAGAAAAATGTCAGAACCTTCCCAAAACCGGATTGATGGCCCCAAAACTGGTATGCACTGTAGATAGAAGCTTCCAAGATCAACACTACTGGTCCGGCCCGTCAGAATGACTGTTTTTTTTAAAGAATGACCGCTTGAGGCGAGGCATTGTTTTGTCTCACTGTAAACATTCAAAAAAATCCGTCCAAACATGATGTAATCAAGCACTATTTCATCTCTACTAGATGGGCCGACAGGCATGCCCAGTTAACTGGCGGTCTCAGAAATTTCCTTTTAAATTGGGCTAGACCAGCCACTGGTTATGGTGGTGCGTTCGGTGGTTTACCGATGATCATGGTGTCGTCTTAGGTGGGAGACGTTGCCCAACCTTTTGTTGGCGCCGCTCCAACCTATCATTGTTGCTAGCCACAATGGGGCACTACTCTAGAGGCGGCCGGCTTGGTGCCTCTATGGGGTCATGCATGATCACATGGTGGCGATATAACGATGTGGCATAGGCCTTCTCGTTTTCCCACGTGTCAATGGCGCCCTATGACTTCATCTGGATAAGTGGCGCCATGTGTGATTAGTAGAGTCCCTCCCGTATTCGGTGATGAGTAGAGACTCATCTCATAAAGCCAAGGATTACCAATGTAACCCGGTCTTTCATCCAGGCCTTGTGTTTGCATGGGTACAAGAAGTTGTGATGGAGGCATGCTTCGTGGATACTACTCCCTCCGTTTCTAAATAGTTGTCTTTCTAGAGATTTCAACAAATGACTACATACGAATCAAAATGAGTGAATCTACACTCTAAAACATGTCTACATACATCCGTATGTTGTAGTCCATTTGAGATGGCTAGAAAGACAATTATTTAGGAACGGAGGAGTATATGATACCCAGTGTTGCATCTGAAGTTGGTTGCAACATACTAAGAAACCGTGTTGCAATATATTTTCATGCTGAGAGGTTTAACCTTCATTTTCAAAACAAAATAGAAAGGAAAAAGAAAAGAGTTTCAAGTTACTAATTACCGGTAGCACAGGCACTTACAAGGATTCGTACTAGTAGCTGGTTTGAGTTCATTGCCGTTTGGAGATGGCGTTCACGCTACATACATATTCACATGATCAGCATTTCTTGATTTCATATCAAGAATGCAGTCTAACTGATATATAATATAACTGCTACTGCTAGCATTAGACAAGTTGCATCTGATGAAGACCGTTACTATCTTGGCACTCACCAGTTACTATTATCCTAGTGCATGTCTGCCTAAATGGAGCACCCCAATGGGCAAATGTTCCAGAAATTCCAAGTCATCTGTCCATTTTGATCGCGAAGTTACTTCGATTCCGCCCTCAGACCCGAGTCAGCAGTACCGCCCCCAAATCTGTCAAGGATCGTGAAGAGAGCTGTTAGTTCCTGTAATCAATACACAAAACATATCAGACTAAGTTGATCACACAGAAAGGATACTGTATAAATGGTTCATTTAATTTCAGAAACCTAAGTACGTAGACTGTCAACGGAAGTGCAAGCTTAAGATGGCTATCAACTAACTAGTTTAGGGGCTGGTATAAACCAAAAATAAAGGTTACTATTAGATCAAAATCAGTGACTCCAACCAAATTTTTTAGGAGTCTTAAAACAGGTACTGAAGTACAGGTTACAACTTACAACAAGCAAGCAGGTGGATCATACTTCAAGTCTTCCGACTCCTTAACTTCCTAAAAATGCTTACAATGAAAAATAGCACCATGACTCGCCAAAAGAAAAGAAAAATCCTCCCAACAGTTTTTTTCCTGAAAGGATCCGCTCCCGTTATGACTGCATACATGCCAGGATGAAAAATTACCTATGCAAGTGAGGCGCCAAACAGAACGCTTTCCGGATTATTTGGCGATTGATTTTTCCAGATTGAACATGCATCGAAATGACCAGCCCTCGCTGCAGGCCTAACAGGCATCATCTCATTTCCTATAGGAGAAACATGGAGGAATTTCAGAAAGAATGCAAATATCTTCACTAATTCACCAAAATGCTAAAGATGATACTAGAGGTCAAGTGCTATTTCAAATTTGTTACGATCTCTAACCTGGCATGGCACGGAGGTGGTCTCTTGAGTTGAACTTAGCCGATGCTTCAACATTGCCTCCTCTTGAAAGATCATCTGGCATGGATAAGAAAACAAGTGAAAAACTATATATAGGAATGAAGTACTGACAGTTTGCTGTTGTGCATTTGCAGAGGAAGGGGGGCTTCATCGCAAGCTTATACTCTGCACTCAACAGAACAGTTACCAAATTAAGGGGGGCTTTTTGTTGTTGTTGCCAAATTAAGGGCTTTCAACCTTGTCACATATTCACATTTTTCGTTCAGCAGTGTTGACCAGCACATAGTATGATTTTTCAGGGGATGACAGACACAGCATAAACTTTTCTGTTGAGAAAACTCAGGGGAGCACTTGGAGCTGGAGGTGCTTGAGGTACTCGATGGCGTCGTCGAGCATGGAGGCTTTGTCCGTCTGCAGCAGCCGCCGGCCATACAGGCAGCATCACCTCAGTTAGCTTCCAGTTGCAGCAAAAAAACAGAGAGGAGGGAACAACAGCATGGGTAGCATGCAGTATGATTCTTGGGTGTGATGCACGGACGGACCTTGCTGGAGTAAGAGTTGCCTTCATCTTCTCGTTGATCTTCTCTTGCCGGCTCCGCCTCGGACGACCCCGGCCAGCGCCTCCTGCAATCAAAAGACGCCCGAAAACTCGTTACCGCGACTAGCAAGCAAGCGATTCCGGCTGCCGGCTCGCGCACGCACTGCACTGACCTTGCTGTCGCCACGGTCGACGTACGGGAGCAAACCCCATGCCGCCCTGCTGGTGGTGGTGGCGCATGATGAAGTCCATCATGGCGCGCCGGCGGCCGTCGCAGCGCCGCACTAGTGAGTAGAGACCAGGAGAGGAGGAGAGCTCGCCACGAGCCGCTAGATGACTGGTCGCCCGCCGGTCGCCGCTGACAGAACCGACAAGGAGCCAAGAAAAAGAGTTGAGCAACTGGTCGGCGCCGCTGCTCACGAGGATGAGGGAGAGCTCTCGAACGCTTTTCGAGGTCCTTTCTTTTCACGCAGGCTCCGGGCTTCCTCCTCCACCTCGGTTCCCTCCCCGTACGTCTCGAGGACCAAGGACCAGGGACGAGGACGAGGAGGGACATCGCAACCAGCGTTGCTACACAAACGAGTCAATTGCAGAAAACTACCACATTTGCGGCTAGGTTTGCGAAAAACCACCAAGTCGGTAATCCGTTGCAAAAAAACACCGTGATTTCACTAAACTCCTTGCAAAAAGCACTGATTGGGTGATTTGGCCCGTTTGATCACTTTCTGACAAGTGGGACCAGATTGTAAGGAGGTGTCTTAGCAAAAATACTACATACACACCCCTAGATCTTAAAATAGCAAGCAATCGACCCCTCCTCCCGATCCCCTGCTCCCGATCCAATCGGGAGGGCCTTAACCTTGAGGCGCCCTCGCAGCCGACCATGCCGCCGGAAGCCCGCCCACCGCCCTCCATCCATGGCGCTGCCGCCCTGAGCCGCCGTGCGCAATCCAGTCCCTCCCCATCTGGATAATCTCTAGAAAAGTAAACCTCAATAAAAACTAGGTACATGTTAATTCGGACCTCTAGATAACTGGGAAAGCAAAGGTTAAGTTAATTTGGACCGTGGCATGTTAATTTGGATGATAGGTACTTCTTTTGCTAGGTACATATCTACTCAAGAAACAGGGTGAAAACCTCCTAGCAAGTACTGCTGAACAATCCTGGGAACTTTGAAGTACCGCTAGTTTTTTCTTTGTTTATTTTATAATCTACATTTTTTTTTGTTTCCCACCATTTTGCATCTGATTTTTCACCTAGTATTTTCTATCTATTCTTTCCACCCAGTATTTGAACCATTTTTCTCCCTGGTCTTCCTCCTTTTGGTTTGGTTCTATTGTTTCTCACACATGTTTCACTGTTTTGGCTGGGTGTTCTTAACTGACTCTCAGCTTAAGTTAACCTCACCCCAGCTATGAGCTCCTAAACCAATGGCCTTACTTGTAGATTTCTTTCCCTTCTTAAGCCAAGGGTGCCACATAATTGGTTAAAAGAAGCTAGCTCCGCAAAACAAAGAATACAGTCAAGGATGCCCGCGTTGTTGCTGTGGTACAAGAACAATAACTACAGTTTCAGCTGTTCACTGGTTTCAGATCACGAGTGTTAAACTTGTATATTGAATCAACATTGTAAAATGTAACCACACTCCAAAGAATTTCTCCACTATTTATAATATCTTAGTAGCCTACAACTAATGTGAACAACTAAGGAATTACCCTGCAGGAATGGCACATCATATGATCTGTGATCAATAACGGCAATTAATACCGAACCAGGTGCAATGGCGGATGAAGAAGAATGAATTGCAACAAAACATTTCACTGACAAGCTGACTGTAATGTGATCATTGCATTCAATTTAACAATCAGCGCATAAAGCTCCTCTAACAATGAGGTTCTACTTGCTACTGAAACAATTGAGAGGATGATGGCCACATTTAATAGTGGGCTAGAACAATACTTGGAAACAGGAAACTGATGTATATTGGCTAAATATTTAGTATTATAAGAAAATCACTGGATGATCTCTAAGAAAGAAGAAGACACTGATAAAAAATCCAAGTCAATTCTTCAGATAGAAAAACAGAGGCATGGGGCAAGTCAATTAGCAACAATTCGAACGTCGGCCAAAATGAGTGAATAGTTGTGGCATCATCATGCTAGCTACTTCATCCCAAAAGGATATTCACACAAGTATAATTTCAAGCAACCATGAAACATTCACAGATCATTGATCATAACTCGTATATACATCAAAATGGAACTAGTCGGCTAATGGTGGACCCAGTTTTTAATCTTCTGCTCATTAGTACCAAGTTCCATTTCTCGAGCATATGTTAAGATCGAAGATCACATGAAGCAATGATTCCTTAAAGTGGTTAGCAGTTAAAGTGAAGTTATATATGTAATTCTAAACCATACAACACAAAGGCAGAATTATAACATTATGTTTCAATACCTGACCAGATGTTAATGGAATCATGAACATGAATGAATGGCAACATCATATTGAGTTGAAAGTTAACTATAATGCAATCATTCAATTTAAGTAGTGTTGCAATCTCTTCGAAATCAGGTGCAACTAGCTAGTCAACAAGGAGAATAATCTGCCTTATTTCACCATTTGCTAAAACAAAACAAAGAAACATGAATCAACTGTACATTTTCTAAATATTTAGTATTAAAAGGATAACTGGGTAAACTCTAAAAATGAAGACCTCAATAAAAAGGGAAGGTCAATTATTCGGTTCAATGAACAGAGACCAAGAGGCATCTAGATTGCTAACGATCAAGTATTAAGTAGAGACCGCTACAGGGGGGGGGGGGGCAAAAGTGAACAAATTGAGACCTTGATACAGGCTCTGATGAAAAGCTAAATAATATTCAGAACATAACAATCTGGTCAGATGAAAGGTGAACATAATCCTCTGGTGCCGGAAAGCATGTATGTGAAACTAGAGATTGTTTGAGCCAATGTCCACTATGGCAGAGAAATCTGGGTTCGAGACTAGCAATCAGCTTGCCATCGATGTCAAACTGAAGTAGCGAGTCCTTGTCATCATCGACCAGCACGAGCACATCACCATCCCAATATGCAACATCCACATACCAAGAACCGCTGACAATTAGCTTTGCAATCGGCAATTGAACCCGGGCTTTGGAGGCCCAGACTTGGGCTTCGTAGTCCTGCATCACCCAGACATGAACAAGGGTCTCTTCTTGATTAAGAATGTACAGGCCAAGCAAGCCATCCATCTCAAACAGGTCAGACCTGGCATGGTCGGGAACAATCGGAGAGCGCATGTGCCGGAACAACTCAGCGGTGGTGTCAAATACCGTTATCAGTCGCTTTGTGCCCCAATGCAGGCTACCACGGAAAAGGACAGATTCGTGTTGAAACAGTTCATTGGCAGGAGGGCACGCCCCGATGGGCCTCGGCTGCTGGTCAGAGGCTAATGTGAAGACGCAAAAGCCACTTTGAGCATCAGTTTCCGGGCAGACGCAGAGCAGTAGTCGGTACTCGCTGGTAGGCCTGTGTGGGTACATCCCGAAAACCGTGAAGCCATCAAGCTGACATTAACTACTAACATTAACATATAGACAACTTTCTTCACGTTGATATAAAAATAAAGAAATCGCAAAAAAATAAAAAGTTTACAAATGCAAAATTTCTCATGGATTTCGAACAAAAGTTCATGAATTTTTTAAAAAGTTCATCAAATTTGAAAAAAGGTTCATCAAATCTGAAAAAAGTTCATTGATTTTAAAGTTCATCGTTTTTTGCGGAATGAAATACAGACTAACGGGCCGGCCCAGCACGGGGCGCTGCAGGCGCCAGTTTGCGAATTGCATGCAAACGGGCGCCTGCAGCGCTTAATAGGAAACGCCCAGTGGTGGACGACGGGGCGGCGGGTCGGTGACTATGGCGTCGAGCACTCGTCGGGCAAGCGTGAGGCGTGGCTGGGCGCTGCCGAGATAGGGTCGCGGGCACGCGGTGAGCGGCAGCTGCGGCTGGGCCTAGCGGACAGTGCGGCAACACAGCGCGGAGGCAGCTATCTGCCCAGCTTCACGTCCTTCTCGTCGGCCTGCAGAAGATGGAGAGTAAGGGGAAGGCGAAAGCAGGAGAGGTATATTTTCTGACTTTTGTAGCATTTTTCGATACCTTGTAATCAGCAGCAATCAGCAATTCCAATTCCAATGATTTATTATTGCAAATGGAAATCATTTTTGGTACTGTATGGGCTGTAATTATTCAGATTAGATGCATGTATATTTTCCATAGTTTTAAATAGCCGGCTATAGTGGAGCTATAGCCCGCTATATCCTTTTAGCAGGGTGTCGCTAAATGGTTGCCTTCATAAATAGCCTGATATAGCCAAATTCTGATAATGGATTTAATTAATAAATTGTAAATGCATGTTACAAAGCGGCGATTTTTTTAGGTTGAGGGCATCGGGCTTACTAAGCAATGAGAGATATCCATTGAGGACATAAGTGAGAGAGATGTAGAAACAGGCCAGATAGCACACTAGGGGTTGGGACATGCGGCTGCGGTTGGGACGTCAAAGGATTCTATGTAGTTTCCACAAGCCTGATCACTAACCAATTCTTTAAAAATAACTAACGTTGATACTTGAGTATGACTTCAATTCCTTCTAAAAGCGCACAATGATGCATTATTTCCTATGAACCGACACTGATATCTCTATATAAAGCGCAGATCCAAAGCAACTTCTAGTGATGACTTTCTGTATAATTGGGACAATAACCTATGTTGAAAAAAAAATTGACCAAAAGTATGTTGCAATAAGATGCACTTATTTAAACAAATAGGTTTCTATGTGGGGATGCTCTGCATACGTACATCTAAGATCAAAAGCGTTCATGCTCTTTCAACTTACACGCGTATGCATGCCTTATTGTGTCATCGGCATCGTTACTCTCTACAAAAGGGGGATATGCTGATGTTTCTTAATCAATCAAGTAAAATGCATGGGTCCTTGTAATCAACATCGTTAATCTCGACAAGCAGTGGATATGCTGAGTTTCTTGATTAATGAAGACAAATTAATGCATTGTTATCATCGACATCCTTAATTTGGACAAGGAGTGCATATGCTGATGCTTCTTATAAATTAACTATGAACAAAATGCATGCATTGTTATAATCGATATGGCGTAAGCTATGCAAATTGGAGTGCACTCATACATTTGTATTTATACACACACATACTTTCAACACAAGATCATCACCACCAGAAAAGCAAAGGTTCTGTTAGGTATAGCAGCCTCTTCTTCCCTAAAGGTTGGCATGCATTTTTATTATCGCATACATTTTCCATCAAAAATTTCAGTAAACTGATTACTGTTTGGTTAGCAGATAATGCTTTCGATTATGACATCTTATAGGCTTAGAGCATGTTTCCCATCTCTTTATCAGTTAATACCAGAGATTATTATGACATATTATTATTATTATTATTACTATAAAAGCGAAACACCATGCATGTTTCTCTTGATTACCTATGTATTTCTCCATTATTGATGCTTGTCGTTAATTAACAGTTTGAAAGGGAGGAAGGCTCGGGTTATTGCGTGATAAGGGTAGTCATGCCTGGTCCGGTGCCTGAATCGTGGCGGGTTTGATTGGTACTGAACTGAATGCAGCAGTTCAGATCATCCATCGAGAGAGGCCTGATGTCGAATTGCCAGTACTCCCTCCAGAGAGGCTCCATCCCCACCACCACAAGACCAAGTACGCGTTATCATTTACAACGGTGTCGGCCCGGCGCCTAATACATATGTGGTTGTTGCTCCTGCTCCATACATTGGCTAGCTAGTCTGCCTTACATGGCAAGCTTTATCTTTTGTGCCTTTATTATTAAAGGCTAGAATCCATTGAATAAAGTGAGCGAGTGTGATATCGGTCGCCATGCATTAATAATTATAGAAAGTCTATGTGGGCATGCCTGAATTATATTGTTTACTCATATATGTATTAGTGTGATAAATCTACAAATATTTCAATGAGTGTACTACTTGGCAATGGAATAATGAATTACGTATTTTATTCTTTTTCGATGAGTGGCTTGCTTTATCTTGTATGTCTCATAATATTTGCGCCATGTCATACTAAAGGATCAATGTACGTTTTCAGAAAGAATTGAATTCATACCCAAGTATCAATGTCAGTTCTTTTTCGAGAACTGATAGTGATAATCTTGAGGATTTCGTGCTGAACATGTTGATATATTATATGTTTTTTCCGTCATTGTATGCAAAAGTTACAGCCGTTTTACTTTTTCATAACACTTTTTGGCAAAACATGTCAAAATTTAAGTTTTAAAATTTCCTAACTAGTAGATGTAGTAATATAACTACATCTTCAAGGATTTTATTTTTAAATTTTTATCATTTTCTTTTGTTTTTTTTTCAAAACTGAAATGGCGATACACAGGGGGGTGGGGGCCGTAGAGTTTGAGGCACGAATCCCTTTAGTCCCGGTTTGAGACACGAACCGGGACTAAAGGGCATCCCACCCTTTAGTCCATGTTCGTGTCTCAAACTGGCACTAAAGCTCTAATCTTTAGTCCCGGTTTGAGATACGAACCGGGACTAAAGGGCATCGCACCCTTTAGTCCCGGTTCGTGTCTCAAACCGGGACTAAAGGGCTCCGGGACTAATGCTGTTAGCCGCTCGAACCGGGACTAATACTCACATTAGTCGCGGTTCATAATGCAACCGGGACTAATGTGTATATTGAGCTGTGACCAAAGCCCTATTTTCTACTAGTAGTATTCCCATTTATCTCGTACCTTTGGAAAGTAATTATATTCAAGATGGTAACTGGGACAACAAGTACAAGCCATCTTCAACAGCGGCGTCATGCATGGCACGTGTCTGCAACCAACCGTGAAAGTTCCCGTTTGTTCACGTGTAATCCAGTCGTCAGAATACTCTGTGTATTTGGAGTGTATTATATTCTTGTGTTCCTCCATATACGGAGCCACCAAGGCGGAATTTTGTAGAACTATGCAGTGTGCTTGAGTGAGAGAATGCGCGTCCATACATGTTATTTGTTTCGATCCTAGCGTGCCATTT
Source organism: Aegilops bicornis (assembly GCA_021605145.1). NCBI lineage: Eukaryota > Viridiplantae > Streptophyta > Magnoliopsida > Poales > Poaceae > Aegilops > Aegilops bicornis. The sequence goes on from CM038674.1 coordinate 696,261,295, forward strand.
TCACCAAATCTAACTTATGCTGCGATTCAGGAATACCAATCGGTTTAAGGTCAGGAATAAAGTCGATACAAAATTCAATGACCTCCTCATTTTCATGTCCCTTGGAGATGCTTCCTTCTGGCCTAGCACGATTATGAACATATTTCTTTAAGACTCCCATGAACCTCTCAAAGGGAACATATTGTGTAGAAATACAGGACCCAGAACATCAATCTCTTCGCATAGGTGAAATAGGACATGCGTCATGATGTTGAAGAAGGATGGTGGGAACACCAACTTGAAACTGACAAGACATTGCACCAAATCATTCTCTAACCTTGGTATGATTTCTAGATCGATTACCTTCTGAGAAATTGCATTGAGGAATGCACATAGCTTCACAATGACTAATCGAACGTTTTTTGGTAGAAGGCCCCTCAATGCAACCGAAAGCAGTTGCGTCATAATCACGTGGCAGTCATGAGACTTCAGGTTCTGGAACTTTTTCTCTGCCATATTTATTATTCCCTTTATATTCGACGAGAAGCCAGATGGGACCTTCATACTAAGCAGGCATTCAAAAAATATTTCCTTCTCTTCCTTGGTAAAAGCATAGCTGGCATGACCCTGATGTATGCTGTCTTTTCTGTGCATATGTTGCTGGTCCTCCCGTGCCTCCGGTGTATCTTTTGTCTTCCCATACACGTCCAAGGAGCCAAGCAGGGTCATGCAAAGATTCTTTTTCACGTGCATCCATCGATTGCAGAGCTGACCTCTAGGTCTTTCCAATAGGGCAGGTCTCAAAATATAGATTTCTTCTTCCACATGGGTGCGCGTCCGTCAACGTCATTCAGAACAGATTGTCCGCGAGGACCCTTTCCAAAAATTACGTTCAAGTTCTTGACCATATCATGTACATCATCACCAGTACGGTGGCGAGGCTTCGTCCGGTGAAGGAACAACATGGGGGAGAGAGAGATCAACAATTGAGTGTCCACGTACACATCCATCATGGATGGGGCATGCATGAATTATTTGTATTCGGGTAGTTCCCTCCCTCCCTATCACCCTCCCTCCCTTAATTGATTAATTAACCACCGCATCACCACTGCCGTCTGGATTGATTGATCATAATTTGTCCAATTCAATCTCGGCGTCTTGCTCATGCAACACGCCGGGTGGTGGATGAGCATTTCCTTTTGCATGCATGTGTATGTCTGCGTCTGTGTCTGTGTTTTTGAAAGAAAAAATGGAATGAAGAAACATTCGTGATCAACAAAATCAAGCAAAGCTGGCAGCTGGGTGAGCTGAAAATGACTTTTCTACTATTTACATGCAACGTGGAATTGTCCGGGAAGCCTTGAGGCTCATATATAATAGTCCATCTCGTGCACTTGTTAAGAAATTAATAATTGCACTCCATGTTCTAGCCGACCAACCTCGCCCTCTTAAGTCTTAATTCTACTGAGAAACCTAGGTAGCTACTACCTTCTCGTCCTGGTTTATTGGTCCCATACTATTTTATGCCAAATTTTGATAATGGATTTAATTAATAAATTGTAAATGCATGTTACGAAGCGACGATTTTTGATGTTGAGGGGCATCGGGCTTATTAAGCGATGAGAGATATCCATTGAGGGCATAAGTGAGAGAGATGTAGAAACAGGCAAGATAGCACACTAGGGGTTGGGACATGCGGCTCCGGTTGGGACGTCAAAGGATTCTACGTAGTTCCCACAAGCCTGATCACTAATCAATTCTTTAAAATTAACTGACGTTGATTCTTGAGTATGACTTCAATTCTTTCTAAAAACGCACAACGATGCATTATTTCCTATGACTCAACAGTGATACCTCTATATAAATCGCAGTTCCAAAGCAACTTGTAGTGATGACTTTCTGTATCAATGGGACAATAATCTGTGTTGAAAAAAATAAATTGAGCCAAAGTATGTTGCAGTTAGATGCACTTATTTAAACAAATAGGTTTCTATGTGGTGATGCTCTGCATATGTACATCTAAGATCAAATGCGTACATTCTATTTCATACCTTTGTTATAATCGACATGGCGTAAGCTTTGCAAATGGGAGTGCACTCATACATTTGTATTTATACACACACATACCATGAACACAAGATCATCGTCACCAGAAAAGCTAAGGTTCTGTTAGGTATAGTAGCCTCTTCTTCCCTGAATGCTGGCATGTATTTTTTATTATGCATACATTTTCCATTAAATATTTCAGTAGACTGATTACTGTTTGGTTAGCAGATAATGCTTTCGATTATGACATCTTCCTAGGCTTAGAACATGTTTCCCATCTCTTTATCAGTTAATACCAGAGATTATTATGACATATTATTATTATTATTATTATTATTATTATTATTATTATTATTATTATTATTATTATTATTATTATTATTATTATCATAAAAACGAAACACCATGCATGTTTCTCTTGATTATCTATGTATCTCTCCATTATTGATGCTTGTCGTTAATTAATAGTTTGAAAGGGAGGAAGGCTCGGGTTATTGCGTGATAAGGGTAGTCATGCCTAGTCCGATTGCCTGAATCGTGGCGAATCTGATTGGTACTGAACTGAATGCAGCAGTTCAGATCATCCATCGGGAGAGGCCTGATGTCAGAATTGCCCAAGTACTCCCTCCAGGAGAGGCTCCATCCCCACCACCACAAGACCAAGTACGCGTTATCATTTACAACGTTGTCGGCCCGACACCTAATACATATGTGGTTGTTGCTCCTGCTCCATACATTGGCTAGCTAGCCTCCCTTACATGGCAAGCTTTATCTTTTGTGCCTTTATTATTAAAGGCTAGAATCGATTGAATAAAGTGAGCGAGTGTGATATCGATCACCATGCATTAATAATTATAGAAAGTCTATGTGGGCGTGCCTGAATTATATTGTTTACTCGTGTATGTATTAGTGTGATAAATCTTAAAATATTTCAATGAGTGTACTATTTGGCAATGGAATAATGAATTATGTATTTCATTCTTTTTCTTTGAGTGGCTTGCTTTATCTTGTGTGTCTCATAATATTTGTGCCATGTCATACTCAAAAATCAATGTGCGTTTTCAGAAATAAATGAATTCATACCCAAGTATCTATGTCAGTTCTTTTTCCAGAACCGGTAGTGATAATGCGGATTTTCGTGCTAAACATTTTGATATATTACACGTTTTTTTCCGACATCGTATGCAAAAGTTATAGCCGTTTTACTTTCTCATAACACTTCTTTGCATAACATGTCCATATTTCAGTTTTTAAATTTTCATAATAAGTAAATGTATTAATATAACTACAAGTCGAAGGATTTTATTTTTTGAAATTTTCATCATTACCTTTTGTTTTTTTAAACTGAAATGGCGATAATCAGGGGGGGAAGGAGGTAGAGTTTGAGACACGAACCGGGACTAAAGGGCATCGGACCCTTTAGTCCCGGTTCGTGTCTTAAAAACCGGGACTAAAGGTCTAATATTTAGTCCCGGTCAGAGATACAAACTAGGACTAAAGGGCATCGCATCCTTTAGTCCAGGTTTGTGTCTCAAACCGGCACTAAAGGGCTCATTTGAACTGGGACTAATGCCTTTAGCCGCTGGAACCGGGACTAATGCTCACATTAGTCCCGGTTCATAATGCAACCAGGACTAATGTGTATATTGAGCTGTGACCAAAGCCCTATTTTCTATTAGTGGTATTCCCATTTATCTCATACCTTTGGAAAGTCGTTATATTCGAAGATGGTAACTGGCACAACAAGTACATATTATCTGCAACAGCGGCGTCATGTATGGCACGTGTCTGCAACCAACCGGCGAAAGTCCACGTTTCTTCACGTGTAATCCAGTCGTCAGACTACTTTGGGTAGTTGGAGCGTAGAATATTCTTGTGTTCCTCCATATCAGAGCCACCAAGGCAGAATTTTGTAGAAGCATGCGGTGTGCTTGAGTGAGAGAATCCCGTCCATACATATTATCTGTTTCGATCCTAGCGTGCCATTTCCACCCAGTCTACCCTTATGCCGCGATTCACGAAAACCAATCGGCTTAAGGTCAAGAATAAAGTCAATACAAAATTCAATGACCTCCTCATTTTCATGGCCTTGGAGATGCTTCTTTCTGGCCTAGCACGGTTATGAACATATTTCTTTAAGACTCCCATGAACCTCTCAAAGGGGAACATATTGTGTAGAAATATAGGATCCAGAATGTTAATCTCTTCGCATAGGTGAAATAGGACATGCGTCATGATGTTGAAAAAGGATGGTGGGAACACCAACTCGAAACTGACAAGACATTGCACCAAATCATTCTCTAACCTTGGTATGATTTTTGGATCGATTACCTTTTGAGAAATGGACATAGCTTCAAAATGGCTAATTGAACGTTTTCCAAAAGAAGCCCCCTCAATATAACCGGAAGCAGTTGCGTCATAATCACGTGGCAGACATGAGCCTTTAGGTTCTGGAACTTTTTCTCTACCATATTTATTATTCCCTTTATATTCAACTAGAAGCCAGATGGGACCTTCATACTGAGCAGGCATTCAAAGAAGCTTTCCTTCTCTTCTTTGGTAAGAGCATAGCTGGCATGAGCCTGATGTATGTCGCTTTTCCGTACATACGTTGCTGGTCCTCCCGTGAATCCGGTGTATCTTTTGTCTTCCCATACACGCCCAAGAAGCCAAGCAGGGTCACACAAAGATTCTCCGTCACATGCATCACGTCGATTGCAGAGCGGACCTCTAGGTCTTTCCAATAGGGCAGGTCACAAAATATAGATTTCTTCTTCCACATGGAGTGCAGCGTCCGTCAGCGTCATTCGGACCAGATTGTCCCCCAGGACCCTTTCTAAAGATTACCTTTAAATCCTTGACCATATCATGTACATCATCACAAGTACGGTGGCGAGGCTTCGTCCTGTGAAGGAACAACATGGGGGGAGAGAGAGAGATCCACAAGTGAGTGTCCACGTACACATCCACCATGGATGGGGCATGCATGAATTATTTGTATTCGGGTAGCTCCCTCCCTCCCTACCGCCCTCCCTCCCTTAATTGGTTAATTAACCACCGCATCACCACTGCCGTCTGGATTGATCGATCATAATTAGTCCAACTCAATCTCGGCGTCTTGCTCGTGCAACACGCCGAGTGGTGGATGAGCATTTTCTTTTGCATGCATGTGTATGTCTGCGTCTGCGTCTGTGTTTTTGAAAGAAAAAATGGAATGAAGAAACATTCGTGATCGACAAAATCAAGCAGAGCTGGCACCTGGGTGAGCTGAAAATGACATGTCTAATATTTCCATGCAACGTGGCATTGTCCGGGAAGCACGAGGCTCATATATAATAGTCCATCTCGTGCACTTGTTAAGAAATTAATAATTGCACTCCATGTTCCAGCCGACCAACGTCCGCCTCTCAAGTCTTAATTCTACTAAGAACCCTAGGTAGCTACTACCTTCTCGTCCTGGTTTATTGGTCCCAGACTATTTTATGCCAAATTCTGATAATGGATTTAATTAATAAATTGTAAATGCATGTTACAAAGCGACGATTTTTTATGTTGAGGGCATCGGGCTTACTGAGCGATGAGAGATATCCATTGAGGACTTAAGTGAGAGAGATGTAGAAACAGACAAGATAGCACACTAGGGGTTGGGACATGCGGCTGCGGTCGGGACGTCAAAGGATTATACGTAGTTTCCACAAGCCTGATCACTAACCAATTCTTTAAAAATAACTGATGTTGATACTTGAGTATGACTTCAATTCCTTCTAATAGAGCACAACGATTCATTATTTCCTATGAATCGAGAGTGATACCTCTATATAAACCGTAGATCCAAAGCAACTTCTAGTGATGACTTTCTGTATCAATGGGACAATAATCTGTGTTGAAAAAAATAAATTGAGCCAAAGTATGTTGCAATGAGATGCACTTATTTAAACAAATAGGTTTCTATGTGGTGATGCTCTACATACGTACATATAAGATCTAATGCGTACATGTTGTTTTAACTTACACGCTTATGCATGCATTATTGTGTCATCGGCATCGTTACTCTCTACAAAAGGGGATATGCTGATGTTTCTTAATCAATCAAGTAAAATGCATGGGTCCTTGTAATCAACATCGTTAATCTCGACAAGCAGTGGATATGCTGATGTTTCTTAATTAATGAAGACAAATTAATGCATTGTTATCATCGGCATCCTTAATTTGGACAAGGAGTGCATATGCCGATGCTTCTTATAAATTAACTATGAACAAAATGCATGCATTGTTATAATCGACATGGCGTAAGCTATGCAAATGGAAGTGCACTCACACATTTGTATTTATACACACACATACCTTGAACACAAGATCATCGCCACTAGAAAAGCTAAGGTTCTGTTAGGTATAGCAGCCTCTTCTTCCCTAAAGGTTGGCATGTATTTTTTTATCGCATAAATTTTCCATTAAATTTTTCAGTAGACTGATTACTGTTTGGTTAGCAGATAATGCTTTCGATTATGACATCTTCCTAGGCTTAGAGCATGTTTCCCATCTCTTTATCAGTTAATACCAGAGATTATTATGACAGATTATAATTATAATAATAATAATAATTATTATTATTATTATTATTATTATTATTATTATAAAAATGAAACACCATGCTTGTTTCTCTTGATTATCTATGTATTTCTCCATTATTGATGCTTGTCGTTAATTAACAGTTTGAAGGGAGGAAGGCTTGGGTTATTGCTTGATAAGGGTAGTCATGCCTGGTCCGGTGCACGAATCGTGGCGAGTTTGATTGGTACTGAACTGAATGCAGCAGTTCAGATCATCCATCGAGGAGAGGCCTGATGTCAGAATTGCCTGAGTACTCCCTCCAGGAGAGGCTCCATCCCCACCACCACAAGACCAAGTACGCGTTATCATTTACAATGGTGTCGGCCCGACGCCTAATACATATGTGGTTGTTGCTCCTGCTCCATACATTGGCTAGCAAGCCTGCCTTACATGGCAGGCTTTATCTTTATGCCTTTATTATAAAAGGCTAGAATCAATTGAATAAAGTGGCGAGTGTGATATCGATCACCATGCATTAATAATTATAGAAAGTCTATGTGGGCATGCCTGAATTATATTGTTTACTCATATATGTATTAGTGTGATAAATCTACAAATATTTCAATGAGTGTACTATTTGGCAATGGAATAATGAATTATGTATTTTATTCTTTTTCGATGAGTGGCTTGCTTTATCTTGTATGTCTGATAATATTTGTGCCATGTCATACTCAAGTATCAATGTGCGTTTTTAGAAAGAATTGAATTCATACCCAAGTATTAATGTCAGTTCTTTTTATAGAACTTGTAGTGATAATCACGGGATTTCGTGCTGAACATTTGATATATACGTTTTTTCCGACATCGTATGCAAAAGTTATAGCCGTTTTACTTTTTCATAACATTTTTTTGCAAAACATGTCCAAATTTAAGTTTTTTAATTTTCCTAACTAGTAGATGTAGTAATATAACTATATCTCGAAGGATTTTATTTTTTGAAGTTTTATCATTTTCTTTTGTTTTTAATTGAAATGGCGATACACGGGGGTAGAGTTTGAGACACGAATCCCTTTAGTCGGTTTGAGACACGAACCGGGACTAAAGGGCATCGCACCGTTTAGTCCATGTTCGTGTCTCAAACCAGCACTAAAGGTCTAATCTTTAGTCGATTTGAGATACAAACCGCGACTAAAGGGCATCGCACCCTTTAGTCCCGTTTTGTGTCTTAAATTGGCACTAAAGGGCTCATTTGAACCGGGACTAATGCCTTTAGCCGCTGGAACCGGGACTAATACTCACATTAGTCGCGGTTCATAATGCAACCGGGACTAATGTGTATATTAAGATGTGACCAAAGCCCTGTTTTCTACTAGTCGTATTCCCATTTATCTCGTACCCTTGGAAAGTCATTATATTCGAAGATGGTAACTGGGACAACAAGTACAGGTCATCTTCAACAGCGGCGTCATGCATGGCACGTGTCTGCAACCAACCGGTGAAAGTTCCCGTTTTTTCACATGTAATCCAGTCGTCAGACTACTCTGCGTATTTGGAGTGTAGAATATTCTTGTGTTCCTCCATATCGGAGCCACCAAGGCGGAATTTCATAGAACTGTGCAGTGTGCTTGAGTGAGAGAATGCCCGTCCATACATGTTATTTGTTTCGATCCTAGCATGCCATTTTCACCCAGTCTGACTTATGCCGTGATTCAGGAAAACCAATCGGCTTAAGGTCAGGAATAAAGTCAATACAAAATTCAATGACCTCGTCATTTTCATGGCCCTTGGAGATGCTTCCTTCTGGCCTAGCAAGGTTATGAACATATTTCTTTAAGACTCCCATGAACCTCTCAAAGGGGAACATATTGTGTAGAAATACAGGACCCAGAACGTTAATCTCTTCGCATAGGTGAACTAGGACATGCATCATGCTATTGAAAAAGGATGGTGGGAAAACCAACTCGACACTGACAAGACATTGCACCAAATCATTCTCTAACCTTGGTATGATTTCTGGATTGATTGCCTTTTGAGAAATTGCATTGAGAAATGGACATAGCTTCAAAATGGCTAACCGAACATTTTCCAATAGAAGCCCCGTCAATGCAACCGGAAGCAGTTGCGTCATAATCACGTGGCAGACATGAGACTTTAGGTTCTGGAACTTTTTCTCTGCCATATTTATTATTCCCTTTATATTCGACGAGATGCCAGATGGGAACTTCATCTTGAGCAGGCATTCAAAGAAGATTTCCTTCTCTTATTTGGTAAGAGCATAGCTGGCATGGCCGTGATGTATGCCGTCTTTTCCGTGCATACCTTGCTGGTCCTCCCGTGCATCCGGTGTATCTTTTGTCTTCCCATACACGCCCAAGAAGCCAAGCAGGGTCACACAAAGATTATTCGTCACATGCATCACGTCGACTGTAGAGCGGACCTCTAGGTCTTTCCAATAGGGCAGGTCACAAAATATAGATTTCTTCTTACACATGGGTGCGCGTCCGTCAGCGTCATTCGGAACAGATTGTCCACCTGGACCCTTTTCAAAGATTACCTTCAAATCCTTGACCATATCATGTACATCATCACAAGAAATGCGGTGGCGAGGCTTCGTCCGGTGAAGGAACAACATGGGGAGAGAGAGAGATCAACAATTGAGTGTCCACGTACACATCCATCATGGATGGGGCATGCATGAATTATTTGTATTCGGGTAGCTCCTCCTCCCTACCGCCCTCCCTCCCTTAATTGGTTAATTAACCACCGCATCACCACCTCCATCTGGATTGATCGATCATAATTAGTCCAACTCAATCTCGGCGTCTTGCTCGTGCAACACGCCGAGTGGTGGATGAGCATTTTCGTTTGCATGCATGTGTATGTCTGCGTCTGCGTCTGTGTTTTTGGAAGAAAAAATGGAATGAAGAAACATTCATGATCGACAAAATCAAGCAGAGCTGGCAGCTGGGTGAGCTGAAAATGACATGTCTACTATTTCCATGCAACATGGCATTGTCCGGGAAGCGCAAGGCTCATACATAATACTCCATCTCGTGCACTTGTTAAGAAATTAATAATTGCACTCCATGTTCCAGCCGACCAACCTCGCCCTCTTAAGTCTTAATTCTACTGAGAACCCTAGGTAGCTACTACCTTCTGGACCTGGTTTATTGGTCCCATAGTATTTTATGCCAAATTCTGATAATGGATTTAATTAATAAATTGTAAATGCATGTTACAAAGCGACGATTTTTTATATTGAGGGGCATCAGGCTTACTAAGCGATGAGAGATATCCATTGGTGACATAAGTGAGAGAGATGTAGAAATAGGCAAGATAGCACACTAGGGGTTGGGACATGCGGCTGCGGTCAGGACGTCAAAGGATTCTCGTAGTTTCCACAAGCCTGATCACTAACCAATTCTTTAAAAATAACTGGCGTTGATACTTGAGTATGACTTCAATTCCTTCTAAAAGAGCACAACGATGCATTATTTCCTATGAATCGACAGCGATACCTCTATATAAACCGTAGATCCGGAGCAACTTCTAGTGATGACTTTATGTATCAATGGGACAATAATCTGTGTTGAAAAAATAAATTGAGCCAAAGTATGTTGCAATAAGATGCACTTATTTAAACAAATAGGTTTCTATGTGGTGCTGCTCTGCATACGTACATATAAGATCAAATGCTTACATGCTGTTTCAACTTACACGCTTATGCATGCATTATTGTGTCATCGGCGTCGTTACTCTCTACAAAAGGGTGATATGCTGATGTTTCTTCATCAGTCAAGTAAAATGCATGGGTCCTTGTAATCAACATTGTTAATCTCGACAAGCAATGGATATGCTGATGTTTCTTAATTAATGAAGACAAATTAATGCATTGTTATCATTGACATCCTTAATTTGGACCAGGAGTGCATATGCCGATGCTTCTTATAAATTAACTATGAACAAAATGCATGCATTGTTATAATCGACATGGCGTAAGCTATGCAAATGGGAGTGCACTCATACATTTGTATTTATACACACACATACCTTGAACACAAGATCATCGCCACCAGAAAAGCTAAGGTTCTATTAGGTATAGCAGCCTCTTCTTCCCTAAAGGTTGGCATGTATTTTTTATTATCGCATAAATTTTCCATTAAATATTTCAGTAGACTGATTACTGTTTGGTTAGCAGAAAATGCTTTCGATTATGACATCTTCCTAGGCTTAGAGCATGTTTCCCATTTCTTTATCAGTTAATGCCAGAGATTATTATTATTATTATTATTATTATTATTATTATTATTATTATTATTATTATTATTATTATTATTATTGTTATAAAAATGAAACACCATGCATATTTCTCTTGATTATCTATGTATTTCTCCATTATTGATGCTTGTCGTTAATTAACAGTTTGAAAGGGAGGAAGGCTCGGGTTATTGCTTGATAAGGGTAGTCATGCCTGGTCCGGTGCACGAATCGTGACGGGTCTGATTGGTACTGAACTGAATGCAGCAGTCCAGATCATCCATCAGGAGAGGCTTGATGTCAGAATTGCCCGAGTACTCCCTCCAGGAGAGGCTCCATCCCCACCACCACAAGACCAAGTACGCGTTATCATTTACAATGGTGTTGGCCCTGCGCCTAATACATATGTGGTTGTTGCTCCTGCTCCATACATTGGCTAGCTAGTCCGCCTTACATGGCAGGCTTTATCTTTCGTGCCTTTATTAATTAAGGCTAGAATCGATTGAATAAAGTGAGCGAGTGTGATATCGATCGCCATGCATTAATAATTATAGAAAGTCTATGTGGGCATGCCTGAATTATATTGTTTACTCATATATGTATTAGTGTGATAAATCTACAAATATTTCAATGAGTGTACTATTTGGTAATGGAATAATGATTTATGTATTTTATTCTTTTTCGATGAGTGGCTTGCTTTATCTTATATGTCTGATAATATTTGTGCCATGTCATACTCAACTATCAATGTGCGTTTTTAGAAAGAATTGAATTCATACCCAAGTATCAATGTCAGTTCTTTTTAAAGAATTGAATTCATACCCAAGACATTGCACCAAATCATTCTCTAACCTTGCTATGATTTCTGGATCGATTACCTTTTGAGAATTTGCATTGACAAATGCACATAGCTTCAAAATGGCTAATCGAGCGTTTTCAATAAAGCCCCCTCAAGGCAACCGGAAGAAGTTGCGTCATAATCACGTGGCAGTCATGAGAATTTAGGTTCTGGAACTTTTTCTCTGCCATATTTATTATTCCCTTTATATTCGACGAGAAGCCAGATGGGACCTTCATACTAAGCAGGCATTCAAATAAGATTTCCTTCTCTTCTATGGTAAGAGTATAGCTGGCATGACCCACGATGTATGCCGTCTTGTCCGTGCATCGTTGTTGGTCCTCCCGTGCATCCGGTGTGTCTTCCCATACACGCCCAAGAAGCCAAGCAGGGTCACGCAAAGATTCTTCGTCATGTGCATCACGTCGACTGCATAGCGGACCTTTAGGTCTTTCCAATAGGGCAAGTCCCAAAATATAGATTTATTCTTCCACATGGGTGCACGTCCTCAGAGTTATTCGGAACAGATTGTCCGCCAGGACCCTTTCCAAAGATTACCTTCAAATCCTTGACCATATCATGTATACCCTAACCCTGAGAGAGAGGAAGAGGAGAGCGGAGAAGATGGCGGATTGGAGGATGATGATGGAGAAGGCCATGGTAGAGCTGGCGAGCGGCGAGGTGAAGGCTGGCGAGGAGCACGAGGAGGTGGTGTCTGGTTCGCCACAAGGAGGAGATCGGCACGCAGCGAAGAGGTCTTAATCTGTTGTGGAGGAGGACGAGAGGCTCCCCCTAATGGATTCACCACTCCGGCCAGGCGCTCTGGTGAGCTCTCTCGTTCTTGCTGGTGCAGGCCATGGAGGAAACCGAGTCGGGGACACATCCCGGAGGGTGAAATGGTGGGGGTTCGATCTCGCCATCGCTACCCTCTTTGGACAGGAGGAATTCGTGGTCGGGCGGTGATGGCGATCCCCACCCGAGGACATGCTGGGTCCCGATACCAATCGATGACAGCGAAGAGGAGATGGATTCGGAGGAGGAGGAGCCGGAGAAGATGCAGATCTGGGCGAGTGCAGCGGTGGGGGAAGAAAGCGAAGGTGCAGCTTCAAGGCGCTCCCTCGCTTCGCCGCTCACCACGCCTCCTCAACCTCTCCAAATCCACCCCAGCGGAGTAGGCGTCTACCCCGCCGGCAACCGCTTCTGGTTGTTGGCTGGGGATGATGCTGGCGAGGAGGCTGGGGCCTCGCCAGAGTACTTTGGTAAGTCACTTGTTACTAGTACATCATATCGATATTTGCCTGATGAGGATATTGATTCTAGTTCTCGGGAAAATCCTCAACGCAATAAATCTAGAAAAATGATGAAAATGGTGAAAATAAGAGATCCCAGCAAAAATAAATTGCGAGGAGGTGAGCAGTGGAGGTGATGATGATAATAAAAAGGAAATTATTTAGATGGATGGTTTTGTTAAAAATCTCATGGAAAAAGTCCCAATAATACGACTTATGGTCAGAAATTGGGCATGATGATTTCATCATATATGGGGGTGATTGTGTAGTGGAGATTAATAACAATAGACAGAAAAAAGTTATCCACGAAAACAATGTTTTTGGAAGCGGTGGGCCGATGACATATTGGGCTGGGCGGGCTCTAAACCCAACCAGGATGACTATGGAAGCCCAGGAGAGGGGGCCTTGGGGTGGTGACATATATAAACCCAAGAGTCTCCTCCTCTCTCGGGTCGATTGAGCACTTGATCTAGGTTTAGGGTTCCTCCTCCTACCGCCGTCCGAAGAGGAAGAAATGGACAAATTTGGAGGTCGATTTGGTGGAGGGGGAAGATTCAATAGGGAGGCAGAGAGAACTATCAATACGAGAAAGAAAGATGAGGCGATAGATCTAGAAACTACAATGAAAGAGAGAATAGGAAAGATTGGGATCAGGGGAGCGGTAGCGACAATCTGCAGAGGAGACATGAACAACAACAAGAGCGGGGGAGGCAAGAAGAGGAGAAGCAAAGGATGAGATCAGAAAAAGATAAAGAAATTATGAAGACCACACAACCAAGTCTGTTGACCCTAGCGGTGGTAGTGTTGGTAGTGAGCTTGAGGTGATTCCATAACAAAAACTCCTCTCTGCTTTACTTACCCAATTGATTCAAGGGGCTGCCCTGATGGGAGGAAATAACATGAATATGCAAGGAGGGGTCAGCAGGTTGGTGGGGAGGCAAACGGGGGAAACCAGTTTGGTTCAAAGTGGAGACACACTGAGAAATCGATTGGTCAAAAAGAGTCGATAACATGAGGCGATGCTACAGGAAGAGAGCAATTCGGGGAGATATGGTGGGAAGAGTAATCAGATCAAAGAGGGAAGCAAGATGATGTTAGGGGATCAAGTAAATAGGTTTGCAACAAGTGCAAAGACACCGGGCATGCCACTAAAAGGCGCAAGTTGGACCACTATGTGGTGTGTGGAAAAAGAAACCACATAACTCATGGTACTTTTTGGTTGAGGCAAATGAAACTGTTTCAAAATTTGTTGGATATGCTTCGAGAGGTTTAGGTGTGCTACTTGGTCCAAAGCTCCAAACACAACAATGAGCTTGAGAACCCTAACCCGATGGCCTGATCACAGTCAAATCTGGTGCGCTAAATGAAACTCAAGCTGGTGGATGGCTTGATTATATGTTCGATTGAAATTTGGCGGTGGAGATGCAAAAAACAAGGAAGCAACACATTTCGATGAGGTTTCCAAATAGACTGATGGAGCTGGTTAAGCTGTAATGATTTCAAAATCTTGAGTACTGGGGCTGTGATAAATATAAAAAATGGACATTTGATTCACAGGTAGTTGGAAAACTTCACGCATCTTGGGTGACCTTTGAGAAAGTGCCAGACTGTTTCAGGCACTTTTTTGGCATGTGTGAGGTTGCTGCATCCTTAGGACCAGTCCTGGAAATTGATATGGATACAATCACCCAGCAGAGGATCAGAGCAAAAGTTGGTGTTAGAGACTCAGAAAAGATCCCAGGATACACTGAAATCACAGATAAGGACCTAAATATTTACATAATCATACCTAAGATGGAAAAAGTTGTGGAGGTGGGCTGGTATGGAGAACATAAGAGACAACATTTGGGAAAGCGGCATGGGCTGTGTGGGAGAGGAAGTGAGAAAGAGACAGAAGAACCTTGACTTTGGAGAAAGCAACAAGGAAAATGTGACCTTGGGGGTTTGAGCTTGGTGCAATTTGAAGAATTCAAGAAAAGAAGTGAGGCAATTATGGTTTGCCCAACAAGAACATATCAAAGAGAGGGATGCTAGGCGAGAAAGTGGAAGCTGATTTGGCTGTAGTCATCAGAAAAATGCAAGTTCTAGAGGAGGAAAATGTCAGACAAAAAGCCCTCAAATCCCAAGATGACAAAAGATCCGAGGAAATGATGTTTGAAAGGAAAAAGATAATGGAACTTGTCAATCAACAACAGGGGATAATAGCCAAATGTGTGGATAAGATTGAGAAGTGGGAGGAGAGAGAGAGACGGAAATGGATGACATTACTATAAAAGAAATGAAGAATATGGAAGAAGAAAATAAAGAAGAAGACAACAAGATAGATGATAATGATACTTATGTGGAGCCAGTGGATTATCGTGCCAGCCAAGAATCTGTAGACTCCTTTGCTACGAGGTTGGGGATAAATCCTAAAGACCAAAAATAAGAAGCTAACTTGGATAACAATTTAGAAGATCCTCTAAGAAGATGTGGCAAGCTAGCTGGCAAACAAAATGCAAAAGATTGAAGACACAGCAAAACAAAGAGAAGGCGACAAAGACAATTATGGTAAGGAGAATGATGAGGAGGTTAATAACCCCTCTCTTTTATTCATGGCTGACAAAATTGGCATAGATCTAGGATGCTCTATTGATATGATTAACCAGAACCTTGAAGCTATTGAGAGAATGGAACAAAGTAGAAGAGATTTTTACTGGAACAAAAAGAGGGATCGACGGTGCAAAATGAGACTATTCTCATTGACACTAGAGACCTTTCTCTGAAAGACATATGTTCAGATGAAGACCACTCAGATGCAGAGATGGAGATGGACTATTATGCCCACTTAAAAAACATCTTTGCTAGTGGAAAAAGAACTAACACAGGATCCCCTGGACTTATAGGAGGAAAATTTGTGGTTTATATTGGGGGGAAAGGGAAAAAAAGGGAAGAAAAAAATGAAAGGGTTAATTTGGAATGTCAGGGGCATAGGGCCTGACTCAAAAATCCTTCATTGGAACTAATATATGTGATAAAAGAGTTGATTTTTACGGGGTTACAAGAGACTATCAAAAGCGACTTACGCAAAAATGAGTTAAACAGCCTTAGTGGAGGTAGAAATTTTGAGTGGCATTGGATACAAACTAGAGGGAGAGCAGGTGGTATCCTAGTTGGGGTTAATAAAGATACTCTTGAGGTTATCAATGTGGAAAAGGAGTATACTTCATTAGAACTTTCTTGCATGATAAAAAGCCAAATTTGATTGGAATTTGATCATTGTATATGGTGATGCTCGGGAGGCGGGTAAAGCTGCTTATATGGCATAAATATCCAGAGTTTATCAAAATAACGCCTACATCCCATGCACGATGGGAGGAGATTTTAATGTGATAAAAGAAATCTCTGAGACAAAAACAAGCCTGGTGGGTATAATCATTGGAGTTTTGTCTTTAATGCTATCATTGAGCAGGCTGGGTTGAGAGATCTTCCTCTGAATGGGAGGAAGTTTACTTGGGCTAATAACCAGCCTGAACCCACTTATGAAAAGCTAGATAGAGTCCTAATATGCCCAGATTGGGAGGACCACCATCCCCTGACTGAGGTATATGCACTTGAGAGAGAACTGTCGAGATCATACTCCCTGATTATTGATACGGAGAAAACATATATACACCACCTATTTTTAGATTTGAAAACTCCTGGATGATGAGGGAGGGTTTCAAAGAATTTGTTGTTAGGATATGGACTGCACACTACCATGGTGATACCATGGAACATTGGCAGAGAAGGATGAGAACGTTTAGACAAAAAGTAAGAGGATGGATTCTTAATTATGATGCTTGGTATAGGAAAATCAAAAAGGAGATTTTAATGAAATTAGATGCAATAGACAAAAATGCTAAGATCGTGGGCCTTTCTGCTCTGGACAGAGAAGAACAAAAAGACTTAAGGGCCCAATTACACAGATTGTTAAAACAGGAAGAAATGAAATGGCTACAAAGATATAAAGACAAAGAAATTAAAGATGGAGACTGTAATACAAAATACTACCATGCTAAGGTGAATGTTAGAAGGAGAAAAAAATAGAATTCTCTCTCTAGATCAAGAGGAGGGAGTGATAGAAGGAGAAGAAAATCTTATTAAATACATTACTGATTTTTACAAAAAAAATGTTTGGTCAACCAGACACATCTCCAATCCAACTTAATAATTTGGGGGGGGGGGGCAATCAATTACTAGGGAACAGGCTGATGAGCTGATCAAACCTTTCTCAATGGATGAAATACAGGAAGTGGATTTTGGGATGGAAAAAAACAAATGCCGTGGACCTGATGGATTACCAGTGGACTTCTATCAACATTTTTGGGATACTGTCAAATGGGATTTGATGAAACTTCTTAATGAATTCCATGAAGGGAAGCTAGATATATCTAGGCTCAACTATGGAATTATAACTTTGGTCCCAAAAACTGATGATGCTAAGCAAATCCAAAAATTTAGACCTATTTGCTTATTAAATGTTAGCTTTAAGATTATCACTAAAGTCTTGATGAACAGGTTGGGTAAAATCATAAAACATATTATCCTACCTACTCAGACTGCTTTAAATCGAAGGAGATACATCATGGAGGGATTGTGATCCTTCATGAAGCTCTAAATACTATTCACCATCAAAAACAATGTGTTGTGTTGTTCAAAGTAGATTATGAGAAAGCATATGACAAAATAAGGTGGCCATTTGTTTACAATATGCTTAAAATGAAACAGTTCCATGATAAATGTGGTGATATGGTCATGCACACCATGATAGAGAAGCAGGTAGGGAGTTAAGGTGAATGATAGGATTGGCCCTTACTTCAAAACTTATAAGGCGTTGAGGCGGGGGATTCTATGTCACCACTCTTTGTTTGATATAGCTGCAGATGCATTGGCTTTAATCTTAGATAAAGCCAAGCATGCAGAACTAAGTCGAGTCTTGACTAAATTTAGGGACAATGGGGTAAACATCTTTTGCAATATCTGAGATGACACCATTTTCCTTCTAGATGATGATGAGGAGAGTGCTAAAAATCTTAAATTCATTCTCACGACCTTTGAGCGGATGTCTGCAGTCGACTATTAATTTTCACAAAAGTGAGGTATACCTATTTGGGAGGCCAAAAACAAGGGAGAGATTTACCAAGAAATTTTACCTGTAACAAAGGGGAGGTTCCATTCAAATATTTGGGACTGCCTATTACCAATGTGAGATTAGGAAATAAATTCTGGAAAAGCATGACTGGAAAAATAGAAAAAAGATGTGCTAGTTGGCAAGGAAGACTACTAAATATGGCTGGGAGAGTAACTCTAGTCCAAGCATGTCTGACAAATATGCCTATGTATATGATATCCTTCTATCCCCTGCCAGTAGGAATTAGAAAGAAAGTTGATTTCTTCAGGGCTAGATTAGTCTGGAAGGAGAGTGAGGATAAAAAAATACCATCTAGTTAATTAGAAAACATGCTGTTTGCTAAAGGAATTGGGTGGTCTAGGTATTCTAAATCTTGATTATATGAATAAAGCCTTGCTGGCTAAATGGCTATGGAAGCTAGAGGCGAGAAGATGGGATGTGAGCCAAAATTATTTTAAACAAATATGTTAAAAGAAAAGGTATCTCTGGAGTTAAGAAGACACACAGTGGCTCTGATTTTTGGGGACCCCTGATGCAAATCAAAGACATCTATTATAAAAATGTTAAGAAAAAAAATAGGAGATGGACTAAACACAAGGTTTTGGGAAGATTGGTGGGTAGGATCAAAACCATTGAAAGAGGCCTGCCCAAGCCTATATGGCATTAATCTAAACCATGACATTTCGGTGGCCCGAGGCCATGGGAGGGTTTTAAGTTTAGAAGAAATTTATCTGCAGACAAAAGAGCTCTTTGGGAGAGTTTGAAAAAGCGGATGTGAAGAGGTGAGAATGTATGAGGGCAAAGATCAGCCGTTATGGATGCTGACAGCCAACAGACAATTCATTGTGAGATCGTTGTATCAACAGCTGATTAAAACAGATGTGAGTTTCCCACACAAATTTCTTTGGAAGGTGAAAATCCCAGCGAAAATCAAGATGTTTCTGTGGCTGATTGCCAGAAAAAGTATACTAACCAGAGATAACCTTGCAAAAAAAGGATGGAAGGGGGATCAAAGATGTGTATTTTGTGGACAAAATGAAAATATAGATAAATCTTTTTCTCCGGCTCCGCTGCAAGATTGCTCTAGAGCTTGATAGAGTGCTCATTCAATCTAAAAACAACCCCTGGGGGGGGGGGTTGATGATTGTCTGGGCACCTGGATCAGGAAATTCAAAAAAGAGCATAAATAACTTGTGTTAGTTGGGACGTATGTAATTCTCTGGGCTATTTGGAAATGTCGAAATGATATAATTTTTCGAGATAAATTGATCAATGATCCCATGAAGTTGGTTAAACTAACCTATAATTGGATTGTGGATTGGGCTATTTTGCAGAGAAAAACCCAAGACAAAATCTCTCTGGTCTTTGGGGGCAAGGCTAATCGAGCAAGTAGCAAGTGAGGTTTACAAAGCGTCATGAGGTTGGAGAGCTGGAGTTCCCGTCGTGAACTGAAGTTTCTATCCCTGGTGGTAGCTTGATTTTACCTGTCTTGAGTAGTCTGCTTTGGAGGTTCGTCCTCTCTCAAAATGGGGCGTCTGTGACCCCCCTCCCATAGAATCTAAAAACTTAACGGTGCCTTTTGTATTGGTTGCCTTGGAGGATTGGTAGTTCTAATAGGTTCTTGGCGTCTGTGGTGAACTGGATCTGGTGATGGTTTAGATTAATGAAATCAGACCCCCCCTCTTTGCTCAAAAAAAATCGTGTTGTCTCCTCATTACATTTTTTTGTGCGACTTTGTTTTATTAGTATTGGTAGTTTAACTAGTACTCCCTCAGTTTTTATTTAGTTCGCATATTAGCTTTGGTCAAAGTCAAGCTTTACAAACTTTGACCAAGTTTATAAACAAAAATATTAAGATATACAATAACAAATCAACAACATTAGATTTATTGTTGAATGTACTTTCACATCGTATAAATTTATTATGATAAATGTCTATATTGTTTTCTATAAACTTGGTTAAACTTTCTGAAGTTTGACTTGATCAACTCCAATATGCAGAGTAAATAAAAGCGGAGAATATGATATATTATCTCAAAATGTCTTCCCTGCAGTTCATAGATAACACTTCTTATTTAAAAAAAAAGAAGAAGATAACACTTCTACTGTTGTTCCCGACCACCCTAACACAGTTATTATTTTGCACTGCAAAGGTTAAGTACCTGAAAGTACCACCCAAAGCACTGACAAAGCTCAACTGGAAAAAGCGTTTGGGCGTAACACCATCTCCATATAAGGCTCAAGCTGAATATATAATTTTTCACTTGGTTTGCTAGTTTTTTCAGTGTGACTATCTATCTGTTTATGGTCATAATTTCAAGTGCCCCTTTAACTTGTTCACTTTTCATATCGGAGCACTATCTTAGGGGCATGTATCAGTATGATAGTTAGTCATTGTGGTGTATCAATGCAGCCTGAAAGAGATGCAAGAGCTAGTGTCACTCACCACTGCTCCGAGATACCACGAACTCCGTGTGCTTAGCTTCTTATGCGGCACCGAGATCGAAGAGCTCGAGGATATGAAGCCACGATTGCGCCTCATGGATATGCTTATGCTGCCTACTTTTACAGGTCTCTGTTGACAGCTCATGAATCCATGGATTTGCAGCGGTGAATGTTAAATAGATTAGTAAATCGTGTCTGTCCATGTCACCGCTGTTTTTGGTTCCTTCAGTTTGGTTGTTTGATGATGCTTGTGGGCCGGCGGAGTTCGGACCTATGGTTCAGGATAAGAAAGAAGTCACAAATCCATGGCACTTCAAATGTAATTGCTTCTGCTGCCTGAATTCCTAAATAAAGACCTAAGCATCTCTTTGAAGCACACGAAGTGTGGGAAACCTAAAATGCATACCTCCGTTGGTAGCCGCCCGGCAGCGTGCTTCAAACAACAATGGATGCTTGCGGCGGAGGACCCGGTGGGCAAGGTGTGGCAGCCGCCACACCTTGATTTGGTCCCAAAAAATTATACATGTACGCTTCATTAAGCTAATCGCTGGGAATCGCTAAGTAGAGATATTATAGAGAGGCCATTCATTTTATTGGGCCTGGCAGCCTTAGCCAGCCCATTATTTGAGCCTTCTAGCGACACATCGGCCGGTTTGAGCGGAGGGACCTCCTAGGGAGGTCCTATATGGCAGCTCTTTGCGTCAAGTTGTTGATGTTTATACAGAGACTCCACTTGGCGGGCTTGTTGGGCCGTTTTCTGTTTCTACTCTTTCACGAGTGAGCAAGCGAGCTGTCTAAAGAGAAATACCACGGTTGCAGGGATTGAACCCAGGACCTTACACTATCTGAAAAGTGGTACCACCAGTTCAGCTATCGATCGTTAATGATTCTTCAGCAGCGCCAAGCTTAAAGAACCAAACACATGGCGCAGTCCAAAATGTATATCTTGAATTTCAAAAGCATTTTGATTAAAAAAGAAGGGATCTGTGACACACAAGCAAATTGCTGATTTGCAAAAAAAAGCGAAATGTTTGCAAAAATAAGGAACATTTTTTGAAGCAGGAACTTTTAAAATTCCAAGACAGAAATTGAAAAGCGTGAACATATTTGAAAAATGTGAAAACAAGAACATTTTCTGAAATTTTTAAACTGAACAATTTTCAAAACTCCTGAAAAAATGAAAACATGCACATTTTTTAAAATTGCGAAATTTTTGGAAACGAGAACATTTTTGAACTGCCCAATTTTTTCTTGAAATTTGTGAACAAAAAGTTGAAACTGAACAATTTCAAAACTCCTGAAGAAATGAGAACATGCGCATTTTCCAAATTTGTGAACAAATTTTGAAAGTGGGAACATGTTTTGAACCGCCCGAACATTTTTTTAAATTTGTGAACAAAAATTTGATACTGAGCGATTTGAAACACCTGGAAAAATTAAAACATGCACATTTTTAAAATTGCGAACAATTTTTGAAAGCAGGAACATGTTTTGAACCGCCCGAACATTTTCTGAAATTTGTGAACAAAAATTTGTAACTGAACAATTTCGAAATTCAAAAGTGAGAGTGTGCACATTTTTTTTCAATTTTTTTGAACAATTTTCAAAAATGGGAACATTTTTTGAAATTCCTGGGCAATTTTTGAACAAATTTTGAAAGCGGAAACATATCTCTTAAACCGAACATTTTTAGCTTGTGAACAAAATTTGAAAAGGCGAACACTTTTTACAATTGTAAAAATTTATAAAATTTCTGAATAAAAATTTGAAAATAGGAACATTGTTTTTGCCTAAGCGAACAAAAAATTGAAACTGCAGAAAATGATTTTGAAAAACATGAAACTTATTTGAAGTTGCGAACAAATTATGTAATTCTGAACAAAGTTTTAAACCACGAACATTTTTGAATTTTTGAACAAATATTTAAAATGGGACATTTCATGAAATTATGAACATTTTTTGAAACAAAAGTGAACAAATTTTGCAAGTTATGAACAAAATTTGAAAATAGGAACATTTTTCGTAAAAATGAAAAAAAAATTGTAAAATCTGAACATTTTTAAAAAGAAAAAGAAATCTGAGAAAGAAAATTAAAATGAAAAGAAAAAGAAAATCAGAGAAAAAAGAAACAAGTAAAGAAAATAAACAGAAAAAGGAAACAAGGAAAGAAAAGGAAAAAATAAATAGAAAAAAACAGAAAAGTAAGAAATCCGGTTCAGGAACCTTCTAGAAGGTTCCCAAATCCGTAAAAGACCGGCTGGGAACCTTACCTTCAGAAGGTTCCCAAAACCGGGAACGATGAAAAGCAGCGCGAGCAGGCGGCCCAAAACCGAGCGATCGCTGTGGGATTGAAGTTCGAGAATAGAGAATCGATCTCTGCTCACTTAAGTCGACAGCTTGAACCTACCACTAGACCAGGCTCAGTTTGTTGATTATGATAAGGAAATAATCCTATTTGACCCTACATTTACTACTAACATTAACATATAGACAACTTTCTTCACGTTGATATAAAAATAAAGAAATCGTAAAAAATAAAAAGTTTACAAATGCAAAATTTCTCATGGATTTCGAACAAAAGTTCATGAATTTTTTAAAAAGTTCATCAAATTTGAAAAAAGGTTCATCAAATCTGAAAAAAGTTCATTGATTTTAAAGTTCATCGTTTTTTGCGGAATGAAATACAGACTAACGGGCCGGCCCATGCAGGCGCTGCGGCGCCAGTTTGCAGTGCATGCAAGCAGGCGCTGCAGCGCTTAATAAAGAAACGCCCAGTGGTGGGCGGCAGGCGGCGGATGACTATGGCGTCGAGCACTCGTCGGGCAAGCGTGAGGCGTGGCTGGGCGCTGCCGAGATAGGGTCGCGGGCACGCAGTGATGGCGGTACGGCTGAGCCTAGCGGACGGTGCAACACAGCGGGCAGCTATCTGCCCAGCTTCACGTCCTTCTCGTCGGCCTGCAGAAGATGGAGAGTAAGGGAAGAAGCGAAAGCAGGGAGAGGTATATTTTCTGACTTTTGTAGCATTTTTCGATACCTTGTAATCAGCAGCAATCAGCAATTCCAATTCCAATGATTTATTATTGCAAATGGAAATCATTTTTGGTACTGTATGGCTGTAATTATTCAGATTAGATGCATGTATATTTTCCATAGTTTTAAATAGCGGCTATAGTGGAGCTATAGCCGCTATATCCTTTTTAGCAGGGTGTCGCTAAATGGTTGCCTTCATAAATAGCCTGATATAGCCAAATTCTGATAATGGATTTAATTAATAAATTGTAAATGCATGTTACAAAGCGACGATTTTTTAGGTTGAGGGGCATCGGGCTTACTAAGCAATGAGAGATATCCATTGAGGACATAAGTGAGAGAGATGTAGAAACAGGCCAGATAGCACACTAGGGGTTGGGACATGCGGCTGCGGTTGGGACGTCAAAAGGATTCTATGTAGTTTCCACAAGCCTGATCACTAACCAATTCTTTAAAAATAACTAACGTTGATACTTGAGTATGACTTCAATTCCTTCTAAAAGCGCACAATGATGCATTATTTCCTATGAACCGACACTGATATCTCTATATAAAGCGCAGATCCAAAGCAACTTCTAGTGATGACTTTCTGTATAATTGGGACAATAACCTATGTTGAAAAAAAATTGACCAAAAGTATGTTGCAATAAGATGCACTTATTTAAACAAATAGGTTTCTATGTGGGGATGCTCTGCATACGTACATCTAAGATCAAAAGCGTTCATGCTCTTTCAACTTACACGCAGCGTATGCATGCCTTATTGTGTCATCGGCATCGTTACTCTCTACAAAAGGGGATATGCTGATGTTTCTTAATCAATCAAGTAAAATGCATGGGTCCTTGTAATCAACATCGTTAATCTCGACAAGCAGTGGATATGCTGAGTTTCTTGATTAATGAAGACAAATTAATGCATTGTTATCATCGACATCCTTAATTTGGACAAGGAGTGCATATGCTGATGCTTCTTATAA
Source organism: Aegilops bicornis (assembly GCA_021605145.1). Taxonomy (NCBI): domain Eukaryota; kingdom Viridiplantae; phylum Streptophyta; class Magnoliopsida; order Poales; family Poaceae; genus Aegilops; species Aegilops bicornis. Next base: position 696,285,858 of record CM038674.1, read on the forward strand.
ATTAACTATGAACAAAATGCATGCATTGTTATAATCGATATGGCGTAAGCTATGCAAATTGGAGTGCACTCATACATTTGTATTTATACACACACATACTTTCAACACAAGATCATCACCACCAGAAAAGCAAAGGTTCTGTTAGGTATAGCAGCCTCTTCTTCCCTAAAGGTTGGCATGCATTTTTTATTATCGCATACATTTTCCATCAAAAATTTCAGTAAACTGATTACTGTTTGGTTAGCAGATAATGCTTTCGATTATGACATCTTATAGGCTTAGAGCATGTTTCCCATCTCTTTATCAGTTAATACCAGAGATTATTATGACATATTATTATTATTATTATTACTATAAAAGCGAAACACCATGCATGTTTCTCTTGATTACCTATGTATTTCTCCATTATTGATGCTTGTCGTTAATTAACAGTTTGAAAGGGAGGAAGGCTCGGGTTATTGCGTGATAAGGGTAGTCATGCCTGGTCCGATTGCCTGAATCGTGGCGGGTTTGATTGGTACTGAACTGAATGCAGCAGTTCAGATCATCCATCGAGGAGAGGCCTGATGTCGAGAATTGCCAGTACTCCCTCCGGGAGAGGCTCCATCCCCACCACCACAAGACCAAGTCTGGCGTTATCATTTACAAGCGGTGTCGGCCCGGCGCCTAATACATATGTGGTTGTTGCTCCTGCTCCATACATTGGCTAGCTAGTCTGCCTTACATGGCAAGCTTTATCTTTTGTGCCTTTATTATTAAAGGCTAGAATCCATTGAATAAAGTGGCGAGTGTGATATCGGTCGCCATGCATTAATAATTATAGAAAGTCTATGTGGGCATGCCTGAATTATATTGTTTACTCATATATGTATTAGTGTGATAAATCTACAAATATTTCAATGAGTGTACTACTTGGCAATGGAATAATGAATTACGTATTTTATTCTTTTTCGATGAGTGGCTTGCTTTATCTTGTATGTCTCATAATATTTGCGCCATGTCATACTAAAGGATCAATGTACGTTTTCAGAAAGAATTGAATTCATACCCAAGTATCAATGTCAGTTCTTTTTCGAGAACTGATAGTGATAATCTTGAGATTTCGTGCTGAACATGTTGATATATTATATGTTTTTTCCGTCATCGTATGCAAAAGTTATAGCCGTTTTACTTTTTCATAACACTTTTTTGCAAAACATGTCCAAATTTAAGTTTTTAAATTTCCTAACTAGTAGATGTAGTAATATAACTACATCTTCAAGGATTTTATTTTTTAAATTTTTTATCATTTTCTTTTGTTTTTTTTTCAAAACTGAAATGGCGATACACAGGGGGGTTGGGGCCGTAGAGTTTGAGGCACGAATCCCTTTTGTCCCGGTTTGAGACACGAACCGGGACTAAAGGGCATCCACCCTTTAGTCCATGTTCGTGTCTCAAACTGGCACTAAAGCTCTAATCTTTAGTCGGTTTGAGATCTGAACCAGGACTAATGGGCCTCGCACCCTTTAGCCTCGGTTCGTGTCTCAAACCGGGACTAAAGGGCTCCGGGACTAATGCTGTTAGCCGCTCGAACCGGGACTAATACTCACATTAGTCGCGGTTCATAATGCAACCGGGACTAATGTGTATATTGAGCTGTGACCAAAGCCCTATTTTCTACTAGTAGTATTCCCATTTATCTCGTACCTTTGGAAAGTAATTATATTCGAAGATGGTAACTGGGACAACAAGTACAAGCCATCTTCAACAGCGGCGTCATGCATGGCACGTGTCTGCAACCAACCGGTGAAAGTTCCCGTTTGTTCACGTGTAATCCGATCGTCAGGACTACTCTGGGTATTTGGAGTGTAGAATATTCTTGTGTTCCTCCATATCTGGAGCCACCAAAGGCGGAATTTTGTAGAACTATGCAGTGTGCTTGAGTGAGAGAATGCTTGGCGTCCATACATGTTATTTGTTTGATCCTAGCGTGCCATTTTCACCAAATCTAACTTATGCTGCGATTCAGGAATACCAATCGGTTTAAGGTCAGGAATAAAGTCGATACAAAATTCAATGACCTCCTCATTTTCATGTCCCTTGGAGATGCTTCCTTCAGCCTATACGATTATGAACATATTTCTTTAAGACTCCCATGAACCTCTCAAGGGGAACATATTGTATAGAAATACAGGACCCAGAACATTAATCTCTTCGCATAGGTGAAATAGGACATGCGTCATGATGTTGAAGAAGGATGGTGGGAACACCAACTTGAAACTAACAAGACATTGCACCAAATCATTCTCTAACCTTGGTGTGATTTCTAGATCGATTACCTTCTGAGAAATTGCATTGAGGAATGCACATAGCTTCACAATGACTAATCGAACGTTTTTTGGTAGAAGGCCCCTCAATGCAACCGAAAGCAGTTGCGTCATAATCACGTGGCAGTCATGAGACTTCAGGTTCTGGAACTTTTTCTCTGCCATATTTATTATTCCCTTTATATTCGACGAGAAGCCGGATGGGACCTTCATACTAAGCAGGCATTCAAAAATATTTCCTTCTCTTCCTTGGTAAAAGCATAGCTGGCATGACCACGATGTATGCTGTCTTTTACGTGCATATGTTGCTGGTCCTCCCGTGCCTCCGGTGTATCTTTTGTCTTCCCATACCGTCCAAGGAGCCAAGCAGGGTCATGCAAAGATTCTTTTCACGTGCATCCATCGATTGCAGAGCTGACCTCTAGGTCTTTCCAATAGGGCAGGTCTCAAAATATAGATTTCTTCTTCCACATGGAGTGCTTGGCGTCCGTCAGCGTCATTCGAGAACAGATTGTCCGCGAGGACCCTTTCCAAAAATTACGTTCAAGTTCTTGACCATATCATGTACATCATCACCGATGCGGTGGCGAGGCTTCGTCCGGTGAAGGAACAACATGGGGGAGAGAGATCAACAATTGAGTGTCCACGTACACATCCATCATGGATGGGGCATGCATGAATTATTTGTATTGGTGGTTCCCTCCTCCCTATCACCCTCCCTCCCTTAATTGATTAATTAACCACGCATCACCACTGCCGTCTGGATTGATTGATCATAATTTGTCCAATTCAATCTCGGCGTCTTGCTCATGCAACACGCCGGGTGGTGGATGAGCATTTCCTTTTGCATGCATGTGTATGTCTGCGTCTGTATACATGTTTTTGAAAGAAAAAATGGAATGAAGAAACATTAAGTGATCAACAAAATCAAGCAAAGCTGGCAGCTGGGTGAGCTGAAAATGACTTTTCTACTATTTCCATGCAGCGTGGCATTGTCCGGGAAGCCTTGAGGCTCATATATAATAGTCCATCTCGTGCACTTGTTAAGAAATTAATAATTGCACTCCATGTTCTAACCGACCAACCTCGCCCTCTTAAGTCTTAATTCTACTTTGAGAAACCTAGGTAGCTACTACCTTCTCGTCCTGGTTTATTGGTCCCATACTATTTTATGCCAAATTTTGATAATGGATTTAATTAATAAATTGTAAATGCATGTTACGAAGCGACGATTTTTGATGTTGAGGGGCATCGGGCTTACTAAGCGATGAGAGATATCCATTGAGGGCATAAGTGAGAGAGATGTAGAAACAGGCAAGATAGCACACTAGGGGTTGGGACATGCGGCTCCGGTTGGGACGTCAAAGGATTCTCGTAGTTCCCACAAGCCTGATCACTAATCAATTCTTTAAAATTAACTGGCGTTGATTCTTGAGTATGACTTCAATTCTTTCTAAAAAGCGCTGTGATGCATTATTTCCTATGACTCAACAGTGATACCTCTATATAAATCGCAGTTCCAAAGCAACTTGTAGTGATGACTTTCTGTATCAATGGGACAATAATCTGTGTTGAAAAAAATAAATTGAGCCAAAGTATGTTGCAGTTAGATGCACTTATTTAAACAAATAGGTTTCTATGTGGTGATGCTCTGCATATGTACATCTAAGATCAAATGCGTACATTCTATTTCATACCTTTGTTATAATCGACATGGCGTAAGCTTTGCAAATGGGAGTGCACTCATACATTTGTATTTATACACACACATACCATGAACACAAGATCATCGTCACCAGAAAAGCTAAGGTTCTGTTAGGTATAGCAGCCTCTTCTTCCCTGAATGCTGGCATGTATTTTTTATTGTCGCATACATTTTCCATTAAATATTTCAGTAGACTGATTACTGTTTGGTTAGCAGATAATGCTTTCGATTATGACATCTTCCTAGGCTTAGAACATGTTTCCCATCTCTTTATCAGTTAATACCAGAGATTATTATGACATATTATTATTATTATTATTATTATTATTATTATTATTATTATTATTATCATAAAAACGAAACACCATGCATGTTTCTCTTGATTATCTATGTATCTCTCCATTATTGATGCTTGTCGTTAATTAATAGTTTCGAAAGGGAGGAAGGCTCGGGTTATTGCGTGATAAGGGTAGTCATGCCTAGTCCGGTGCCTGAATCGTGGCGAATCTGATTGGTACTGAACTGAATGCAGCAGTTCAGATCATCCATCGGGAGAGGCCTGATGTCGAGAATTGCCCAAGTACTCCCTCCGGAGGCTCCATCCCCACCACCACAAGACCAAGTCAGCGTTATCATTTACAACGTTGTCGGCCCGACACCTAATACATATGTGGTTGTTGCTCCTGCTCCATACATTGGCTAGCTAGCCTCCCTTACATAGCAAGCTTTATCTTTTGTGCCTTTATTATTAAAGGCTAGAATCGATTGAATAAAGTGAGCGAGTGTGATATCGATCACCATGCATTAATAATTATAGAAAGTCTATGTGGGCGTGCCTGAATTATATTGTTTACTCGTGTATGTATTAGTGTGATAAATCTTAAAATATTTCAATGAGTGTACTATTTGGCAATGGAATAATGAATTATGTATTTCATTCTTTTTCTTTGAGTGGCTTGCTTTATCTTGTGTGTCTCATAATATTTGTGCCATGTCATACTCAAAAATCAATGTGCGTTTTCAGAAATAAATGAATTCATACCCAAGTATCTATGTCAGTTCTTTTTCCAGAACCGGTAGTGATAATCACGGATTTTCGTGCTAAACATTTTGATATATTACACGTTTTTTCCGACATCGTATGCAAAAGTTATAGCCGTTTACTTTCTCATAACACTTCTTTGCATAACATGTCCATATTTCAGTTTTTAAATTTTCATAATAAGTAAATGTATTAATATAACTACAAGTCGAAGGATTTTATTTTTTGAAATTTTCATCATTACCTTTTGTTTTTTTAAACTGAAATGGCGATAATCAGGGGAAGGAGGTAGAGTTTGAGGCAGGAAGCCCTTTAGTCCCTGTTTGAGACACGAACCGGGACTAAAGGGCATCGGACCCTTTAGTCGGTTCGTGTCTTAAAAAACCGGGACTAAAGGTCTAATATTTAGTCAGTTAGAGATACAAACTAGGACTAAAGGGCATCGCATCCTTTAGTCCCGGTTTGTGTCTCAAACCGACACTAAAACTCATTTGAACTGGGACTAATGCCTTTAGCTTGCTGGAACCGGGACTAATGCTCACATTAGTCCCGGTTCATAATCTAACCAGGACTAATGTGTATATTGAGCTGTGACCAAAGCCCTATTTTCTATTAGTGGTATTCCCATTTATCTCATACCTTTGGAAAGTCGTTATATTCGAAGATGGTAACTGGCACAACAAGTACATATTATCTGCAACAGCGGCGTCATGTATGTGCGATGTCTGCAACCAACGGCGAAAGTCCACGTTTCTTCACGTGTAATCCGGTCGTCGAGACTACTTTGGAGTAGTTGGGCGTAGAATATTCTTGTGTTCCTCCATATCTGGAGCCACCAAGGCAGAATTTTGTAGAAGCTATGCGGTGTGCTTGAGTGAGAGAATCCCGTCCATACATATTATCTGTTTCGATCCTAAGCGTGCCATTTCCACCCAGTCTACCCTTATGTCGCGACTCCACGAAAATCAATCGGCTTAAGGTCAAGAATAAAGTCAATACAAAATTCAATGACCTCCTCATTTTCATGGCCTTGGAGATGCTTCTTTCTGGCCTATGCACGGTTATGAACATATTTCTTTAAGACTCCCATGAACCTCTCAAAGGGAACATATTGTGTAGAAATATAGGATCCGAATGTTAATCTCTTCGCATAGGTGAAATAGGACATGCGTCATGATGTTGAAAAAGGTTGGTGGGAACACCAACTCGAAACTGACAAGACATTGCACCAAATCATTCTCTAACCTTGGTATGATTTTTGGATCGATTACCTTTTGAGAAATTGCATTGAGAAATGGACATAGCTTCAAAATGGCTAATTGAACGTTTTCCAAAAGAAGCCCCCTCAATATAACCGGAAGCAGTTGCGTCATAATCACGTGGCAGACATGAGCCTTTAGGTTACGGAACTTTTCTCTACCATATTTATTATTCCCTTTATATTCAACTAGAAGCCAGATGGGACCTTCATCTTGAGCAGGCATTCAAAGAAGCTTTCCTTCTCTTCTTTGGTAAGAGCATAGCTGGCATGAGCCTGATGTATGTAAGCTTTTCCGTACATACGTTGCTGGTCCTCCCGTGAATCCGGTGTATCTTTTGTCTTCCCATACCGCCCAAGAAGCCAAGCAGGGTCACACAAAGATTCTCCGTCACATGCATCACGTCGATTGCAGAGCGGACCTCTAGGTCTTTCCAATAGGGCAGGTCACAAAATATAGATTTCTTCTTCCACATGGGTGCGCGTCCGTCAGCGTCATTCGGACCAGATTGTCCCCCAGGACCCTTTCTAAAGATTACCTTTAAATCCTTGACCATATCATGTACATCATCACAAGTACGGTGGCGAGGCTTCGTCCTGTGAAGGAACAACATGGGGGAGAGAGAGATCCACAAGTGAGTGTCCACGTACACATCCACCATGGATGGGGCATGCATGAATTATTTGTATTGGTAGCTCCCTCCTCCCTACCGCCCTCCCTCCCTTAATTGGTTAATTAACCACCGCATCACCACTGCCGTCTGGATTGATCGATCATAATTAGTCCAACTCAATCTCGGCGTCTTGCTCGTGCAACACGCCCGAGTGGTGGATGAGCATTTTCTTTTGCATGCATGTGTATGTCTGCGTCTGCGTCTGTGTTTTGAAAGAAAAAATGGAATGAAGAAACATTAAGTGATCGACAAAATCAAGCAGAGCTGGCACCTGGGTGAGCTGAAAATGACATGTCTAATATTTCCATGCAACGTGGCATTGTCCGGGAAGCACGAGGCTCATATATAATAGTCCATCTCGTGCACTTGTTAAGAAATTAATAATTGCACTCCATGTTCCAGCCGACCAACGTCGCCCTCTCAAGTCTTAATTCTACTAAGAACCCTAGGTAGCTACTACCTTCTCGTCCTGGTTTATTGGTCCCATACTATTTTATGCCAAATTCTGATAATGGATTTAATTAATAAATTGTAAATGCATGTTACAAAGCGGCGATTTTTTTATGTTGAGGGCATCGGGCTTACTGAGCGATGAGAGATATCCATTGAGGACTTAAGTGAGAGAGATGTAGAAACAGACAAGATAGCACACTAGGGGTTGGGACATGCGGCTGCGGTCGGGACGTCAAAGGATTATCGTAGTTTCCACAAGCCTGATCACTAACCAATTCTTTAAAAATAACTGATGTTGATACTTGAGTATGACTTCAATTCCTTCTAATAGAGCACAACGATTCATTATTTCCTATGAATCGAGTGATACCTCTATATAAACCGTAGATCCAAAGCAACTTCTAGTGATGACTTTCTGTATCAATGGGACAATAATCTGTGTTGAAAAAATAAATTGAGCCAAAGTATGTTGCAATGAGATGCACTTATTTAAACAAATAGGTTTCTATGTGGTGATGCTCTACATACGTACATATAAGATCTAATGCGTACATGTTGTTTTAACTTACACGCTTATGCATGCATTATTGTGTCATCGGCATCGTTACTCTCTACAAAGGGGATATGCTGATGTTTCTTAATCAATCAAGTAAAATGCATGGGTCCTTGTAATCAACATCGTTAATCTCGACAAGCAGTGGATATGCTGATGTTTCTTAATTAATGAAGACAAATTAATGCATTGTTATCATCGGCATCCTTAATTTGGACAAGGAGTGCATATGCCGATGCTTCTTATAAATTAACTATGAACAAAATGCATGCATTGTTATAATCGACATGGCGTAAGCTATGCAAATGGAAGTGCACTCATACATTTGTATTTATACACACACATACCTTGAACACAAGATCATCGCCACTAGAAAAGCTAAGGTTCTGTTAGGTATAGCAGCCTCTTCTTCCCTAAAGGTTGGCATGTATTTTTTTATCGCATAAATTTTCCATTAAATTTTTCAGTAGACTGATTACTGTTTGGTTAGCAGATAATGCTTTTCGATTATGACATCTTCCTAGGCTTAGAGCATGTTTCCCATCTCTTTATCAGTTAATACCAGAGATTATTATGACAGATTATAATTATAATAATAATAATTATTATTATTATTATTATTATTATTATTATTATTATTATTATAAAAATGAAACACCATGCTTGTTTCTCTTGATTATCTATGTATTTCTCCATTATTGATGCTTGTCGTTAATTATCTGTTTAGAAGGGGAGGAAGGCTTGGGTTATTGCTTGATAAGGGTAGTCATGCCTGGTCCGGTGCACTGAATCGTGGCGGGTTTGATTGGTACTGAACTGAATGCAGCAGTTCAGATCATCCATCGAGGAGAGGCCTGATGTCCAATTGCCAGTACTCCCTCCAGGAGAGGCTCCATCCCCACCACCACAAGACCAAGTGCAGCGTTATCATTTACAATGGTGTCGGCCCGACGCCTAATACATATGTGGTTGTTGCTCCTGCTCCATACATTGGCTAGCAAGCCTGCCTTACATGGCAGGCTTTATCTTTATGCCTTTATTATAAAAGGCTAGAATCAATTGAATAAAGTGGCCGAGTGTGATATCGATCACCATGCATTAATAATTATAGAAAGTCTATGTGGGCATGCCTGAATTATATTGTTTACTCATATATGTATTAGTGTGATAAATCTACAAATATTTCAATGAGTGTACTATTTGGCAATGGAATAATGAATTATGTATTTTATTCTTTTTTATGAGTGGCTTGCTTTATCTTGTATGTCTGATAATATTTGTGCCATGTCATACTCAGAAAGTATCAATGTGCGTTTTAGAAAGAATTGAATTCATACCCAAGTATTAATGTCAGTTCTTTTTATAGAACTAGTAGTGATAATCTGAGGATTTCGTGCTGAACATTTGATATATCGTTTTTTCCGACATCGTATGCAAAAGTTATAGCCGTTTTACTTTTCTTAACACTTTTTTGCAAAACATGTCCAAATTTAAGTTTTTTAATTTTCCTAACTAGTAGATGTAGTAATATAACTATATCTCGAAGGATTTTATTTTTTGAAGTTTTTATCATTTTCTTTTGTTTTTTTAATTGAAATGGCGATACACAGGGGGGGTAGAGTTTGAGACACGAATCCCTTTAGTCGGTTTGAGACACGAACCCGGGACTAAAGGGCATCGCACCGTTTAGTCCATGTTAGTGTCTCAAACCAGCACTAAAGGTCTAATCTTTAGTCGATTTGAGATACAAACCGCGACTAAAGGGCATCGCACCCTTTAGTCCCGTTTTGTGTCTTAAATCGACACTAAAAACTCATTTGAACCGGGACTAATGCCTTTAGCTTCGCTGGAACGGGACTAATACTCACATTAGTCGCGGTTCATAATGCAACCGGGACTAATGTGTATATTAAGATGTGACCAAAGCCCTGTTTTCTACTAGTCGTATTCCCATTTATCTCGTACCCTTGGAAAGTCATTATATTCGAAGATGGTAACTGGGACAACAAGTACAGGTCATCTTCAACAGCGGCGTCATGCATGGCGCGTGTCTGCAACCAACGGTGAAAGTTCCGTTTTTCACATGTAATCCAGTCGTCGGACTACTCTGCGTGTTGGAGTGTAGAATATTCTTGTGTTCCTCCATATCTGGAGCCACCAAGCGAATTTCATAGAAGCTGTGCGGTGTGCTTGAGTGAGAGAATGCCCGTCCATACATGTTATTTGTTTCGATCCTAGCATGCCATTTTCACCCAGTCGACTTATGCCGTGATTCAGGAAAACCAATCGACAACGTCAGGAATAAAAGTCAATACAAAATTCAATGACCTCGTCATTTTCATGGCCCTTGGAGATGCTTCCTTCTGGCCTAGCAAGGTTATGAACATATTTCTTTAAGACTCCATGAACCTCTCAAAGGGAACATATTGTGTAGAAATACAGGACCCGAGCGTTAATCTCTTCGCATAGGTGAACTAGGACATGCATCATGATATTGAAAAAGGATGGTGGGAAAACCAACTCGACACTGACAAGACATTGCACCAAATCATTCTCTAACCTTGGTATGATTTCTGGATTGATTGCCTTTTGAGAAATTGCATTGAGAAATGGACATAGCTTCAAAATGGCTAACCGAACATTTTCCAATAGAAGCCCCGTCAATGCAACCGGAAGCAGTTGCGTCATAATCACGTGGCAGACATGAGACTTTAGGTTCTGGAACTTTTTCTCTGCCATATTTATTATTCCCTTTATATTCGACGAGATGCCAGATGGGAACTTCATACTGAGCAGGCATTCAAAGAAGATTTCCTTCTCTTATTTGGTAAGAGCATAGCTGGCATGGCCGTGATGTATGCCGTCTTTTCCGTGCATACCTTGCTGGTCCTCCCGTGCATCCGGTGTATCTTTTGTCTTCCCATACACGCCCAAGAAGCCAAGCAGGGTCACACAAAGATTATTAAGTCACATGCATCACGTCGACTGTAGAAGCGGACCTCTAGGTCTTTCAATAGGGCAGGTCACAAAATATAGATTTCTTTTTACACATGGAGTGCTTGGCGTCCGTCGGCGTCATTGAACAGATTGTCCACCTGGACCCTTTTCAAAGATTACCTTCAAATCCTTGACCATATCATGTACATCATCACAGAAATGCGGTGGCGAGGCTTCGTCCGGTGAAGGAACAACATGGGGGAGAGAGAGAGATCAACAATTGAGTGTCCACGTACACATCCATCATGGATGGGGCATGCATGAATTATTTGTATTCGGGTAGCTCCCTCCCTCCCTACCGCCCTCCCTCCCTTAATTGGTTAATTAACCACCGCATCACCACCTCCATCTGGATTGATCGATCATAATTAGTCCAACTCAATCTCGGCGTCTTGCTCGTGCAACACGCCGAGTGGTGGATGAGCATTTTCGTTTGCATGCATGTGTATGTCTGCGTCTGCGTCTGTGTTTTTGGAAGAAAAAATGGAATGAAGAAACATTCGTGATCGACAAAATCAAGCAGAGCTGGCAGCTGGGTGAGCTGAAAATGACATGTCTACTATTTCCATGCAACGTGGCATTGTCCGGGAAGCGCATAAGGCTCATACATAATAGTCCATCTCGTGCACTTGTTAAGAAATTAATAATTGCACTCCATGTTCAGCCGACCAACCTCGCCCTCTTAAGTCTTAATTCTACTGAGAACCCTAGGTAGCTACTACCTTCTGGACCTGGTTTATTGGTCCCATACTATTTTATGCCAAATTCTGATAATGGATTTAATTAATAAATTGTAAATGCATGTTACAAAGCGACAATTTTTTATATTGAGGGGCATCGGGCTTACTAAGCGATGAGAGATATCCATTGGTGACATAAGTGAGAGAGATGTAGAAATAGGCAAGATAGCACACTAGGGGTTGGGACATGCGGCTGCGGTCAGGGCGTCAAAAGGATTCTCGTAGTTTCCACAAGCCTGATCACTAACCAATTCTTTAAAAATAACTGGCGTTGATACTTGAGTATGACTTCAATTCCTTCTAAAAGAGCACAACGATGCATTATTTCCTATGAATAAACAGCGATACCTCTATATAAACCGTAGATCCAGAGCAACTTCTAGTGATGACTTTATGTATCAATGGGACAATAATCTGTGTTGAAAAAATAAATTGAGCCAAAGTATGTTGCAATAAGATGCACTTATTTAAACAAATAGGTTTCTATGTGGTGCTGCTCTGCATACGTACATATAAGATCAAATGCTTACATGCTATTTCAACTTACACGCTTATGCATGCATTATTGTGTCATCGGCGTCGTTACTCTCTACAAAAGGGTGATATGCTGATGTTTCTTCATCAGTCAAGTAAAATGCATGGGTCCTTGTAATCAACATTGTTAATCTCGACAAGCAATGGATATGCTGATGTTTCTTAATTAATGAAGACAAATTAATGCATTGTTATCATTGACATCCTTAATTTGGACCAGGAGTGCATATGCCGATGCTTCTTATAAATTAACTATGAACAAAATGCATGCATTGTTATAATCGACATGGCGTAAGCTATGCAAATGGGAGTGAACTCATACATTTGTATTTATACACACACATACCTTGAACACAAGATCATCGCCACCAGAAAAGCTAAGGTTCTATTAGGTATAGCAGCCTCTTCTTCCCTAAAGGTTGGCATGTATTTTTATTATCGCATAAATTTTCCATTAAATATTTCAGTAGACTGATTACTGTTTGGTTAGCAGAAAATGCTTTCGATTATGACATCTTCCTAGGCTTAGAGCATGTTTCCCATTTCTTTATCAGTTAATGCCAGAGATTATTATTATTATTATTATTATTATTATTATTATTATTATTATTATTATTTTATTATTATTGTTATAAAAATGAAACACCATGCATATTTCTCTTGATTATCTATGTATTTCTCCATTATTGATGCTTGTAGTTAATTAACTTGAGTTTGAAAGGGAGGAAGGCTCGGGTTATTGCTTGATAAGGGTAGTCATGCCTGGTCGGTGCACGAATAAATGACCGGGTCTGATTGGTACTGAACTGAATGCAGCAGTCAGATCATCCATCGAGAGAGGCCTGATGTCGGAATTGCCAGTACTCCCTCCGGGAGGCTCCATCCCCACCACCACAAGACCAAGTGCTGCGTTATCATTTACAATGGTGTCGGCCCGGCGCCTAATACATATGTGGTTGTTGCTCCTGCTCCATACATTGGCTAGCTAGTCCGCCTTACATGGCAGGCTTTATCTTTCGTGCCTTTATTAATTAAGGCTAGAATCGATTGAATAAAGTGGCGAGTGTGATATCGATCGCCATGCATTAATAATTATAGAAAGTCTATGTGGGCATGCCTGAATTATATTGTTTACTCATATATGTATTAGTGTGATAAATCTACAAATATTTCAATGAGTGTACTATTTGGCAATGGAATAATGATTTATGTATTTTATTCTTTTTCGATGAGTGGCTTGCTTTATCTTATATATACGATAATATTTGTGCCATGTCATACTCAACTATCAATGTGCGTTTTAGAAAGAATTGAATTCATACCCAAGTATCAATGTCGAGTTCTTTTTAAAGAATTGAATTCATACCCAAGACATTGCACCAAATCATTCTCTAACCTTGGTATGATTTCTGGATCGATTACCTTTTGAGAATTTGCATTGACAAATGCACATAGCTTCAAAATGGCTAATCGAGCGTTTTCAATAAAGCCCCCTCAAAGGCAACGGAAGAAGTTGCGTCATAATCACGTGGCAGTCATGAGAATTTAGGTTACGGAACTTTTTCTCTGCCATATTTATTATTCCTTTATATTCGACGAGAAGCGGATGGGACCTTCATCTTGAGCGAGCATTCAAATAAGATTTCCTTCTCTTCTATGGTAAGAGTATAGCTGGCATGACCACGATGTATGCCGTCTTGTCCGTGCATCGTTGTTGGTCCTCCCGTGCATCGGTGTGTCTTCCCATACCGCCCAAGAAGCCAAGCGAGGTCACGCAAAGATTCTTCGTCATGTGCATCACGTCGACTGCATAGCGGACCTTTAGGTCTTTCAATAGGGCAAGTCCCAAAATATAGATTTATTCTTCCACATGAGAGGAAGAGGAGAAGCGGAGAAGATGGCGGATTGGAGGATGATGATGGAGAAGGCCATGGTAGAGCTGGCGGCGGCCGAGTGAAGGCTGGCGAGGAGCACGGAGGTGGTGTCCTGGTTAGCCACAAGGAGGAGATCTGCAGCCGCATGGCGAGAGGTCTTCAGAAATCTGGCGTGGAGGAGGACGAGAGGCTCCCCTAATGGATTCACCACTCCGTGAGGCTCTGGTGAGCTCTCTCGTTCTTATTTAGTGCAGGCCATGGAGAAACCGAGTCGGGGACACATCCCGGAGGGTGAAATGGTGGGGGTTCGATCTAGCCATCGCTACCTGCTGGACGGAGGAATTCGTGGTCGAGGCGGTGATGGCGATCCCCACCCGAGGACATCTTTGGGTCGATACCAATCGATGACAGCGAAGAGGAGATGGATTCGGAGGAGGAGGATCGAGAGAAGATGCAGATCTGGGCGAGAGTCTGCAGCGGTGGGGGAAGAAGAAGCGGAAGGTGCAGCTTCAAGGCGCTCCCCTTGCTTCGCCGCCGCTCACTGCGCCTCCTCAAACTCTCCAAATCCACCCAGTGAGTGGGCGTCTACCCATGACAACCGCTTCTGGTTGTTGGTGGGGATGATCTTTGGCGAGGAGGGGCCTCGCCGAAATGCTTTGGTAAGTCACTTGTTACTAGTACAACATATCGATATTTGCACGATGAGGATATTGATTCTAGTTCTCGGGAAAATCCTCAACGCAATAAATCTAGAAAAATGATGAAAATGGTGAAAATAAGAGATCCCAGCAAAAATAAATTGCGAGGAGGTGAGCGATTGGAGGTGATGATGATAATAAAAAGGAAATTATTTAGATGGATGGTTTGTTAAAAATCTCATGGAAAAAGTCCCAATAATACCTGACTTATGGTCAGAAATTGGGCATGATGATTTCATCATATATGGGGTGATTGTGTAGTGGAGATTAATAACAATAGACGGAAAAAAGTTATCCACGAAAACAATGTTTTGGAAGCGGTGGGCCGATGACATATTGGGCTGGCGGGCTCTAAACCCAACCCAGATGACTATGGAAGCCCGGAGAGAGGGGGCCTTGGGGTGGTGACATATATAAACCCAAGAGTCTCCTCCTCTCTCGGGTCGATTGAACACCGATCTAGGTTTAGGGTTCCTCCTCCTACCGCCGTCGAAGAGGAAGAAATGGACAAATTTGGAGGTCGATTTGGTGGAGGGAAGATTCAATAGGGAAGCGAGAGAGAACTATCAATACGAAAAGAAAGATGAGGCGATAGATCTAGAAACTACAATGAAAGAGAGAATAGGAAAGATTGGGATCGGGGAGGCGGCGGCGGCAATCTGAGAGGAGACATGAACAACAACAAGAGGCGGGGAGGCAAGAAGAGGAGAAGCAAAGGATGAGATCGAGAAAAGATAAAAGAAATTATGAAGACCACACAACCAAATCTGGTGACCCTAAGCGGTGGTAGTGTTGGTAGTGAAGCTTGAGGTGATTCCATAACAAAAACTCCTCTCTGCTTTACTTACCCAATTGATTCAAGGGGCTGCCCTGATGGGAGGAAATAACATGAATACATGAGGAGGGGTCAGCAGGTTGGTGGGGAGGCAAGCAGAAACCAGTTTGGTTCAAAGTGGAACCTGCTTGAGAAATCAGTGGTCAAAAAAGTCGATAACTGCTTGAGGCGATGCTACTGAGGAAGAGAGCAATTCGAGGGAGATATGGTGGGAAGAGTAATCAGATCAAAGAGGAAGCAAAGATGATGTTAGGGGATCAAGTAAACAGGTTTGCAACAAGTGCAAAGACACGGGCATGCCACTAAAAGGCGCAAGTTGGACCACTATGTGGTGTGTGGAAAAAGAAACCACATAACTCATGGCGCACCTGGTTGAGGCAAATGAAGCCTGTTTCAAAATTTGTTGGATATCTTGCGGAGGTTTAGGTGTGCTCTTGGTCCAAAGCTCCAAACACAACAATGAGCTTGAGAACCCTAACCCGATGGCCACGATCACGATCCAAATCTGGTGCGCTAAATGAAACTCAAGCTGGTGGATGGCTTGATTATATGTTCGATTGGGGCTGGCGGTGGAGATGCAAAAACAAGGAAGCAACACATTTCTGATGAGGTTTCCAAACAAGGGTAGGTGATGGAGCTGGTTAAGCATAATGATTTCAAAATCTTGAAATCTTTGGGGCTGTGATAAATATAAAAAATGGACATTTGATTCACGGTGGTTGGAAAACTTCACGCATCTTGGGTGACCTTTGAGAAAGTGCGGACTATTTGAGGCACTTTTTTGGCATGTGTGAGGTTCTTTGCATCCTTAGGACCCGATCACGGAAATTGATATGGATACAATCACCCAGCGAGAGGATCGAGCAAAAGTTGGTGTTAGAGACTTCGAGAAAAGATCCCGGGATACCTTTGAAATCACATATAAGGACCTAAATATTTACATAATCATACCTAAGATGGAAAAGGTTGTGGAGGTGGGCTGGTATGGAGAACATAAGAGACAACATTTGGGGGGAAGCTGGCATGGGCTGTGTGGGAGAGGAAGTGAGAAAGAGAGCAGGAAAGAACCTTGACTTTGGAGAAAGCAACAAAGGAAAATGTGACCTTGGGGGTTTGAGCTTGGTGCAATTTGAAGAATTCAAGAAAAGAAGTGAGGCAATTATGGTTGCCCAACAAGAACATATCAAAGAGAGGGATGCTAGGCGAGAAAGTGGAAGCTGATTTGGCTGTAGTCATCGAGAAAAATGCAAGTTCTAGAGGAGGAAAATGTGGGACAAAAAGCCCTCAAATCCCAAGATGACAAAAGATCCGAGGAAATGATGTTTGAAAGGAAAAAGATAATGGAACTTGTCAATCAACAACAGGGATAATAGCCAAATGTGTGGATAAGATTGAGAAGTGGGAGGAGAGAGAGAGAGGAAATGGATGACATTACTATAAAAGAAATGAAGAATATGGAAGAAGAAAATAAAGAAAGAAGACAACAAGATAGATGATAATGATACTTATGTGGAGCCGGTGGATTATCGTGCCGACCCAAGAATCTGTAGACTCCTTTGCTTTGCGAGGTTGGGGATAAATCCTAAAGACCAAAAATAAGAAGCTAACTTGGATAACAATTTAGAAGATCCTCTAAGAAGATGTGGCAAGCTAGCTGGCAAACAAAATGCAAAAGATTGAAGACACGGCAAAACAAAGAGAAGGCGACAAAGACAATTATGGTAAGGAGAATGATGAGGAGGTTAATAACCCCTCTCTTTTATTCATGGTGACAAAATTGGCATAGATCTAGGATGCTCTATTGATATGATTAACGAGAACCTTGAAGCTATTGAGAGAATGGAACAAAGTAGAAGAGATTTTCTTTGGAACAAAAGAGGGATCGGCGATTGCAAAATGAGACTATTCTCATTGACACTAGAGACCTTTCTCTGAAAAGACATATGTTCGAGATGAAGACCACTCGAGATCTGAGAGATGGAGATGGACTATTATGCCCACTTAAAAACATCTTTGCTAGTGGAAAAAGAACTAACACAGGATCCCCTGGACTTATAGGAGGAAAATTTGTGGTTTATATTGGGGGGAAAGGGAAAAAAAGGGAAGAAAAAAATGAAAGGGTTAATTTGGAATGTCAGGGGCATAGGGCCTGACTCAAAAAATCCTTCATTGGAACTAATATATGTGATAAAAGAGTTGATTTTCTGGGGTTACAAGAGACTATCAAAAACGACTTCTGCAAAAATGAGTTAAACAGCCTTAGTGGAGGTAGAAATTTTGAGTGGCATTGGATACAAACTAGAGGGAGAGCAGGTGGTATCCTAGTTGGGGTTAATAAAGATACTCTTGAGGTTATCAATGTGGAAAAAGGAGTATACTTCATTAGAACTTTCTTTGCATGATAAAAAGCCAAATTTGATTGGAATTTGATCATTGTATATGGTGATGCTCGGGAGGCGGGTAAAGCTGCTTATATGGCATAAATATCCGAGTTTATCAAAATAACGCCTCTGTCCCATGCACGATGGGAGGAGATTTTAATGTGATAAAGAAATCTCTGAGACAAAAACAAGCACTGGTGGGTATAATCATTGGAGTTTTGTCTTTAATGCTATCATTGAAGCGAAATTTGGGTTGAGAGATCTTCCTCTGAATGGGAGGAAGTTTACTTGGAGCTAATAACCAGCCTGAACCCACTTATGAAAAGCTAGATAGAGTCCTAATATGCCCAGTTGGGAGGACCACCATCCCACAGTGAGGTATATGCACTTGAGAGAGAAGCTGTCAGGATCATACTCCCACGATTATTGATACGAGAAAACATATATACACCACCTATTTTAGATTTGAAAACTCACGGATGATGAGGGAGGGTTTCAAAGAATTTGTTGTTAGGATATGGACTGCACACTACCATGGTGATACCATGGAACATTGGCAGAGAAGGATGAGAGCGTTTAGACAAAAAGTAAGAGGATGGATTCTTAATTATGATGCTTGGTATAGGAAAATCAAAAGGAGATTTTAATGAAATTAGATGCAATGAACAAAATGCTAAGATAAATGGGCCTTTACGCTGCGGGCAGAGAAGAACAAAAAAGACTTAAGGGCCCAATTACACAGTTGTTAAAAGCAGGAAGAAATGAAATGGCTACAAAGATATAAAGACAAAGAAATTAAAGATGGAACTGTAATACAAAATACTACCATGCTAAGGTGAATGTTAGAAGGAGAAAAAAATAGAATTCTCTCTCTAGATCAAGAGGAGGGAGTGATAGAAGGAGAAGAAAATCTTATTAAATACATTACTGATTTTTACAAAAAAAATGTTTGGTCAACGAGACACATCTCAATCCAACTTAATAATTTGGGGGGGGCAATCAATTACTAGAGAGCAGTGATGAGCTGATCAAACCTTTCTCAATGGATGAAATACAGGAAGTGGATTTTGGGATGGAAAAAAACAAATGCCGTGGACCTGATGGATTACCAGTGGACTTCTATCAACATTTTTGGGATACTGTCAAATGGGATTTGATGAAACTTCTTAATGAATTCCATGAAGGGAAGCTAGATATATCTAGGCTCAACTATGGAATTATAACTTTGGTCCCAAAAACTGATGATGCTAAGCAAATCCAAAATTTTAGACCTATTTGCTTATTAAATGTTAGCTTTAAGATTATCACTAAAGTCTTGATGAACAGGTTGGGTAAAATCATAAAACATATTATCCTACCTACTCAGACTGCTTTAAATCGAAAGGGAGATACATCATGGAGGGATTGTGATCCTTCATGAAGCTCTAAATTCTATTCACCATCAAAAACAAAGTGTTGTGTTGTTCAAAGTAGATTATGAAAGCATATGACAAAAATAAAGGTGGCCATTTGTTTACAAAATGCTTAAAATGAAACAGTTCTGATAAATGGTGTGATATGGTCATGCACACCATGATAGAGAGCGAGTGGGGGTTAAGGTGAATGATAGGATTGGCCCTTACTTCAAAACTTATAAAGGCGTTGAGGCGGGGGATTCTATGTCACCACTACTGTTTGATATAGCTGCGAGATGCATTGGCTTTAATCTTAGATAAAGCCAAGCATGCAGGCTAAGTCGAGTCTTGACTAAATTTAGGGACAATGGGGGTAAACATGTCTTTTGCCAATATGCGAGATGACACCATTTTCCTTCTAGATGATGATGAGGAGAGTGCTAAAAATCTTAAATTCATTCTCCACGACCTTTGAGCGGATGTCTGGTCGACTATTAATTTTCACAAAAGTGAGGTATACCTATTTGGGGAGGCCAAAACAAGGAGAGATTTACCAAGAAATTTTTACACTGTAACAAAGGGAGGTTCCATTCAAATATTTGGGACTGCCTATTACCAATGTGAGATTAGGAAATAAATTCTGGAAAAGCATGACTGGAAAAATAGAAAAAAGATGTGCTAGTTGGGAAGGAAGACTACTAAATATGGCTGGGAAGTAACTCTAGTCCAAGCATGTCTGAAAAATATACCTATGTATATGATATCCTTCTATCCCACACTTGGTAGAATTAGAAAGAAAGTTGATTTCTTGAGGGCTAGATTAGTGCGGAAGGAGAGTGAGGATAAAAAATACCATCTAGTTAATTAGAAAACATGCTTTGTTTGCCAAAGGAATTGGGTGGTCTAGGTATTCTAAATCTTGATTATATGAATAAAGCCTTCTTTGGCTAAATGGCTATGGAAGCTAGAGGCGAGAAGATGGGATGTGAGCCAAAATTATTTTAAACAAATATGTTAAAAGAAAAGGTATCTCTGGAGTTAAGAAGACACCTGGTGGCTCTGATTTTTGGGGACCCCTGATGCAAATCAAAGACATCTATTATAAAAATGTTAAGAAAAAAAATAGGAGATGGACTAAACACAAGGTTTTGGGAAGATTGGTGGGTAGGATCAAAACCATTGAAAGAGGCCTGCCCAAGCCTATATGGCATTAATCTAAACCATGACATTTCAGTGGCCCAGGCCATGGGAGGGTTTTAAGTTTAGAAGAAATTTATCTGCGAGACAAAAGAGCTCTTTGGGAGAGTTTGAAAAAGCGGATGTGAAGAGGTGAGAATGTATGAGGCAAAAGATCAGCCGTTATGGATCTTTGACGATATGAGACAATTCATTGTGAGATCGTTGTATCAACAGGTGATTAAAACAGATGTGAGTTTCCCACACAAATTTCTTTGGAAGGTGAAAATCCCAGCGAAAATCAAAGATGTTTCTGTGGCTGATTGCGGAAAAAGTATACTAACCAGAGATAACCTTGCAAAAAAGGATGGAAGGGGATCAAAGATGTGTATTTTGTGGACAAAATGAAAATATAGATCGTCTTTTTTCTCGGCTCACAGCTGCAAGACTGCTCTAGAACTTGATAGAGTGCTCATTCAATCTAAAAACAACCCCACAGAAGGGGTTGATGATTGTCTGAGCACTGGATCAGAAATTCAAAAGAGCATAAATAACTTGTGTTAGTTGGGACGTATGTAATTCTCACGGGCTATTTGGAAATGTCGAAATGATATAATTTTTGAGATAAATTGATCAATGATCCCATGAAGTTGGTTAAACTAACCTATAATTGGATTGTGGATTGGGCTATTTTGCAGAAAAAACCCAAGACAAAATCTCTTTGGTCTTTGAGGCAAGGCTAATCGAGCAAGTAGCAAGTGAGGTTTACAAAGCGTCGCGAGGTTGGAGAGTTGGAGTTCCCGTCCCGGCCGAAGAAGTTTCTATCCTGGTGGTAGCTTGATTTTACCTGTCTTGAGTAGTCTGCTTGGAGGTTAGTCCTCTCTCAAAATGGGCGTCTGTGACCCCCCCCCTCCCCCATAGAATCTAAAAAACTTAACGGTGCCTTTTGTATTGGTTGCCTTGGAGGATTAGTAGTTCTAATAGGTTCTTGTCTGTGGTGGGCTGGATCTGGTGATGGTTTAGATTAATGAAATCGGAGCCCCCCCCCTCTTTTGCTCAAAAAAAAATACGTGTTGTCTCCTCATTACATTTTTTTTGTACGACTTTGTTTTTATTAGTATTGGTAGTTTAACTAGTACTCCCTCAGTTTTTATTTAGTTTGCATATTAGCTTTGGTCAAAGTCAAGCTTTACAAACTTTGACCAAGTTTATAAACAAAAATATTAAGATATACAATAACAAATCAACAACATTAGATTTATTGTTGAATGTACTTTCACATCGTATAAATTTATTATGATAAATGTCTATATTGTTTTCTATAAACTTGGTTAAACTTTCTGAGTTTGACTTCAGTCAACTCAATATCACGAGTAAATAAAAAGCGGAGGGAGTATGATATAATATCTCAAAATGTCTTCCCTGCAGTTCATAGATAACACTTCTTATTTAAAAAAAGAAGAAGATAACACTTCTACTGTTGTTCCCCACCACTAACACAGCTATTATTGTGCCTGCAAGGTTAAGTACCTGAAAGTACCACCCAAAGCACCGACAAAGCTCAACTGGAAAAAGCGTTTGGAGCGTAACACCATCTCCATATAAGGCTCAAGCTGAATATATAATTTTTCACTTGGTTTGCTAGTTTTTCAGTGTGACTATCTATCTGTTTATGGTCATAATTTCAAGTGCCCCCCTTTAACTTGTTCACTTTTCATATCGGAGCACTATCTTAGGGGCATGTATCAGTATGATAGTTAGTCATTGTGGTGTATTAATGCAGCCTGAAAGAGATGCAAGAGCTAGTGTCACTCACCACTGCTCCGAGATACACGAACTCCGTGTGCTTAGCTTCTTATCGGCACCGAGATCGAAGAGCTTCGAGGATATGAAAGCCACGATTGCGCCTCATGGATATGCTTATGCTGCCTACTTTGTGTAGGTCTCTGTTGACAGCTCATGAATCCATGGATTTGCAGCGGTGAATGTTAAGTAGATTAGTAAATGGTAATACATCCATGTCACTGCTGTTTTGGTTCCTTCAGTTTGGTTGTTTTATGATGCTTGTGGGCCGGCGGAGTTGGGACCTATGGTTCAGGATAAGAAAGAAGTCACAAATCCATGGCACTTCAAATGTAATTGCTTCTGCTGCCTGAATTCCTAAATAAAGACCTAAGCATCTCTTGAAGCACACTGAAGTGTGGGAAACCTAAAATGCATACCTCCGATTGGTCGCCGCCCGTGGCGTGATGCTTCAAACAACAATGGATGCTTGCGGCGGAGGACCCCGGTGGGCAAGGTGTGGCAGCCGCCACACCTTGAATTGGTACCAAAAAAAATATACATGTAAGCTTCATTAGCTAAAAGCTGGGAATCGCTAAGTAGAGATAGTATAGAGAGAGGCCATTCAATTTATTGGGCCAGGCAGCCTTAGCCAGCCATTATTTGAGCCTTCTAGCGACACATCGGCGGTTTGAGCTAGAGGGACCTCCTAGGAGGTCCTATATGCAACTCTTTGCGTCAAGTTGTTGAGTGTTTCGCACAGAGACTCCACTTGGCGGGCTTGTTGGGCCGTTTTCTGTTTCTACTCTTTCACGAGTGAGCAAGTGAGCTGTCTAAAAAGAGAAATACCACGGTTGCAGGGATTCGAACCCAGGACCTTACACTATCTGAAAAGTGGTACCACCAGTTCAGCTATCGATCGTTAATGATTCTTCAGCAGCGCCAAGCTTAAAGAACCAAACACGCAGCGCAGTCCAAAATGTATATCTTGAATTTCAAAAGCATTTTGATTAAAAAAAGAAGGGATCTGTGACACACAAGCAAATTGCTGATTTGCAAAAAAAACGAAATGTTTGCAAAAATAAGGAACATTTTTTGAAACGGGAACTTTTTAAAATTCCAAGACAGAAATTGAAAACGTGAACATATTTGAAAAATGTGAAAACAAGAACATTTTCTGAAATTTTTAAACTGAACAATTTTAAAACTCCTGAAAAAATGAAAACATGCACATTTTTAAAATTGCGAACAATTTTTGGAAGCAAGAGAACATTTAGAACTGCCCAATTTTTTCTTGAAATTTGTGAACAAAAAGTTGAAACTGAACAATTTCAAAACTCCTGAAGAAATGAAAACATGCGCATTTTCCAAATTTGTGAACAAATTTTGAAAGTGGGAACATGTTTTGAACCGCCCGAACTTTTTTTGAAATTTGTGAACAAAAATTTGATACTGAACGATTTGAAACACCTGGAAAAATTAAAACATGCACATTTTTTAAAATTGCGAACAATTTTTTAAGCAGGAACATGTTTTGAACCTCAACATTTTCTGAAATTTGTGAACAAAAATTTGAAACTGAACAATTTCGAAATTCAAAAGTGAGAGTGTGCACATTTTTATTCAATTTTTTTTAACAATTTTAAAAAATGGGAACATTTTTTGATATTCCTGTGCAATTTTTGAACAAATTTTGAAAGCGGAAACATATCTCTTAAACCGAACATTTTTAGCTTGTGAACAAAATTTGAAAAGGCGAACACTTTTTACAATTGTAAAAATTTATAAAATTTCTGAATAAAAATTTGAAAATAGGAACATTGTTTTTGCCTAGGCGAACAAAAAAATTGAAACTGCAGAAAATGATTTTTGAAAACACATGAAACTTATTTGAAGTTGTGAACAAATTATGTAATTCTGAACAAAGTTTTAAACCACGAACATTTTTGAATTTTTGAACAAATATTTAAAATGGGACATTTCATGAAATTATGAACATTTTTGAAACAAAGTGAGCAAATTTTGCAAGTTATGAACAAAATTTGAAAATAGAGAACCCCATTATTTTTCGTAAAAATGAAAAAAAAATTGTAAAAATCACGAACATTTTTTAAAAAGAAAAAGAAATCTGAGAAAGAAAATTAAAATGAAAAGAAAAAGAAAATCAGAGAAAAAAGAAACAAGTAAAGAAAATAAACAGAAAAAGGAAACAAGGAAAGAAAAGGAAAAAATAAATAGAAAAAAACAGAAAAGTAAGAAATCCGGTTCAGGAACCTTCTAGAAAGGTTCCCAAATCCATCAAAAAGACCGGCTAGAACCTTACCTTGAGAAGGTTCCCAAACCGGAAACGATGAAAAGCAACGCATGAGCGGGCGGCCCAAAACCCGAGCGATCGCCTGTGGGATTCGAGGATTCGAGAATAGAGGAATCGATCTCTGCTCACTTAAGTCGACAGCTTCCAGAACCTACCACTAGACCAGGCTCAGTTTGTTGATTATGATAAGGAAATAATCCTATTTGACCCTACATTTACTACTAACATTAACATATCGACAACTTTCTTCCACGTTGATATAAAAATAAAGAAATGCAAAAAATAAAAAAGTTTACAAATGCAAAATTTCTCATGGATTTCAGACAAAAGTTCATGAATTTTTTAAAAGTTCATCAAATTTGAAAAAGGTTCATCAAATCTGAAAAAGTTCATTGATTTTTAAAAGTTCATCGTTTTTTGCGGAATGAAATACTGAGACTAACGGGCGGCCTTGTACGCAGGCGCTGCGGTCGCCGATTTGCGAATTGCATGCAAGCAGGCGCCTGCAACGCTTAATAGGAAACGCCCAGTGGTGGGCAAGGCAGGAAGTGGTCGGTGACTATGGCGTCGAGCACTTTCGTCGGGCAAGCGTGGCGTGGCTGGGCGCTGCCGAGATAAGTCGCTTGAGCCTGTGAAGTGGCCGGCAACATTTCTTGGTGAGCCCTAGCCAGACAGTCTGGCTGCAATAACCTGTGAAGCAGCTATCATGACTTCACGTCCTTCTCGTCGACTGCCTGCAGAAGATGGAAGTAAGGGAAAGAGGCGAAAGCAGGAGAGGTATATTTTCTGACTTTTGTAGCATTTTTTCGATACCTTGTAATCAGCAGCAATCAGCAATTCCAATTCCAATGATTTATTATTGCAAATGGAAATCATTTTTGGTATTGTATGGGCTGTAATTATCCAGATTAGATGCATGTATATTTTCCATAGTTTTAAATAACCGGCCATAGTGGAGCTATAGCCCTCTATATCCATTTTAGCGAGTGTCACGCTAAATGGTTGCCTTCTAAATAACTTTGATATAGCACATATAGCTCCGTTAAAGCTGATTTGGAGGCCCATGCCGCTATTTTCCATAAGCACGCTATTTAAAAGCATTGATATTGCAATGTAGTGATAATTTAATGGTGTGAAATTGTGAACTGCAGGAGGGTAGGGCTTGCCATTGCCTGGGTCTTCTAGGCGCCATTGAAACCTTCATTATCGGTATATTTTAGGTTGTTTTTCTATTGAAACATGTCTACATTTTTATTGTATTTGGTTGATTCGTTTGTGGTGTGCAATGTTGAGTGTGTATTGATTTCTCTTTTGGTTTGCATGAAAAAAGCTTTAGCTTAAGACTTCGCCACACCTTAAATTTTTTCGTCACTCCGCCTCTGCTTGCAGGAACGATGATTGAACGGCGCCTCGGCGGATCAGCCGCTCGACCTGCCCGCATCTCGCCGTCGGTCGGAAGCCTCACGCGTGCTCGATGGGACTGCGCGGCCCGCATCCTCCACCTTCGCCTCGCTGCCGTCTCGCTCCCTGGTCGCCTCAGGGGAGCTCACAGTGGAGCCAGTCCAGTAGGGAGCCGCTTGGTTTGCTTCCGTCCGTTTCTTTACTTTTTTGTTTCCGTTCGTTTTTTTATTTTTGAAATATTATACTCCTTCTGCCCCGAATTACTTTCTCAGAGTGTTAGATACTCCCTCCGCCCCATAATATAAAAAATATAAGCCCGTTTAGACACTTCACTAGTGTAAAAAATACTCTTGAGGCAGCAAGGGAGGTACATATTTATCTAGACAAATTTATGACAAGTAATTTGGGACGGAGGTAATAATATATACTCCCTCCGATCCATATTATTGTCTCTTAAATTGATATATCTAGCATTGAAATACATTTAGATACGTCCATTTCAATGACAAGTACTCCCTACACTATTATATTTCTTTACAGAGGAGTAATATTCAAAAGAAGTAGTATATTCCAAAAAGTTCATCACGCTTTTCTGAAATATTCACATAATTTAAAAACTAAAATAATCTGTAAAAATTACATATCTTAAAAAATGTTCCTCATGTTCAAAAATATTCACGAGCCACAAAATAAGTTTGTAGCATTTTATACAATGTATTTGTTTTGCATAATTTTGGAAAACATGCTTCGTACCATTCAAAAAAAGTTTATGACATTTAAAAAGATTTGTAACAGTTAAACAATATTTCACATGTTTTGATAAGATGCTCATGCCATTTATGAAAAATGTTCAATGTGTGTTTAAAAAAAGCGTTCACTGTATATTTAAAAAACGCCCAATGTGCATTTTACAAAATGTTCAACATGTATATGAAAATTGTTTAACGTGCACAGCATGTATTCAAATAAAATGTTCAGCATGTATCTAAAAACGTTCAACGTGTATATGGAAAAAAGTGCATTTTCTTTTTAAAAAAGTAAATATGTATTTGCAAATAAAACATAAACATAAATAAAAACCAAAAGAAAACCAATACAGACCAATAAAGTAACGCACAGAAGAAGAAAAATGTCAGAACCTTCCCAAAAACCGGATTGATATGGCCCCAAAACTGGTATGCACTGTAGATAGAAGCTTCCAAGATCAACACTACTGGTCGGCCCGTCGGAATGACTGTTTTTTTAAAGAATGACCGCTTGAGGCGAGGCATTGTTTTGTCTCACTGTAAACATTCAAAAAATCCGTCCAAACATGATGTAATCAAGCACTATTTCATCTCTACTAGATGGGCCGACAGGCATGCCCTTGATTAATCGCGGTCTCAGAAATTTCCTTTTAAATTGGGCTAGACCACCATCACTGGTTATGGTGGTGCGTTAGGTGGTTTACCGATGATCATGGTGTCACCTCTTAGGTGGGAGGCGTTGCCCAACCTTTTGTTGGCGCCCGCTCCAACCTATCATTGTTGCTAACAGCCACAATGGGGCACTACTCTAGAGGCGTGACGGCTTGGTGCCTCTATGGGGTCATGCATGATCACATGGTGGCGATATAACGATGTGGCATAGGCCTTCCGCTTTCCCACGTGTCAATGGCGCCCTATGACTTCATCTGGATAAGTGGCGCCATGTGTGATTAGTAGAGTCCCTCCGTATTCGGTGATGAGTAGAGACTCATCTCATAAAGCCAAGGATTACCAATGTAACCCGGTCTTTCATCATCAGTGCCTTGTGTTTGCATGGGTACAAGAAGTTGTGATGGAGGCATGCTTCGTGGATACTACTCTCCGTTTCCTAAATAGTTGTCTTTCTAGAGATTTCAACAAATGACTACATACTGAATCAAAATGAGTGAATCTACACTCTAAAAATATGTCTACATACATCCCAGTTATGTTGTAGTCCATTTGAGATGGCTAGAAAGACAATTATTTAGGAGCGGAGGGAGTATATGATACCCGAGTGTTGCATCTGAAGTTGGTTGCAACATACTAAGAAACCGTGTTGCAATATATTTTCATGCTGAGAGGTTTAACCTTCATTTTCAAAACAAAATAGAAAGGAAAAAAGAAAAGAGTTTCAAGTTACTAATTACCGGTAGCACAGGCACTTACAAGGATTCGTACTAGTAGCTGGTTTGAGTTCATTGCCGTTTGGAGATGGCGTTCACGCTACATACATATTCACATGATCAGCATTTCTTGATTTCATATCAAAGAATGCAGTCTAACTGATATATAATATAACTGCTACTGCTAGCATTAGACAAGTTGCATCTGATGAAGACCGTTACTATCTTGGCACTCACCAGTTACTATTATCCTAGTGCATGTCTGCCTAAATGGAGCACCCCAATGGGCAAATGTTCCAGAAATTCCAAGTCATCTGTCCATTTTGATCATGGGTTACTTGATTCCGCCCTCAGACCGAGTCAGCAGTACCGCCTTCAAATCTGTCAAGGATCGTGAAGAGAGCTGTTAGTTCCTGTAATCAATACACAAAACATATCAGACTAAGTTGATCACACAGAAAGGATACTGTATAAATGGTTCACATTTAATTTCAGAAACCTAAGTACGTAGACTGTCAACGGAAGTGCAAGCTTAAGATGGCTATCAACTAACTAGTTTAGGGCTGGTATAAACCAAAAATAAAGGTTACTATTAGATCAAAAATCAGTGACTCCAACCAAATTTTTTAGGAGTCTTAAAACGGAAGTGCACTGAAGTACAGGTTACAACTTACAACAAGCAAGCAGGTGGATCATACTTCAAGTCTTCCGACTCCTTAACTTCCCTAAAAAATGCTTACAATGAAAAATAGCACCATGACTCGCCAAAAAGAAAAGAAAAATCCTCCCAACAGTTTTTTTCCTGAAAGGATCCGCTCCTGTTATGACTGCATACATGCCAGGATGAAAAATTACCTATGCAAGTGAGGTAAGCAAACAGAAGCGCTTTCCGGATTATTTGGCGATTGATTTTTCCAGATTGAACATGCATCGAAATGACCAGCCCTACACTGCAGGCCTAACAGGCATCATCTCATTTCCTATAGGAGAAACATGGAGGAATTTCCAGAAAGAATGCAAATATCTTCACTAATTCACCAAAATGCTAAAGATGATACTAGAGGTCAAGTGCTATTTCAAATTTATTACTGATCTCTAACCTGGCATGGCACGGAGGTGGTCTCTTGAGTTGAACTTAGCTGATGCTTCAACATTGCCTCCTCTTGAAAGATCATCTGGCATGGATAAGGAAAACAAGTGAAAAACTATATATAGGAATGAAGTACTGACAGTTTGCTGTTGTGCATTTGCAGAGGAAGGGGGCTTCATCGCAAGCTTATACTCTGCACTCAACAGAACAGTTACCAAATTAAGGGGGGCTTTTTGTTGTTGTTGTTGCCAAATTAAGGGCTTTCAACCTTGTCACATATTCACATTTTTCGTTCAGCAGTGTTGACCAGCACATAGTATGATTTTTCAGGGGATGACAGACACAGCATAAACTTTTCTGTTGAGAAAACTCAGGGGAGCACTTGGAGCTGGAGGTGCTTGAGGTACTCGATGGCGTCGTCGAGCATGGAGGCTTTGTCCGTCTGCAGCAGCCGCCGCCATACAGAGCAGCATCACCTCAGTTAGCTTCCAGTTGCAGCAAAAAAACAGAGAGGAGGGAACAACAGCATGGGTAGCATGCAGTATGATTCTTGGGTGTGATGCACGGACGGACCTTGCTGGAGTAAGAGTTGCCTTCATCTTCTCGTTGATCTTCTCTTGCCGGCTCCGCCTCGGACGACCCCGGCCAGCGCCTCCTGCAATCAAAAGTCGCCCGAAAGCTCGTTACCGCGACTAGCAAGCAAAGCGATTCCGGCTGCCGGCTCGGCGCACGCACTGCACTGACCTTGCTGTCGCCACGGTCGACGTACGGGAGCAAAACCCCATGCCGCCCTGCTGGTGGTGGTGGCGCATGATGAAGTCCATCATGGCGGCGCGGCTGCCGTGAGCGCCGCACTAGTGAGTAGAGACCAGGAGAGGAGGAGAGCTGCGCCACGAGCCGCTAGATGACTGAGTATTAAGCCCGCTTGGTCGCCGCTGACAGAACCGACAAGGAGCCAAGAAAAAGAGTTGAGCAACTGGTCGGGCGCCTTTCGCTGCTCACGAGGATGAGAGAGCTCTCGAGCGGCTTTTCGAGGTCCCTTTCTTTTCACGCGGGCTCTCGGGCTTCCTCCTCCACCTCGGTTCCCTCCCACCGTCCTTCGAGGACCAAGGACCAGGGACGAGGGCGAGGAGGGACATCGCAACCAGCGTTGCTACACAAAGCGAGTCAATTGCGTAAAACTACCACATTTGCGGCTAGGGTTTTGCGAAAAACCACCAAGTCGGTAATCCGTTGCAAAAAAAACACCGTGATTTCACTAAACTCCTTGCAAAAAGCACTGATTGGGTGATTTGGCCCGTTTGATCACTTTCCCTGACAAGTGGGACCAGATTGTAAGGAGGTGTCTTGTAAAATACTACATACACACCCCTAGATCTTAAAATAGCAAGCAATCGACCCTCCTCCCGATCCCCTGCTCCCGATCCAATCGGGAGGACTTAACCAGCACCGGGCGCCCTTAGAAACCGACCATGCCGCCGGAAGCCCGCCCACCGCCCTCCATCCATGGCGCTGCCAATCCCTGAGCTGGCCGTAAGTAAATCCAGTCCCTCCCATCTGGATAATCTCTAGAAAAGTAAACCTCCAATAAAAACTAGGTACATGTTAATTCGGACCTCTAGATAACTGGGAAAGCAAAGGTTAAGTTAATTTGGACCGTGGCATATTCAATTTGGATGATAGGTACTTCTTTTGCTAGGTACATATCTACTCAAGAAACAGGGTGAAAACCTCCTAGCAAGTACTGCTGAACAATCCTGGGAACTTTGAAGTACCGCTAGTTTTTTCTTTGTTTATTTTATAATCTACATTTTTTTGTTTCCCACCATTTTGCATCTGATTTTTCACCTAGTATTTTCTATCTATTCTTTCCACCAGTATTTGAACCATTTTCTCCCTGGTCTTCCTCCTTTTTGGTTTGGTTCTATTGTTTCTCACACATGTTTCACTGTTTTGGCTGGAGTGTTCTTAACTGACTCTCAGCTTAAGTTAACCTCACCCCAGCTATGAGCTCCTAAACCAATGGCCTTACTTGTAGATTTCTTTCCTTCTTAAGCCAAGGGTGCCACATAATTGGTTAAAAGAAGCTAGCTCCATAAAACAAAAGAATACAGTCAAGGATGCCTGCGTTGTTGCTGTGGTACAAGAACAATAACTACAGTTTCAGCTGTTCACTGGTTTCCAGATCCACGAGTGTTAAACTTGTATATTGAATCAACATTGTAAAATGTAACCACACTCCAAAGAATTTCTCCACTATTTATAATATCTTAGTAGCCTACAACTAATGTGAACAACTAAGGAATTACCCTGCAGGAATGGCACATCATATGATCTGTGATCAATAACGGCAATTAATACCGAACCAGGTGCAATGGCGGATGAAGAAGAATGAATTGCAACAAAACATTTCACTGACAAGCTGACTGTAATGTGATCCATTGCATTCAATTTTAACAATCAGCGCATAAAGCTCCTCTAACAATGAGGTTCTACACTTTGCTACTGAAACAATTGAGAGGATGATGGCCACATTTAATAGTGGGCTAGAACAATACTTGGAAACAGGAAACTGATGTATATTGGCTAAATATTTAGTATTATAAGAAAATCACTGGATGATCTCTAAGAAAGAAGAAGACACTGATAAAAAATCCAAGTCAATTCTTCAGATAGAAAAAACAGAGGCATGGGGCAAGTCAATTAGCAACAATTTTCAACGGCGTCGGCCAAAATGAGTGAATAGTTGTGGCATCATCATGCTAGCTACTTCATCCCAAAAGGATATTCACACAAGTATAATTTCAAGCAACCATGAAACATTCACAGATCATTGATCATAACCATCAGTATATACATCAAAAATGGAACTAGTCGGCTAATGGTGGACCCAGTTTTAATCTTCTGCTCATTAGTACCAAGTTCCATTTCTAAAGGCATATGTTAAGATCGAAGATCACATGAAGCAATGATTCCTTAAAGTGGTTAGCAGTTAAAGTGAAGTTATATATGTAATTCTAAACCATACAACACAAAGGCAGAATTATAACATTATGTTTCCAATACCTGACCAGATGTTAATGGAATCATGAACATGAATGAATGGCAACATCATATTGAGTTGAAAGTTAACTATAATGCAATCATTCAATTTAAGTAGTGTTGCAATCTCTTCGAAATCAGGTGCAACTAGCTAGTCAACAAGGAGAATAATCTGCCTTATTTCACCATTTGCTAAAACAAAACAAAGAAACATGAATCAACTGTACATTTTCTAAATATTTAGTATTAAAAGGATAACTGGGTAAACTCTAAAAATGAAGACCTCAATAAAAAGGGAAAGGTCAATTATTCGTCTCAATGAACAGAGACCAAGAGGCATCTAGATTGCTAACGATCAAGTATTAATGAGAGACCGCTACAGGGGGGGCAAAGCAGTGAACAAATTGAGACCTTGATACAGGCTCTGATGAAAAGCTAAATAATATTCAGAGACATAACAATCTGGTCAGATGAAAGGTGAACATAATCCTCTGGTTGAAAGCATGTATGTGAAACTAGAGATTGTTTGAGGCCAATGTCCACTATGGCAGAGGAAATCTGGGTTCGAGACTAGCAATCAGCTTGCCATCGATGTCAAACTGAAGTAGCGAGTCCCTTGTCATCATCGACCAGCACGAGCACATCACCATCCAAATAATCAACATCCACATACCAAAAACCTCTGACAATTAGCTTTGCAATCGGCAATTGAACCCGGGCTTTGAGGCCCAGACTTGAGCTTCGTGGTCCTGCATCACCCAGACATGAACAAGGGTCTCTTCTTGATTAAGAATGTACAGGCCAAGCAAGCCATCCATCTCAAACAGGTCAGACCTGGCATGGTCAGAACAATCGGAGAAGCGCATGTGCCGGAACAACTCAGCGGTGGTGTCAAATACCGTTATCAGTCGCTTTGTGCCCCAATGCAGGCTACCACGGAAAAGGGACAGATTCGTGTTGAAACAGTTCATTGGCAGGAGGGCACGCAGCCCGATGGGCCTCGGCTGCTGGTCAGAGGCTAATGTGAAGACGCAAAGCCACTTTGAGCATCAGTTTCCGGGCAGACGCAGAGCAGTAGTCGGTACTCGCTGGTAGGCCTGTGTGGGTACATCCTGAAAACCGTGAAGCCATCAAGCTGACATTAACTACTAACATTAACATATAGACAACTTTCTTCACGTTGATATAAAAATAAAGAAATCGTAAAAAAAATAAAAAAAGTTTACAAATGCAAAATTTCTCATGGATTTGAACAAAAGTTCATGAATTTTTAAAAGTTCATCAGAATTTGAAAAAGGTTCAATCAAATCTGAAAAAGTTCATTGATTTTAAAGTTCATCGCTTTTTATGAATGAAATACAGACTAACGGGCCGGCGTTCATTATGCAGGCGCCAGTATATGGTAGGCCAGTTTCAGCGAATGCAGATGTAAACGGGCGTTGTCAGCTATAAAACGCCTTCAGTGGTGGACGACGAGGCGGTCGGGTGACTATGGCGTCGAGCACTTTGGTCGGGCAAGCGTGGCGTGGCTGGGCGCTGCCCGAGATATAGGGGTCGCTGGAGCACGCTGGTGAGCGAGAAGCCGCGGCTGGAGCCTGGCGGATAGTCAAGCAGGCAACACAGCGCTGAGGCAGCTATCTCGCCTTCACGTCCTTTTCCTGCCGGCTTACCAGAAGATGGAAGTAAGGAAGGGGAGGCGAAAGCAGGGAGAGGTATATTTTCTGACTTTTGTAGCATTTTTCATACCTTGTAATCAGCAGCAATCAGCAATTCCAATTCCAATGATTTATTATTGCAAATGGAAATCCATTTTGGTACTGTATGGGCTGTAATTATCTTAGATTTAGATGCATGTATATTTTCCATAGTTTTAAATAGGCCAAGGCTATAGTGGAGCTATAGCCCGCTATATCCTTTTTAAGTTATGGTGTCGCTAAATGGTTGCCTTCATAAATAGCCTGATATAGCCAAATTCTGATAATGGATTTAATTAATAAATTGTAAATGCATGTTACAAAGCGACGATTTTTTAGGTTGAGGGGCATCGGGCTTACTAAGCAATGAGAGATATCCATTGAGGACATAAGTGAGAGAGATGAACAGGCCAGATAGCACACTAGGGGTTGGGACATGCGTGCTGCGTGTTGGGACGCCAAAGGATTCTATGTAGTTTCCATAAGCCTGATCACTAACCAATTCTTTAAAAATAACTAACGTTGATACTTGAGTATGACTTCAATTCCTTCTAAAAGCTTACAATGATGCATTATTTCCTATGAACCGACACCTGATATCTTCTATATAAAGCGCCAGATCCAAAGCAAACTTCTAGTGATGACTTTCTGTATAATTGGGACAATAACCTATGTTGAAAAAAATTGACCAAAAGTATGTTGCAATAAGATGCACTTATTTAAACAAATAGGTTTCTTATGTGGGGATGCTCTATAATGCATGACATCTAAGATCAAAAGCTGTTCATGCTCTTTCAACTTATACATGATGCATGCCTTATTGTGTCATCGGCATCGCCATTTCCTGCTACAAAAGGGGGGATATGTTGATGTTTCTTTAATCAATCAAGTAAAAATGCATGGGGTCCTTGTAATCAACATCGTTAATCTCGACAATGCAGTGGATATGCTGGAGTTTTTTGATTAATGAAGACAAATTAATGCATTGTTATCATCGAGCATCCTTAATTTGGACAAGAGTGCATATGCTGATGGCTTCTTATAAATTAACTATGTAACAAAAATGCATGCATTGTTATAATTTATATGGTTTAAGCTATGCAAATTGAGTGCACTCTATACATTTGTATTTATACACACACACATACTTTCAACACAAGATCATCACCACCCGTAAGTGCTAAAGGTTCTGTTAGGTATAGCAGCCTCTTCTTCCCTAAAGGTTGGTATGCATTTTTATTATCGCATAAGCACTTTTTCCATCAAAAATTTCAGTAAACTGATTACTGCTTGGTTAGCAGATAATGCTTTCGATTATGACATCTTATAGGCTTAGAGCATGTTTCCCATCTCTTTATCAGTTAATACTGAGATTATTATGACATATTATTATTATTATTATTACTATAAAAACGAAACACCATGCATGTTTCTCTTGATTACCTATGTATTTCTCCATTATTGATGCTTGTCAGTTAATTAACAGTTCAAAAGGGAGGAAGGCCTCGGTTATTGCGTGATACAGAAGGGTAGTCATGTCAAGGTCCTAAGGTGCACCTGAATCGTGGTCGGTTTGATTGAGGCACTGAACTGAATGCAGAAGTTCAGATCATCCATCGAGGAGAGGCCCGATGTCGAGGTGCCCGAGTACTCCTCCGTGAGAGGCTCCCATCCCCACCACCACAAGACCGGCTGCACGCTATCATTTATAACGTGTCGTGCCCGGCGCCTTCAATACATATGTGGTTGTTGCTCCTGCTCCATACATTGGCTAGCTAGTCTGCGCCTTATATGGCAAGCTTTTTTATCTTTGTGCCTCTTTATTATTAAAGGCTAGAATCCATTGAATAAAGTGAGCGAAAGTGTGATATCGGTCAGCCATGCATTGAAATAAATTATAGAAAGTCTATGTGGGCATGCCTGAATTATATTGTTTACCTCATATATGTATTAGTGTGATAAATCTACAAATATTTCCAATGAGTGTACTACTTGGCAATGGAATAATGAATTACGTATTTTATTCTTTTTTCGATGAGTGGTTTGCTTTATCTTGTATGTCCTATAATATTTGCGCCATGTCATACTAAAGGATCAATGTACGTTTTCAAGAAAGAATTGAATTCATACCCCAAGTATCAATGTCAGTTTTTTTCAGGAACTGATAGTGATAATGCGGGATTTCGTGCTGAACATGTTGATATATTATATGTTTTTCCGTCATACTCAGATGCAAAGTTATAGCCGCTATTACTTTTTTCATAACACTTCTTTTTGCAAAACATGTCCAAATCTCTAAGCTTTTTAAAT
This sequence comes from Aegilops bicornis, assembly GCA_021605145.1. Taxonomy (NCBI): domain Eukaryota; kingdom Viridiplantae; phylum Streptophyta; class Magnoliopsida; order Poales; family Poaceae; genus Aegilops; species Aegilops bicornis. The sequence continues at coordinate 696,322,242 of CM038674.1, forward strand.
TTCCTAACTAGTAGATGTAGTAATATAACTACATCTTCAAGGATTTGCCTATTTTTAAATTTTTTATCAGCTTTTCTTTTGTTTTTTTCAAAACTGAAATGGCGTATACACAGGGGGAATTGGGGTAAATAGAGTTTGAGGTAAGACGAATCCTTTAGTCTGAGCTTGAGACACGAACCCGGGACTAAAGGCAGACCTGTAATCTTTTAGTCCATGTTCGTGTCTCAAATCGGGCACTAAAGCTCTAATCTTTAGTCCTAGCTGAGATACGAACCGACTACAGTGCATCGCACCTTTAGTCTCGGTTCTCGTGTCTCAAACCCGGGACTAAAAGGGCTCGGGACTTAATGCTGTTGCATAGTCACTTCGAATCCAGGCATTACTACTACTTTGCATTAGTCATGCAGTTCATAATGTGCAAACCAGGACTAATGTGTATATTGAGCCGTGACCAAAGCCCTATTTTCTACTAGTAGTATTCCCATTTATCTCGTGATTTTGGAAAGTAATTATATTCAAGATGGTAACTGGGACAACAAGTACATGCCATCTTCAATAGCGCCAAGGCACATGCATGGTATCGTGTCTCGCAACCAACCGGTGAAAGTTCCGTTTGTTCACGTGTAATTCCAAATTGCCGATACTACTCTGGGTATTTGGAGTGGTACAGGAATATTCTTGTGTTCCTCCATATACGGAGCCACCAAAGGCGGAATTTTGTCAGAACTTATGCAAGGTAAGCTTTGAGTGAGAGAACGCCGTTACCCATACATAAGTATTTTGTTTCGATCCTAGCGCGCATATTTTCACCCAAAATCTAACTTATGTCATGCGATTCAAGAATACTGATCGGTTTTAAGGTCAGGAATAAAGTCGATACAAAATTCAATGACCTCCTCATTTTCACATGTCCCTTGGAGATGCTTCCTTCTCGGCCTAGCAGCACGATTATGAACATATTTCTTTAAGACTCACCATGAACCTCTCAAAGGGAACATATTGTGTAGAAATACAGGACCCAGAACATTAATCTCTTCCAAGATAGGTGAAAGAGGACATGCGCTCATGATGTTGAAGGTTAAGGATGGTGGGAACACCAACTTGAAATCGGAGCAAGACATTGCACCAAATCATTCTCAACCTTGGTATGATTTCTAGATCGATTACCTTCTGAGAAGTTCGTTGTATTGAGGAATGCACATAGCTTCACAATGACTAATCGAACGCTTTTTTGGTAGATAGGCCCCTCAATGCAATCCGAAAGCGCTTAAGGGCCATAATCACGTGGCAGCCAAGTGAGACTTCAAAGTTCCGGAACTTTTTCTCGCCATATTTATTATTCCTTTATATTACCGGGATTCGAGAAGCCAGATGGGACCTTCATACTAAGCAGGCATTCAAAAAATATTTCTTCTCTTCCTTGGTAAGCATAGTCCGGTATGACCCGATGTAAGGCTGTCTTTTCAGTACATATGTTAGCTGAAGTCCTCCACGTGCTCTCCCGGGTATCTTTTTTGTCTTCCCATACACGCCTCCAAGGAGCCAAGCAGGGTCATGCAAAGATTCTTTTTCACGTCAGCATCCATCGATTGGCAAGAGCTGACCTCCTAGGTCTTTCCAATAGAGGCAGGTCCTTAAAATATAGATTTCTTTCTTCCATGGGTCTTGCGCGTCCCACAACGGGGCCATTCTGTAATTGCATTGTCCTCATGAGACCTTCTCCAAAAATTACACGTTTCAAGTTCTTGACCATATCATGTACATCATCACCAGATGCGGTGGCGGGAGGCTTAGGTCATTCCAAGGAAGGAACAACATGGGGAGAGAGAGATCGACAACCAGAGTGTTCACGACACATCCATCATGGATGGGGCATGCATGAATTATTTGTATTCGTAGTTCCCTCCCTCCCTTATCACCCTCCCACTCCCTGGTAATTGATTAATTAACCATCGTGCATCACCATCATCAGCCAGTCTCTGGATTGATTGAGTCATAATTTGTCCAATTCCAATCTCGGCGCTTTCCGTTGCTCATGCAACACGCCGAGGGTGAGTGTGATGAAGCATTTCCTTTTGCATGCATGTGTATGTACTGCGTCTGTATTCAGGTTCTGTTTTGAAAAGAAAAAATGGAATGAAGAAAGCATTCGTGATCAACAAAATCAAGCAAAGCTGGCAGCTGGGTGAGCTGAAAATGACTTTTCGTACTATTTCCATGCAACGCGGCATTGGCATTGTCGGGAAGCGCCAGGTTCATATATAACAGTCCATCTCGTGCACTCAGCAAGAAATTAATAATTGCACTCCATGTTCTATACGACCAACCTAACCTCGCCTCTTAAGTCTTAATTCTACCGAGAAACCTAGGGTAGCTACTACCTTCTCTATAGTCCTGGTTTATTGGTCCCATACTATTTTATGCCAAATTTTGATAATGGATTTAATTAATTAAATTGTAAATGCATGTTACATGGGTTTATGAGCGGCGATTTATTTTGATGTTGAGGGGCATCGGGTCATTATTAAGCGATGAGAGATATCCATTGAGGGCATAAGTGAGAGAGATGTAGAAACAGGCAAGATAGCAATAACTAGGGGTTGGGACATGCGGCTCGGTTGGGACGTCAAAGAGATTCTTGTACGAGTTCCTACAAGCTCCCACTCACTAATCAATTCTTTAAAATTAACCTGACGTTGATTCTTGAGTATGACTTCAATTCTTTCTAAAACGCACAACGATGCATTATTTCCTATGACTCAACAGTGATACTCTCAGTAAATCGCAGTTCCAAAGCAACTTGTAGTGATGACTTTCTCAGTGATCAATGGGACAATAATCAGTGTTGAAAAAATAAATTGAGCCAAAGCATATAAGTTGCAGTTAGATGCACTTATTTAAAACAAATAGGTTTCTATGTAAGGTGATGCTCTGCATATGTACATCTCAAGATCAAATGCGTATATTCTATTTCATACCTTTGTTATAATTCGACATGATGCATGTAAGCTTTGGTAAAATGTGGGAGTGTCACTCATACATTTGTATTTATACACACACATACCATGAACACCAAGATCATCGTCACCGTAAAAGCTAAGCGTCTCTGTTAGGTATAGTAGCCTCTTCTTCCCTGAATGCTGGCATGTATTTTTTATTGTCGTGATAACATTTTCATTAAATATTTCCAAAAGACTGATTACTGTTAATGGTTAGCGAGATAATGCTTTCGATTATGACATCTTCTAGGCTTAGAACATGTTTTCATCTCTTTAATCTGCTTAATACCAGAGATTATTATGACATATTATTATTATTATTATTATTATTATTATTATTATTATTATTATTATTATTATTATTATTATTATTATTATTATTATCATTATAAAACGAAACACCATGCATGTTTCTCTTGATTATCTATGTATCTCTCCATTATTGATGCTTGTCGTTAATTAATAGTTTCGGAAAGGGAGGAAGGCTCGGGTTATTAAGTGTGATAAGGGTAGTCATGCCTAGTCCGGCTGCCCTGAATCGCGTGGCTGGTCTGATTGGTACTGAACTGAAATGCAGCAGTTCAGATCATCCATGTCGGAGAGATCCCATGTCAATTGCCCAAGTACTTCCTCCGTGGAGGCTCCATCCCCACCACCACAAGACCACAGCAGTGGCGTTATCATTTTACACAACGTTGTCGGCCCGACACCCAATACCCACATATGGTTGTTGCTCCTGCTCCATACATTGGCTAGCTAGCCTCCCTTTACATGGCAAGTTTTATCTTTTGTGCCTTTATTATTAAAGGCTAGAATCTGATGTGAATAAAAGTGAGCGTTGAAAGTGTGATATCGTATCACCATGCATTAATAATTATAGAAAGTCTGGGTGGGCGTGGCTCGAATTATATTGTTTACTTCGTGGTATGTATTAGTGTGGATAAATCTTAAAATATTTCAAATGAGTGTACTATTTGGCAATGGAATAATGGAATTATGTATTTCATTCTTTTTCTTTGAGTGGTTTGTTTTATCTTGTGTGTCCTCATAATATTTGTGCCAAAGGCGTCATACTCAAAAAATCAATGCTGTTCAAGAAATAAAATGAATTCATACCCAAGTATCTATGTTGCAGTTCTTTTTCCAGCAACGGTAGTGATAATGCGATTTAAATCGTGCTAAACATTTTGATATATTACACGCTTTTTTTCTCCGGATACATCGTATGCAAAAGTTATAGCCGCCACTTTCTCATAACACTTCTTTTTGCATAATATGTCCATATTTCAGTTGCTTTAAATTTTCATAATAAGTAAATGTATTAATATAACTACAAATCGGAAAGTTGATTTTATTTTTGAAATTTTTCATCATTACCTTTTGTTTTTTTAAACTGAAATGGCGTATGGTAATCGGTGGGGGAAGGAGGTAGAGCTTCTGAGACACGCACCTGACTCAGTAGGCATCTAATTCCTTTAGTCCCGTTCGTATCTCGTGGTCTTAAAACCGGACTAGTTAGGTTGTTCCAATATTTAGTCCCGGTCGTAGATACTCTAAACTAGGACTAGCAGTTATATCGTGATCCTTTAGTCCAGGTTTCAGGTGTCTCAAACCGGCACTAAAGCGGGCCCATTTGAATCGGGACTAATGCCTTTAGCCGCTAGAACCCTGGACTTATCAGCTCGCATTAGTCCCAGTTCGCATAATGCAAACCAGGACTAATGTGTATATTGAGTCTGCACCAAAGCTCCTATTTTCTATTAGTGGTATTCCCATTTATCGGCTCATACCTTTGGAAAGTCAAGTTATATTCGCTAAGATGGTAACTGGCACAACAAGTACATATTATCTGCAATAAGCTGCTGCGTGATGTTATGGCACGTGTCTGCAAATCAACCAGCGAAAAACCACGCTTTCTTCACGTGTAATCCGATCGTCACGACTACTTTGGAGTAGTTAGAGCGTAGAATATTTCTTGTGGTGTCTTCTCCATATACTGGAGCCACTCAAGGCAGAATTTTGTAGAACTGTGCAAAGTGTGCTTGAGTGAGAGAACTCTGCGTCCATACATATTATACTGCTTCGATCCTACGCGTGCCATTTCCACCCAGTCATTCCCCTTGTATGCCGCGATTCACGCAAACCAATCGGCTCTGGCCAAGCGTTAGTCAAGAATAAAGTCAATACAAAATTCAATGGACTTTCCCATTTTCATGGCCTTGAAAAGAGGCTTCTTTACCGCCTAGCACGGTTATGAAACATATTTCTTCAAAAGACTCCCATGAACTCTCTCAAAGGGGAACATATTGTGTAGAAATATAGGATCCAGAACGTTAAGCACCCTTCGTGATAGGTGAAATAGGGACATGCGCTATGATGTTGAAAAAGGATGGTGGGAACACCAACTCGGAAAGCCTGAGAAGAAGACATTGCACCAAATCATTCTCTAACCTTGGTATGATTTCTTGGACTCCATTACCTTTTGAGAAATGGACATGAAGCTTCAAAATGGCTAATTGAACGCTTCCAAAAGAAGCCCCCCTCAATATAACCGGAAGGGGCCAGTTGCGCCATAATCACGCAAGGCGTATATGAGCCTTTAGGTTCGGAACTTTTCTCTACCATATTTATTATTCCCTTTATATATTCAACTAGAAGCCGGATGGGACCTTTCACATCTTGAAAAGTAGTGCATTCAAAGAAGCTTTCCTTCTTCTTCTTTGGTAAGAGCATAGTCGGGCATGAGCCTCGATGTATGTCGCTTTTTCCGTGACATATACGCTGTTGGTCCTCCGTGAATCCTGCACTCTTTTGTCTCTCCTACACGCCCAAGAAGCCAAGCAGGGCTCACATGTAAAGATTCTCCATTACATGCATCACGTCAGACAGCAAGAGCTTGACCTCTAGAGTCTTTCCCAATAGGTGCAGGTCACAGTCAAAATATAGATTTCTTTCTTCCACATGGAGTCTTGGCGTCTATCAGCCTGCTATTCGACCAGATTGTCCCCAGGACCCTTTCTAAAAGATTACTCTTAAAATCTTTTGACCATATTCATGTACATCATCACAAGCAATGCGGTGTGGCACGGTACAGGCTTCGGCCTGGGTGAAGGAACAAACATGGGGGAGAGAGAGAGAGATCCGTTTCAAGTGAGTGTCCACGTACACATCCACCTCATGGATGGGGCATGTGGCATGAATTATTTGTATTCGGGTAGCTCTCTCCCTCCCTACCGCCCTCCCTCCCTTTAATTGGTTAATTAACCATCGTGATCACCACCGCCGTCTGGATTGATCGATCATACCTAGTTCATCTTCAATCTCAAGCGTCTTGCTCAGGCACAACACACGCTTCTAGTGAGTGGATGAGCATTTCTTTTTGCATGCATGTGTATGTTCGCGCTTACCGCGTCTGTGTTTTTGAAAGAAAAAATGGAATGAAGAAATATCTTCTGTGGATCGCACAAAATCAAGCAGAGCTGGCACCTGGAGTGAAGCTTTGAAAATGACATGTCTAATATTTTCCATGCAACGTGGCATTGTATGCCGTGGAAGCCACGAGGCTCATATATAATAGTCCATCTCGTGCACTCTGTTAAAGAAATTAATAATTTGCACTCCATGTTCCAGCCGACCAACGCCGCCTCCTCCGGAAGTCTTAATTTTACTAAGAACCCTAGGTAGCATACTACCTTCCTTCCTGCCCTGGTTTATTGGTCCCGCATTATTTTATGCCAAATTCGGATAATGGATTTAATTAATAAATTGTAAATGCATGTTACAAAGCGACGATTTTTTATTTTATGTTGAGGGGCACGGGCTTACTCGAGCGATATGAGAGATATCCATTGAGGCACTTAAGTAGAGAGAGATGCTTAAAGAAACAAGAGCACAAGATAGCACACTAGGGGTTGGGACTACGCGGCCATGTCTTGGTCGGACGTCCAAAGGATTATACGTAGTTTCCACAAGCCTGATCTTACTTTAAACCAATTCCTTAAAAATAAATCCTAGTGTTGATACTTGAGCATGACTTCAATTCCTTCTAATAGGAGCACAACGATTCATTATTTCCTATGAATCGAGAGAGTGATACCTCTATATAAACCGTGAAGATCCAAAGCAACTTCTAGTATGATGACTTCTCAGATCAATGGGACAAATAATCTGTGTTGAAAAAAAATAAATTGAGCCAAAGTATGTTGTAATGAAGATGCATCTTATTTGAAACAAATGAGGTTTCTATGTGGTGATGCCTCTACACACGCACATATAAGATCTAATGCGTGTACATGTTGTTTTAACTTACACGCTTATGCATGCATTATTGTGTCATCGGCATCGTTACATTCTCTACAAAAGCGGGGATATGCTGATGTTTTTTAATCAATCAAGTAAAATGCATATGGGTCCTTGTAATCAACATCAAGCTAATCTTGCATAAGCAGTGGATATGCTGATGTTTCTTAATTAATGAAGACAAATTAATGCATTGTTATCACTCGGGCATCCTTTAATTCCCGGACAAAGGAGTGCATATGTCCGATGTTTCTGCTTATAAATTAACTATGAACAAAATGCATGCATTGTTATAACTCATATATGAAGGAAGCTATGCAAATGGAGAGTGTACTCCACACATTTGTATTTATACACACACATATACCTTTGAACACAAGATCATCGCTTACTAGAAAAGCTAAGTGTTCTGTTAGGTATAGCAGCCTCTTCTTCTTCCTTAAAGGTTTAAGTGTATGTATTTTTTTTATCGTGTAAATTTTCCATTAAATTTTTTCAAAGTAGACTGATTACTGTTTGGTTAGCAGATAATGCTTTTCGATTATGACATCTTCCTAGGCTTAGGAGCATGTTTTCCCATCTCTTTATCAGTTAATACCAGAGATTATTATGATAGATTATACATTATAAGTACAATACATAAATTATTATTATTATTATTATTATTATTATTATAAAAATAGAAACACCATGCTTGTTTCTCTCTCTGATTATCTAAGTATTCTCTCCATTAGTTGATGCTTGGTCGTTATTACTTAATATGGCTCAAGGGAGGGAAGGCTTGGGTTATTGCTTGATAAGGGTAGTCATGCCCGTCCTAACTGCAGGTCTAATCGTGGCTGAAAGTTTGATTGGTAACGAACTGAATGCAGCAGTTCAGATCATCCATCGTGGAGAGGCCTCATAGGTCGTAATTGCCCCAGTACTCCCTCCAGAGAGGCTCCATCCCTCACCACCACAAAGACCAAGTACAGCTTATATCATTTACAATGGTAGTCGGCCCGGACGCCTAATACATAAGTGTGGTTGTTGCTCCCTGCTCCACACATTGGCTAGCAAGCCTGTTCTACTACATGGCAGGTTTTATCTTCCTTTTATGCCTTTATTATAAAAGGCTAGAAATCAATTGAATAAAAGTGAGCGAGTGTGATATCGATCACCATGCATTAAATAATTATAGAAAGTCTATGTGGGCATGCCTTGAATTTATATTATTGTTTACTCACATATGTATTAGTGGATAAATCTAAGCAAATATTTCAATGAGTGTACTATTTTGGCAATGGAATAATGAATTATGTATTTTATTCTTTTTTCGATGAGTGGCTTGCTTTTATCTTAGTATTCCTGAGTAATATTTGTGCCATGTGCATACTCAAGTATCAATGTAATAGCTTTAGAAAGAATTGAATTCATACCCAAAGTATTAATGGCCATGGCCTTTTATAGAAGCTGGTAGTGATAATCTTGCGTGGATTTCGCGGCTGATTTAATATTTGATATATACGCTTTTTTTTTCCGACGCCATCGTATGCAAAAGTTATAGCCGCTTTTACTTTTTCATATAACATTTTTTGCAAAAACATGTCCAAATTTAAGTTTCTTTTAATTTTCCTAATTAGTAGATGTAGTAATATAACTATATCTCAAGGATTTTATTTTTGAAGTTTTTATCATTTTCTTTTGTTTTTTAATTGGAAATGCTTATACGATGTGGGGGTAGAGTTTGAGACGATTTAATCACTTTAGTCCCGGGTTTGCAGACACGTAAGCCCAAGGGACTCATAAGGAAAACGGATCCTTCGCTTAGTCCATGTTCGTGTCTCAAACTTCAAAGCAATTAAAAGGTCTAATCTTTTAGTCCCGATTTGAGATACAAACCATGCTACCAAAGGGCATACGCGCACCCTTTAGTCCTTCGCGCTTTTGTGTCTTAAATTAGCACCAAAGGGCTCATTTGAACCGGGACTAATGCCTTTAGCCGGGCTGGAACCGGGATTATTACTCACATTAGTCGCTTGGTTCATAAATGCAACCGTGGACTAATGTGTATATTAAGATGTGACCAAAAGCTCCTGCTTTTCTACTAAAAGTCGTATTCCCATTTATCTACCGTGCACTTTGAAAGTCATTAGATTGAGAAGAAGATGGTAATCGACAACAGCAGTACAAGCCATCTTCACAATAGCGAAGGGGCGTCATGCATGGCACGGTCTCGCAACCAACCGTGAAAGTTCCTGCTTTTTCACATGTAATCCAAATGTCCGGACACTACTCACAGATTTGGAGTGTAGAAATATTCTTGTGTTTCCTCCATATAATGGAGCCTACCAAAGGCGGAATTTCATAGAATCCTGCAACAGTGTGCTTGAGTGAGAGAATGTCATCTCATACATGTTATTTGTTTCCGATCCTAGTACATGCCATTTTCTGGCAATTCTCAAATTCCCGGTCGACTCTATACGTGCCAGATTCAGTGAAACCAATGCGGCTTAAGGTCAGGAATAAAGAATCAATACAAAAATTCAATGGGGACTCCTGGCCATTTTGCTGGCCCTTGGAGAATGCTTTCCTTCCTCGCCTAGCAAGGTTATGAATATATTTCTTTTAAGACTCCTATGAACCTCTCAAAGGGGAAACATATTGTGTAGAAAATACAAGACCCGTAATCGCTAATCTCTTCGCATAGGTAGAACTATAGGGACATGCATCATGCTATTGAAAAAGGATGGTGGGAGAAAACCAACTCATACATCGATAGTTATCAAGACATTGCACCAAATCATTCTCTAACCTTGGTATGATTTCTGGATTGATTGCCTTTTTGAGAAATTGCATTGAGAAATGGATATAGCTTCAAAAATGGCTACAACCTAACATTTTCCAATAGAAGTTCCTGCCAATGCAACCGAAGCGCTTGATGGCGTCATAATCACGTGTGCAGACATGAGACTTTTAGGTTCTGGAACTTTTTCTCCGCCATATTTATTATTCCCTCGAGTATTGACGGTTTAGGATGCCAGATGGGAACTTCATACATCGAGCAGGCATTCAAAGAAGATTTCCTTCTTCTTATTTGGTAAGAGCATAGGGGAATGGGTATGGCTTGATGTATGCCGCTCTCTTCCGCGGCATACCTTGCTGGTTAATCCTCCCGTGCATCCGGTGTATCTTTTTGTCTTCCTGCATACACGCCCAAGAAGCCATAGCAGGGTCACACAAAGAGATTATTCATTACATGCATCACGGGCCGATCAGAGGAGCCGGACCTCTAGAGTCTTTCCAATAGGGCAGGTCACAAAATATAGATTTCTTCTTACACACATGGGTGCTACGTCCGTCATTCACAACATATATATTATTCGGAACAGATTGTCCACCTGGACCCTTTTCAAAGATTACCTTCAAATCCTTTGACCATATCGCCCATCCTTACATCATCACAAGTACGCATGGAAAAGGCTTGCATTCGTTGGAAGGAAACAACATGGGGGGAGAGAGAGATCAACAATTGGAGTGTCCACCGTATACATCCATCATGGATGTGGTATGCATGAATTATTTGTATTCGGGTAGCTCTGCAGCTCCCTCCCTACCGCCCTCCCTCCCTTAATTGGTTAATTAACCACCGCATCACCACCTCCATCCTGGATTGTTGATCGAGATCATAATTTAGTCCAACTCAATCTCGGGCTGCTCTTGCTTTCTGCGTGCAAGTACACGCCGAGTGGTATGGATGAGCATTTTCGCTTGCATGCATATGTATGTTCCAAGCGTCTTCGTATTGTGTTTTTGGAAGAAAAATGGAATGAAGAAAAACATTCATGATCGATAAAATCAAGCAGAGTCAATAGGCAGCTGGGTGAGCTGAAATCGACATGTCTACTATTTCCAATGCAACATGGCATTGTCCCGGGAAGCGCAAGGCTCGCTTCATATAATACTCCATCTCGTGCACTTCTGTTAAGAAATTACATAATTGCACTCCATGTTCCCAGCCGACCAACCTCATTTCCTCTTAAAGTCTTAATTCTACTGAGAACCCTAGGTAGCTACTACCTTCTCGACCTGGTTTATTGGTCCACATAAAGTATTTTATGCCAAATTCTGATAATGGATTTACCATTAATAAATTGTAAATGCATGTTATGGAAAGCTTTGACGATTTTTATATTGAGGGGGCATCAAGGCTTACGGTAAGCGTATGAGAGAGATATCCATTGGTGACATAAGTGAGAGATGTAGAAATAGGCAAGATAGCACACTCAGGGGTTGGGACATGCGGCTGCGGTCAGACGCCAAAGGATTCTTGTACGTAGGTTTCCACAAGCTTCTGATCACTAACCACAATTCTTTAAAAATAACTCGGCGTTGATACTTCCTGAGTATGACTTCAATTCCTTCTAAAAAGAGCACAACGATGCATTATTTCCTATAGCGAATCGACATGTTTACATCTATATAAACCGTAGATCCGGACGCAACTTCTAGTGATGACTTCAGTGTATCAATGGACAATAATCTGTGTTGAAAAATAAATTGAGCCAAAGTATAAAGCTGTGTAATAAGATGCAACTTATTTAAACAAATAGGTTTCTATGCGTGGTGCTGCTCGTGCATACGTACATATAAGATCAAAATGCTTATATGCTGTTTCAATCTCTTACACGCTTATGCGCATGCATTATTGTGTGTCATCGGGCGTTGTTACTCTCTCATAAAAGGGTGATATGCTGATGTTTCTTCATCAGTCAAGCAAAATGCATGGGTCCTTGTAATCAACATTGTTAATCTCGTATGCTAAATGGATATGCTGGATGTTTTAATTAATGAAGACAAATTAATGAATTGTTATCATTGACATCCTTAATTTGGACCAGGAGTGCATATGCTGCGATGCTTCTTCTTATAAATTAACTATGAACAAAGTAATGCATGCATTGTTATAATCGTATATGGCGTAGTTGTTATGCAAATGGGAGTGCACTCATACATTTGTATTTATACACACACATACCTTTTTGAATACAAAGATCCATCGCCACCAGAAAAGCTAAGGTTCTATTAGTAAGTAGCAAATTTCCTTCTTCCCTAAAAGGTTGGCATGTATTTTTTATTTATCGCATAAATTTTCCATTAAATATTTCAGTAGACTCGATTATCTGTTTGGTTAGCGTAAAATGCTTTCGATTATGACATCTTCCTAGGCTTAGAGCATGTTTCCATTTCTTTTATCAGTTAATGCCAGAGATTATTATTATTATTCTTATTATTATTATTATTATTATTATTATTATTATTATTATTATTATTATTATTATTGTTATAAAAATTAAACACTAAGCATATTTCTCTTGATTATCTATGTATTTCTCCATTATTTATGCTTGTGCGTTAATTAACAGTTTCGAAAGGGAGTGAAGGCTCGGGTTATTGCTTGATATGGGTAGTCATGCGCCCGTCCGGTGCCTCAATCGTGACTGGTCTGATTGGTAATCGAACTCAATGCAAGCAGTCTGTGATCATCCATCAGAGAGGCTTGATGTCGAGAATTGCCCGTTCAGTACTTCTCCGTGAGAGGCTCCATCCACCACCACCACAAGACCAAGTATGCAGCGTTATCATTTACAATGGTGTATGGCCCTAGCCTAATACACATATGTGGTTGTTGCTCTTGCTCCATACATTGGCTAGCTAGTCCGCCTTTTACATGGCAGGCTTTATCTTTCGTGCCTTTATTAATTAAGGCTAGAAATCATCAGTTGAACAAAGTGAGCTGAAAAGATATCGATCGCCATGCATTAATAATTATAGAAAAGTCTATGTGGGCAGTGCCTGAATTATATTGTTTACTCATATATGTATTAAGCAGTGATAAATCTACAAATATTTGCAATGAGTGTACTATTTGGCAATGGAATAATGATTTATGTATTTTATTCTTTTTCGATGAGTGGCTTGCTTTATCTTATATGTCTGATAATATTTGTGCCATGTCATACTCAACTATCAATGTATGCCGCTTTTAGAAAGAATTGAATTCATACCCAGAAATGCATCAATGCCGCTCTTTTTTAAAGAATTGAATTCATACCCAAGACATTGTACCAAAATCATTCTCTAACCTTGCTATGATTTCTGGATCGATTACCTTTTGAGAATTTGCATTGGACAAATGCACATAGCTTCAAAATGGCTAATCTAACGCTTTTCCAATAGAAGCCCCCTCAAGGGCAACCCGGAAGAAGTTGCGCGCTATAATCGCACGTGGCAGTCATGAGAATTTAGGGTTCCTGGAACCTTTTTCTCCGCCATATTTATTATTCCCTTTATCGCTTCCATTTGTGGTGCCGTAGATGGGGACCTTCATACTAAGGTGCGCAAGTATTACAAATAAGATTTCCTTCTCTTCTATGGTAAGAGTATAGTCTGGCATGACCTGATGTATGCCGCCTTGTCCGTGCATACGTTGTTGGTCCTCCGTGCATCCGTGGTGTTCTTCCCATACACGCCCAAGAAGCTGAAGCAGGGTCACGCAAAGATTCTTCGCCATGTGCATCACGGCCGATCAGCATAGGCTGGACCTTTAGGTCTTTCCAATAAGAAAGTCCCAAAATATAGATTTATTCTTCCACATGGGTGCACGCCCGGTCGGTGAGTTATTCAGAACAGATTGTCCGCCCGGGACCCTTTCCCCAAAGATTACCTTCAAATCCTTGACCATATCAATGTATACCCCAACAACCCTGAGAGAGAGAGAAGAGGAGAGCGGAGAAGATGGCGGATTGGAGGATGATGATGGAGAAGGGCCATGGTAGAAGTCAAGGCGGAAGCTGACGCCCAGGTGAAGCCATGTAGGCAGGCACGAGGAGGTGGTGTCCTGCCTCGCCACAAGGAGGAGAATCTTGTGCACTGCAAGCTAAGAGGTGGTCTCGTAACTCCGACCGCGGAGGGAGGACGAGAGGCTCTCTCTCAATGGATTCACCACTCTGACGGGCGCCCCGTGAGCTCTCTCGGCCATGCCTGGTCTCGGGCCATGGAGGAAACCGAGTCGGGGACACATCCCAAGAGGGGTGAAATGGTGTGGGGGTTCCGATCTCACGGTCAAGCTACTCTCGGCCGGACCAGAGAATTCGTGGTCGAGGCGTGTGATGGCGATCCCACCCCGAGGACATGCTGGGTCCCGGATACCAATCGGAGATGACAAATAAGAGGAGAGATGGATCTCGGAGGAGGAGGGAGCCGGAGAAGATGCCAGATCTGGCCGCGAGTGCAGCGTGGGGGCGAAGAAGCATGTATGTGCAGCTTCCAAGGCGCCCTCGCCTCTTCTGTCGGGCCAGCCACCACGCCTCCTCAACCTCTCCAAATCCACCCTCAGCCGAGAAGGCGCTCACTCCCACTGCAAGAACCGCTCGTTGTTGGCTTAGATGATAGTCGGGTAGGAGGCTTGGGCCTGCCAGTAGTACTTTGGTAAGTCACTTGTTACTAGTACAAGAGTATCGATATTTGCCTGATGCAAGGATATTGATTCTAGTTCTCGGAAAATCCTCAACGCAATAAATCTAGAAAAAAATGATGAAATGGTGCAAATAAGAGATCCCCAAGAAAAATAAATTAAGTAGGAGGTGAAATAAAGGAGGTGATGATGATAAAAAAAAGGAAATTATTTAGATGGATGGTTTGTTAAAAATCTCATGGAAAAAGTCCTAATAATACCTGACTTATGGCTCTAAATTGGGCAATGATGATTTCATCTGCATATATGGGGTGATTGTAGTAGTGGAGATTAATAACAACAGATGGAAAAAAGTTATCCCTGAAAACAATGTTTTGGAGCAAGTAATATGATGACATTATTGGGTCGGAAGTGCTCTAAACCCAACCTGTGATGACTATGGAAGCCTCAGGAGAGGGGGCCTTGGGGTGGTGGGACATATATAAACCCAAGAGCTCTCCTCCTCTCTCGGGCCGGGCCGAGTACCCTCTTTATCTAGGTTTAGGGTTCCTCCTCCCACTGGGCCGTCCAAGAGGAAGAAATGGACAAATTGGGAGGTCGATTTGGTGGAGGGGAAGATTCAATAGGGAGGCAGAGAGAACTATCAATACAGAAAAGAAAGATGAGGGGGGCGAGAGATTCTAGAAACCAGCAATGAAAGAGAGAATAGGGAAAGATTGGGATCAGGGGAGCGGTAGCTGCATAACCGGGTGCAGAGGAGACAAGGAACAACAAACAAGAGCGGGGAGGTAAGAAGAGGAGAAGCAAAAGGATGAGATCAGAAAAGATAAAGAAATTATGAAGACCACACAACCAAGTACCTAAATCGACCTTAGCAAAGTGGGTGTTGGGTAGTGAGCTTGAGGTGATCTCCGCAACAAAAACTCCTCTCATGCTTTATTTACCCAATTGACTTCAAGGGGCCGCCCTGAAGGAGGAAATAACATGAATATGCAAGAGGGCCGCAGAAAGTTGGTGGGGAGGCAAACGGGGAAACCAGCTTTGTTCAGGTGGAGGACACACGAGAAATCAGTGGTCACAAAAGAGTCAAGAATAACTGAGAGCGATGCTACAGGGAAGAGAGCAATTCTGGTGGGAGATATGGTGGGAAGAGTAACTTGATCAAAGAGGGAAGCAAGATGATGTTAGGGGATCAAGTAAATAGGTTTGGCAAACAAGTGCAAAGACACCAGTGCATGCCACTAAAGACTGCAAGTTGGACCACTATGTGGTGTGTGGAAAAAGAACCACATAACTCAAGTGACTGCACCTCAAGTTGAGGCAAATGAAGTTTCCTGTTTCAAAATTTGTTGGATATGCTTCCTGTGAGGGTTTAGGTGTGCTATCGGTCCAAAGCCCCAAACACAAATAAATGTGAGCTTGAGAACCCCAATCTGATGGCCCCGATCATAGTCAAATTCGTGGTATGCTTAAATGAAACTCTGAACTGGTGATGGCTTCAAGTTATAGGTGTTCAAGCTAGCTGGCAAAGTGGAGATGCAAAAAACAAGGAAGCAACACATTATCGATGAGGTTTCCAAATAGACTGATGGAGTCCGGTTAATCTGTAATGATTTGCAAAATCTTGGAGTAATCGGGGCTGTGGATAAATATAAAAATGGACATTTGATTCACAGGTGCAGTTGGAAAACTTCACGCTTGATCTTGGGTGACTCTTCGGAGAAAAGTGCTGACTGCTTTCGTGCACTTTTGGCATGTGTGAGGTTGTCGCATCCTTAGGACCAAATTCCTTGGAAATTGATATGGATACAATCACCCAGCAAGAGGGACTTCAGAGCAAAAGTTGGTGTTAGAGGACTCCAAAAGATCCCTGATACACCAAATCACAGATAAGGACCCCAGCAATATTTACATAATCATACCTCCAAGATGGAAAGTTGTGGAGGTGGGCTGGTATGGAGAAACATAGAGAGACAACATTTGGGGGAACTGGCATAAATGGGCTGTGGGAGAGGAAGTGAGAAAAGAGACAGTAAGAACTTGACTTTGGAGAAAGCAAACAAGGAAAATGTGACCTTGGGGTTTGAAAGCTTGGTGCAATTTTAAGAATTCAAGAAAAGAAGTGAGGCAACATTATGGTTTACCAACAAGAACATAATCAAAAGAGAGGGATGCTAGGGGTGAAAGTGGAAGTTGGATTATGGCCAGGTCAATGTAAAAAATGCAAGTTCTAGAGGAGGAACAATGCCTATAAAAAGCCCTCAAATCCCAAGATGACAAAAAGATCCAGGAAAAATGATGTTTGGTGAAAGGAAAAGATAATGGAACTTGTCAATCAACAACAGGGGATAATAGTCAAATGTGTGGATAAGATTGAGAAGTGGGAGGAGAGAGAGAGAGGGAAATGGATGACATTACTATAAAAGAAATGAAGAATATGGAAGAAGAAAATAAAAGAAGAAGACAACAAGATAGATGATAATGATACTTATGTGGAGCCAGTAAGGATTATTCGTACAAATGCCAAAATTAAGAATCAGTAGACTCTTTGCCACGAGGTTGGGGATAAATCCTAAAGACCTCAAAATAAGAAGCTAACTTTGATAACAATTTAGAAGATCCTCTAAGAAGATGTGGCAAGTGTTACTGAATGTGGCAAACAAAATGCAAAGATTGAAGACCGCAAAACAAAAGAGAAGTCGACAAAGACAATTATGGTAAGGAGAATGATGAGTGAGGTTAATAACCCCTCTCTTTATTCATGGTCGACAAAATTGGCATAGATCTAGGATGCTCTATTGATATGATTAACTGCAAGAATCCTTGAAGCTTACATTGAGAATGGGAAACAAAGTAGAAGAGATTTTACTCGAACAAAAAGAGGGATCGACGGGTGCAAAATGAGACTATTCTCATTGACACTAGAGACCTTTCTCTCTCAAAGACATATAAGAGTCTCAGATGAAGACCACTCAGATGCAAGTAGATGGAGATGGACTATTATGCCCACTTAAAAAACATCTTTGCTAGTGGAAAAAGAACTAACACAAGATCCCCCGACTTATAGGAGGAAAATTTGTAGTTTATATTGGGGGAAAGGGAAAAAGGGAAGAAAAAATGAAAGGGTTAATTTGGAAATCAGTCAAATATAGGGCCTCACTCAAAAACTCTTTCATTGGAACTAATATATGTGATAAAAAAGAGTTGACTCTTTTCCTGGGGGTTACAAGAGACTATCAAAAACGCATTTCGCAAAAAATGAGTTAAATATCTTAGTGGAGGTAGAAATTTGAGTGGCATTGGATACAAACTAGAGGGAGAGCAGGTATCCCAGAAGTTGGGGTTAATAAAGATACTCTTGAGGTTATCAATGTAGAAAAAGGAGTATACTTCTATTAGAACTTCATCGCATGATAAAAAAGCCAAATTTGATTGGAATTCTGATCATTGTATATGGTGATGCCTCAGAGGCGGGTAAAGCTGCTTATATGGCATAAATATCCAGGGGAGTTTATCAAAATAACGCCTCCGGCCCCATGCCCCGATGGGAGGAGATTTTAATGTGATAAAGAAATTCTACATGTGATAAAAACAAGCCTGGTGGGTATAATCATTGAGTTTTGTCTTTAATGCTATCATTGAGCAGGCTGGGTTGAGAGATCTTCCTCCAATGGGAGTGAAGTTTACTTGGGCTAATAACCAAATTTAACTCCACTTACATGAAAAGCTACAGATAGAGTCCTAATATGTCCCGGGATTGGGAGGACCACCATCCCTGCTACTCGTGAGCATGCACTTGAGAGAGAACTGCCAGATCATACTGCTACCGATTATTGATACAGGAGGAAAACATATATACACCACTCTATTTTTAGATTTGAAAACTCCTCGGATGATGAGGGAGGGTTTCAAAGAATTTGTTGTTAGATATGGATCGCACACTACCATGGTGGATACCATGGAACATTGGCAGAAGGATGAGAACGCTTAGACAAAAAAGTAAGAGGATGGATTCTTAATTATGATGCTTGGTATAGGAAAATCTCAAAAGGAGATTTTAATGAAATTAGATGCAATAGACAAACATGCTAAGATCGTGGGGCCTTTTCGCTGGCCGGACAGTAGAAGAACAAAAGACTTAAGGGCCCAATTACACAGATTGTTAAAACAGAAGAAATGAAAATGGCTACAAAGATAGTAAAAAGACAAAGAAATTAAAGATGGAGACTGTAATACAAAATACTACCATGCTAAGGTGGAATGTTAGAAGGAGAAAAATAGAATTCTCTCTCTAGATCAAGAGGAGGGAGTGATAGAAGGAGAAGAAAATCTTAGTTAAATACATATTACTGATTTTTTACAAAAAAAATGTTTGGTCAACTGCATACATCTCCAATCCAACTTAATAATTTGGGGGGGGCATCAATTACTAGGGAACAGGCTGATGAGCTGACCAAACCTTTCTCAATGGATTGAAATACAGGAAGTGGATTTTGGGATGGAAAAAACAAATGCCGTGGACCTGATGGATTACTAAAGTGGACTTCTATCAACATTTTTGGGATAATCGCCAAATGGGATTTGATGAAACTTCTTAATGAATTCCATGAAGGAAGCTAGAGATATCTAGCCTGTCTATGGAATTATAACTTTGGTCCCAAAAACTGATGATGCTAAGCAAAAACCTAAAAAATTTAGACCCATTTGCTTATTAAATGTTAGCTGCAAGATTAATAACTAAAGTCTTGATGAACAGGTTGGGTAAAATCATGTTATATTATCCTACCTACTCGCATCTGCTTTCACAAGTGGGAGATACATCATGGAGGGGATTGTGATCCTTCATGAAGCTTTAAATTCTATTCACCATCAAAAAACAAAGTGTTGTGTTGTTTGGAAGTAGATTGGTGAGAAAGTTATGACAAAATAAGGTGGCCATTTGTTTACAAAATGCTTAAAATGAAGTCAGCTCTCTATAAATGGTGTGATATGGACATGCACACCATGATAGGGGGGCGTGTAGGGGTTGGCGTGAATGACAGGATTGGCCCTCATTTCAAAACTTATAAGGCGTTGAGGCAGGGGGATTCTATGTCACCACTACTGTTTGATATAGCTGCAGATGCATTGGCTTTAATCTTAGATAAAGCCAAGCATGCAGGCTAAGTCGAGGGGGTACTGACTAAATTTAGGGACAATGGGGTAAACATGCTGCAATATGCAGATGACACCATTTTCCTTCTAGATGATGATGAGGAGAGTGCTAAAAATCTTAAATTCATTCTCAGCCTTTGAGCAGATGTCGTCGACTATTAATTTTCACAAAAGTGAGGTATACCTATTTGGGAGGCCAAAACAAGGGAGAGATTTACCAAGAAATTTTTACCTCAGAATAAAGGGGAGGTTCCATTCAAATATTTGGGACTGCCTATTACCAATGTGAGATTAGGAAATAAATTCTGGAAAAGCATGACT